>JBBPDC010000039.1:7639784-7677522 GCA_037974485.1 Hemigrammopetersius urotaenia | reverse complement strand
TAGATCTTTAAGTCCATCTCATGAAAAATCGGAGCAGAAACAAAGGTGTTGCGTTTATATTTTTGTTGAGTGTATGTCAAAGACGACTTCTTTAAATGTAATCCTTAGCATGCAATAAAATGTGTGTGTATATTTGGGATATAATACATTGTAAAATATATTAAATCTAAATATGAAAAATTAAATATAAAATGTGGCATATTCTTGGCCCAGCCCACATTTTATATTTGATTTAATTGAGCAAACATATAGTAATTGTGCACCAAAATGTGCAGCACTTTGTAGAGGATCAACAAAACATCATTTTACCAGCGGCACTTTAACATTCAGATATGACATTACAAGACTATAAAATATACACTTTAAGATTCAAGATACCAAGACATTTTGCTATTTTGCTCTGTGTGTTGCTCAGATCTGGTTACACAGTAGCGGAGGTGGAACCTTTGGGTGTATATCGATTCTCACCTGAATCTCAGCACCTGGTGGTTGAAGAGGATGTTCAGACCATTACACTCTACGTCCAGCGGCTTTATGGTTTTCGCAGCAACCGCACGCAACTGTACTACAAGACGTCACCAGGCAGCGCCAGTCCCGGTCAAGACTTTACTCCGGTGCATGATGGTCAACTGCTGTTTAATGGCAGCCAAACATCAGCCACCATTCAGATTTCAATACTGGACGATTCGCTGACGGAGCCAAACGAGACGTTCTACGTTAATCTGACTGACGTTCGTGTTCTAAGTGCTAGCTATCCTTCACCCAGTGCATATCCGCGAATCATCCCTGAGAACAGCGTTTCAACCATCAGCATTCTCGCCAATGATGCGGTTAGTGGATTGTTGAGTATTGGTCCGTCACTGGTCCGGGCTTCTGAAGATGTTCAAGAGGGGGCACCACCTCAAAAAGTGACGCTGAGAGTGCGTAGGACAGTGGGGCAGACAGGGGTGGTCAGTGTCAGGGTTCGGGCTTATGCTGGAGGTCTCATGGCTCCAGGGCTGGACATGGCTCCGTTCCTCCAGGAACACAACCTGACTTGGGCCAGAGAGGGAGAAGATTTTAGACTGGAGTCCCAGATTGTGACTCTGTTGGAGGGGCAAGGAGAGGCAGAGGTCAGCCTCTTTATCCTGGATGACCTGGAGCCTGAGGGACAAGAGGTCTTCTTCATCTACCTCAGTGAGGCAGAGGGAGGAGCACAGATAGTCACCTTGCCAGATGAGAGTGGCTTCGTTTCCTTTGCCAAAATTGTTATCATTGGTGAGTATTGTGTTCTTTAAATGTGTGCCAATGTTTTGCACATTAACACTCTTCCATGCCACAAGCTTCACCTTTCAATTCTCTTATTACATTTGTTATAATAGTTCAGCAATATATGCAGGGCCCGTCTGTTGTATTCTTGCTCTCATGGAGCAGATCCATCTTAGCACACCGAGCTGAATGATGTACACTTACTAATAATAATAACTGCACATACGGCATTTGAGACTGTTTGACTGTTCATTGGGTTGGTAACCAAAATATTGCCAAATTCACACATTAAACTGGATCAGATGGTAATCAAATACTATTTGTTATGGGTATATATGCTATTTATTAGGCCAACTGGTGGCCTGGGGGTTAAAGAGTTGCCCCTGCAATGGAAAGGTTGTGGACTTGAATCACAGGTACCCTTGAGCAAGGTACTGTCCCACACACTGCTCCTCGGTCACCACTGTCGTATTATATATTCCGAAAACCAATAGGATGTGTCAAAATATTGTTCTGTAACACCCCCATGGGATACATGAACTGAATTTGGGTCAGCATGATAATGATACAGAGGATACGTGTTTGTATGACTGTAAGAGCCCAAATGAAATCAATTAGCCAAGACCTGTTGGTGGGCTGTTTGCATGATTCACAACAAACAAAGCTAAAAGATAAAATAAAGGAATTAAGTTTGCTGCTCCTGCTATTGTGAAGGACCAGACTTTTCACCCCATGAGTGCATTTTCCTCATGATTATTATTAATTTAAGGTTCTAGTGTAATGAGATCCTGGACATGCTTAGTCATCATTTCAGAATGCCGTTCATTACTGGTTCATCTCTGCAATCCCTTTATCCCTCTCAGGGAGCGATCTTCACAATGGAATTCTGGGTTTCAGTTTGAGTTCTCAGTCAGGTCAAGCTCTGGATGAAGACTCTGTCAACAGGACGGCCGTACTTCTCCTCCAGAGGCAGGAAAACAGGTAAAAGCTCTCGAACATGGCACTGACTCTGTGCAGCTGTAATTAACATCAGATGCCTCACTAGGCAGCTGGTGACCTATTGCTTAGGACGTTTCCCCTGTGATCAGAAGGTTGTGGGTTTGAATTCCAGGACTGCTAGTGTCATCACTGAGGTACCCTTGAGCAAGATACTGTGCCCACCCACTGCTTCCACTGCTTCACTTGATAAATGGGTTAAATGCAGAGAAAGGATTTCACATTGTTCACACTGTGTGCCTGGTTTGTTCATGCATGACTATAAGGAGCCACTTTACCTAAAGTTAAAGGTCTAAAATGTACCTCTTTATTTTTACACTGACACAATGAGGCTAATGTACCTAGAAGCTTATACTCATTTAGCATCATGTCAGACTGCTACACCTTTACCTTATACTGAGCTGTAAAATGATCTTAAATACAACAAACTTTTGTCTGTGTTTGTTTTGTGACAGAGCGTTCGAGAATGTTTTCGTGTACTGGAGGGCCACGTTTAGTCCCACGGCACCTACTCTGGTCAGTCATGGGGTGAATTTGACGCTGGAGCTGAAGCAGACGTCAGGCAGGGTGCAGTGCATGAAAGGAGAGGTGCTGTGCCTCCTTCATCTGGAGGTCCGGCCCGATCAGGTATGGCAGAGTCAGCAGGACATTGCAAATCAGGACACCTAATGCTAGCCTTCTTCTGCTCCACCCAGGTGTTCTTCCTGCTCTCTCTTTCTCTGTCCTTTTGTCTTTCTCCCTCTCTGCATGAGCCTGTGGCTCTTTTGAGTGCTGTTGCTGCGCACACTCTGTTCTCCCCGCGCTTTGATCCGACTCACTGCTGTGCCTCTTAATCTCTTTCCAGTCTGTGGCGCTTGCTTCAGCACTTTTTCTACTGTTTTTTTTCCTTCCCTTTTTTACCATGCCTGTTCTTCTAAGCAGAACAATCTGTCAGCACAGAAAGTAAATGCAAAAGAGGTGTAACAGCTTTTTTTGAGCCCTCAGTTAACCCAACTGAGGGGTCAATGAAAGGGAGAGATGTCATCCAGCTAGTCAAAAAACGAGACAAAAATCACCCCTTCTTGTAAAACTGCAGCCCTGATGATTATTGGTCTGAGACAATGTGATTATAGTAGAAGAGACACTGGAACAAAGTTGTGCTGTTCAGAAAATTTTAATAATATGTATGTAGCAGTTTATAATCAACTTTGTTTTTTACTATTAAGTTTTTTACAATTAATTCACTTCACTCTTATTTCTTATTACATATTATTTTCTTTAAATTTAAGGTCCTAATTATTTAATTTCTTCTTTTTTTTTTAGATATTTTTTTATTATATATAAGACAATGCCTAAATAATAGATTAAGGAATCAGCTCAATTCAAACGACCAACAGCGGTCCTGTGGTCAGAAATTGACTGCTGATGAAGGGCAAGGGAACCACCCAACTAATAACTATGCCAAAGACATGGTGCATGAAAAAGAGACAGCATTTACTAGTGTCTACAAGTCTCATATTACCACATGTGTCATGCTTATAGGTGTTTATACGTGTCTGAGTAAAACAGACATTAATATATTTCCTATTTAGCATGTGTGATTTGCTTCACCCCTAATTAAGCCCTTAAACTTGCATGCTCACTGCATCTAAAGACTTACTATATAGTTACTTAATGCAGACTGGCTTAGTGTATTGCTAAGTGACATAAGTTATAAGAATGTTGCAGTGTTATGGGGTGTAATTAGACACCTTTTTGTTCAATCTGTCGCTTCAGGACCCGGAGTTTGCGGTGTGGTTTCTGGTGGAGATCTATGAAGTGGGAGATGGAGCTGCCATTAACCAGACTGCCCGTTTTGCCAATATTACCATGCTGGAGAGCGATGACCCACGTGGGCGGGTGTACTTTGCCGTTGGGTCCAGGCTGCCTGTGGCTACACTCCGAGCGACCACCGTCAGCCTGCAGGTCTACAGGGATGCCAGCGTGGCGTCGGCTATCTCTGTGAAGTACACCATGCAGGTGAAGTCCACTAACATTGTTCTACTGATTAAGCTTGCACCACTGGGGCAGCTGGTGACATAGTGGTTAGGAAGTTGCACACGTGATGAGAAGGTTGTGGGTTCGAATCCCAGGACTGCTAGTGGCACAACTGAGGCACCCTTGAGCAAAGTACCATCCCCACACACATTTTTTCACTTTCTTGTGATGCTAATCTGCATTCAGACATTAGCTGTTCAAGGCACTCCAATTAGTGGTTTTAGCAATAGTTTGAAAAAGGAAATGGCCATAAAATTAATCTTTAATACCAAGGAAGACACACACCCAAAATGTAAGAAAGTAGATGTGTGTAAAAGTTTGGGTGCCCTGGTCATATTATGTTTAATAGATTTTAACTGATATTCTAAGCTGCTCATTTAAAAAATAAAAACGAGAAAACGCACAATTCTAAAGCCGAGGCGTCCTTTTGATAAACAGAACTTTTGATAGAGAGAAATGAAAAATGCAAACATTATTTAATCTACTCTTCTCTATTAAAAGATTTCTCAAAGACAGTTGCAGATTCATAGATATTGTAAGCTTGAACATTTTACTGTGCTCAGCAAAGACATGTTGAATGTGAATGTATTAGAAAGACGTTACATTTGTGGCTTGATCAGATTATATAATATGACTTTATTAGCTCTAAAAGCCCTAGATGATGTAAGAGTTATGAATAGAGCTGAAGAATGTGAGAGAGGCTCTGATCCCAGACCACATTAGAGCACTCAGTATCGACCTGCCACTTCAAAGCCTGAATGTATGGATGTGTGTTACAAATGAAAAGCTGGATCTGACAAGCTGGCAGTATGGAGAGCTACTACACTGGCTTTCTCACGCACTTCTAATCTGTGTCTTTCTCTTTCTCTCTCCCTATCTTTCTCTTTCTCTCTCTCTCTCTCTCTCTCTCTCTCTCTCTCTCTCTCTCTCTCTCTCGCTGTCTTTCATATTTGCATACCTACTTTAATATTCTTGTAATGTTCTTAAGTTATCTCATAATGAGAAATGTTGATTAGCTTTCAGATGATTTATATGTTTACATAAGAAAGAAAGATAACCTTGACTGGTTGGTTGGAGGATTGGTTATAAAATATTTCACAGTCGTTTTGTGGTACAAAGTTATTGTGCCCACTGTAATTCCTTTTATTGTCTTTGGACTTACTCACAGCGCCTTTCGTGATGCATTTCCACCAGCTCTCACTGCAACTACACTATATGGACAAACATATTGGGAAAGACCTGTTTCCCAGGGTTTGGGTTAGGCCCCCTTACTTCCAGTGAAGGGCAAATCAAAATGCTTCAGGATACCAAGAAATTTTGGATGTCATGCTTCCAACTTTGTGGACACAACCCCATCCAACACCTTTGGGATTAACTGGAACGGAGATTGCATGCCAGGCCTTCTCATCCAACATCAGTTTCTGACCTCATAGATACTCTACAGAATGAATGGGCACAAATTCCCCAAAAAACTCCAAAATCTTTTGGAAAGCCTTCCAAGAAGAGTGGAAACTGTTATAGCTGCAAAGGGGGAACAACTCCATATTGAAGTCTATGTATTTGAGCGCAGTGTCTTTAAAGTTCCTGTTGGTGTAATCATTAGGTGTCCCAATACTTTTGTCCATATAGTGTATTAGTATATGACTGTATTTATCTATCTTTTATTTGTCCCAGGTGCTACCCAAAGCTGAGTCCATTGGCCCAACTTTGATCTGGCCTGCTGTGGCTGGAATGGACTTTGCCATGGCTGAAGGCGTCCTCACCTTTGATGTGGGGCAGCACAGTGCCAGTCTGAACGTCGCCCTCACACCCAACATTGGATCCTCCAACCCTACACCTAAACGTTTTCAAATATTGCTTTTTGACGCCACCGGTGGCGCCAAAGTGCACCCTGTTTACGGCATAGCTAATGTCACTCTGGTTTCGGACGCTGAGACACAGGCAGTATGGTCCCTGCTGGACCAGCTCCATCAGCCTCTGGATGAAACCATCATTAATCGGGTCCTGCAGGGGCTTATTAATAAAGTCAGTGCGGAAACCACCCAAGAGCAACTGACAGCAGTTCTGGATGCAGTGAGCCAGGTGAGTGGACCAATGTGTGTATCAATATATATATATATATTTTAATTTATTGATAATTTATTTTCATTTCAGAATAAAAAATTGCTAAATACTCAAATGTGACAGCAGAATATAGAGATTTTTAAAGAATACACCTACAACATCTGCTACATTTATAGCAGATTCAATTTCAGCAATGTCACATTAAAACAAACATTCTTGTCACGGGTCGGGCCGCAAGGCCCAGACCCGGAGCTACCTGGAAGCACGCAGAAACAGGCAGACAGCCAGGGATCCATGCATGTATGTTTATTTACAGAACAGGAAACAGAAACGCTATACATCAGGCAATGGACTCATGATGACACAAACACAAAACAGAACATAAATACACAACATGCCTGGAACAGAAACCAATCAGAAAACGTAATTACTTTAACAGAACTCAGGACAGGTGAAAACGTGAACCAAAACACAGACATGAACAAAACTCCAAAATAAAAGCCCCAAAGACCCAACAGAAAAGCAGTGGCCCTAACGGCCACTGACCGAACCGTGACAATTCTGGCTTTTAAGTGTTTCAAAAGACTGCACACTTTTGATCAAAATATTATATTAAGCAATACATTTCTATAAGCCTATATTATTCCTAATAAAACGCAGTTGAACTGCCGCGCTCACTCTCATACAGGATTAGAGAATATGTACAGTTCAGGCAGATACTTTTTTCCACTTAATAACTATACTCTCTCTTTTCCTCACTTGACAATTCTCACTAGACCTTGACAAAGGCCGAGCAGACCCCTCTGGAACACAGCAGTCGCAGTTTGACCTATGACCTACTCTGTGCCCTGGCCAAGCCTACACGGACAGACACACGTGGCCTGAGCCACTTAGCCGAGACGGCCGAGCGCTTCGCCTTTTCATTGGTCACTGACACGCCATGTGGGGCAGAGGGTCAAAGGTAAGAGTCTGAAGTATTATTGCACATGCTGCACTTAACTAGCTTCTCTACTTGGATGGATTAGAAACAGCATTTACATTTTAAATAATTTAACATTTAATTGTTTATCATTTAATTACTCTTATGTATGCTGGTGGCCTGATGGCCTAGTGGTTGGGGCATTTGCCCTGTGATTAGAAAGTTGTGGATTTGAATCCCAAGACTGCTAGTCTCACCTCTGAGGTACACTTGAGCAAGATACCGTCCCCACACACACTGCTCCCCGGGCGCTGTGTTCCTGGCTGTCCACTATGTTAAATACAGGAAGAATTTTGTGGTGTTCATGCTGTGGTGTGTTTACATAACAATAATCACTTATTTTGTATTTTAGATATTATTTTGTGAAAAGTTTGGATTCAGGAAAAATCTGCCAACTTATAAAGGACAGCAAACTAGGTGATCTTTCAGTAGCATTGTTTTTTTGTGTGTGTTGTCAAAACACTCGGGTTATGCTGTAAGCCACAGAAACGTTTGTGGTCTGTCACATGGGCTCCAACTTTTGTAAGCTTACAGCTTAAGATACATTCTGGATGTGTTATCACATTTACTTAATGCTAACTGTCCAAAGCGAGCTCTCATTATGAGTCTTGTTAGCATTTTTAAGAGAAACACTGTTCAATGAAATGTTTTCTTGTCTTCTACAGAGGAAAGACAATCCTGGACTCTTGTCCTTACCTGACCATTGCCGCTTACTACTGGTACCCTACCCAGATTAATGGCCACACCTTCACAGGCAGGAATGGGGACACCTTCACCCTGCCTGAGACACTGTTGGAGGTGCCAGCGCTGCCAGCAGGAGACACGGCACCCTCTGCCTGCCAAAAGGTGCACTTCACAGAATACAGCACTGAGCACTGGTTCCTCACCAACAAACCCAGCGCACTCAATGACAAGGTAGGTTGAGGCTCTGATTGCATTGGTATGCAATTCAGTTTTAGAGATCATGAGCTCATGAGGGTCTGGCCTCAATATTTTGAAGTATTCATTCGATATGTTGGTATTCGTATTGAATAAAAAAGGAGGTCTTCGACTCGAAATACATCGTTTCGAATTTACAACAGTCACGTGGGTGAACTAGTTTAGTGGCATGCGGCGGGAGGAATACGTAGAATGTGCAGAATACGCAGAATACACAGTAACGTGCTGTATGAGTGAGGGAGTACACTTCTCTAACCCCCAGTGGTCTGTTTGTGTTGCTTTGTTTGGTGAATTTTAGGCCTTTATCATAACATTTTTTACACTAATTTTTGTCATGGTTTACATCACTGTTGAAGGAAATGACCTCTTTCGTAACTTGAGGACCCCCTAAATCATATAATCATATATATTACAGTAAACAATTGGATTTTGATAAATGCACTCTATGTTCAATTTACATGTAGCCAGGTAACATTAGCTGAAGACTAACATGGTCACTTCCCCCCACAATTTCAAATCTCAGCTCTTTTCTATGAAAAACTGAAGTTAGACATGTTAACTAAATAAAAGATATTAAATGGCAAGCAATGCTTAAGCACAAGCAAAAAGTCAAATTTAGGTATTTGGTTTGAAGGAGTTCAGCTGTCACTCATTCATAAGCAGCAGACACCCTCTTCAATGCAAATAAACCATCATGTAACCACCACTGACTAGGTATCAGTTGAGTAATAGACTACACCTCTATGATAGGTGTACGAGTGTAGGTATAAAGTAGGTGAATCTAACGAACTTGTAACTGGTGTAGGGCATCATCTTTTAACTGAGACAAATGTGGTCCCAGTTTTAACTAAGACACGTTTCGTTGGCTTTAGTTACTGGCCAGTTGAGGGCAGTGTTGTTCGCATTATTTGAATGGTGTAGTCATTCAGGCAGTTACTGGTTTCCCTGAAATGTGACTGTGATGTGGAAAACACTGACAAATCATTGATGAAAGCAGTATGATTTACCAGAAGAGGAAGCCAGAGTGTTTTGCTTTGTTTGTATTCAGTGATGGATTATAACTCAACCAATTTATGATTCATGAATTTTTTCTTTGTGTGTGCGCACAGGTGTTTTCTGTTAGTATACAGGACAGAGGGTCAAGACCTCTTGCAGACGGTAAAGAGGTGGTTTACCGCATACACACACCAGACCAGCGGGTGAAGCCTCGCCAATCTCTGTGCCTTCTGTGGAACCAGGCGGCTGAGAGGTGATCCATCAAGCTATATATTTATGTACACATAAACACACACACACACACACACACACACACACACACACGCCCATACAAACTGCATCTGCAAATATTGTCACAAGTTTCAGTTCATCAACTGCAGCTCAGGTTCAGCTTCTTGACATTTCTCACCTAATTGCTTACATGTAAATACTTGTAGGTTTAAGTATGACAACACATGGCAGTAATATTAACTACATAGGTATCACAAAAATATTTACAACCGGTTATGTGAGTACATAATCAATAATTTACATTGACAGTGAAAGACTAAACATTAAACTTAAGTGTTTCCCAAATGGCCTAGTTGGCTAAGCCAGTGTTTCTCAGCTCCCTGCCCTTTGTGTATTAGTGCTCTCCCAGTTTCTCTCTTGTAAAGAGTTGATCAGATGTGTTGGGTGTCTTCAGGACACACAGCCCTCCACACCCTGCCCTGCACAAGCACTTGTCTTATCATGGTATCCTTGTTAGATCATAAGTTCATAAGCAATCTTCCATGATGCCACAGCTATTTGTGGGTTGGAGTCCAAGAGAGCACAACAGCTCCACTTGTTTGGCTGCTCCTCCTTCCCCCCTCAGCACTCAATGTGATGCTTGCCAGTTCAGAATTAGAAAACTTTACTGATCCCAGAGGAAACTGCACAGAGACAATAACAATATGAAATAAGTCAAAAGAAATCTGGGGGAAAAAACTCAATATAAAATACCTGGTATTAATACTATAGATAAGTAACTTAAGAAAGATTCAATGGCACTTCAAGTGACAAGGAGGAGTACTCTCCCAGCACTGGTGGTATCATGTGATAGTTGGAATCCTAGTAACAAGTGGAAATAAGGTGAGATGACAAATCTTTTTAAAACAAATATATATTTTTGCTACGAGTACAGTTTATTGAGTAAGAAAATAAGTGAAATAATTGAGATAAAACACCAATATCAGTGACTATGAAAGTTTCAATTCTTGGTTTCACCCACAACATTGAGACTTTAATTTCATGCGTAAACACACTAGCACACAGGATCATGTCCTTCATTGGTTCTGTATGTACTTGTGCATTCACAAAATAGTTCAGTGTGTTCTGCGAGTTTAAATGGCATGCCACAGGATTAAAATAACAGTCTGTATCCAGCCCCCCTTTTGGTTTTCTTTTTGGCAGGGTACAGGAGTCTTGAATATGTGCCACAAATAAGTTAGTTTGATAAAAATATTGACTCTTTCTTAAATGTTAGAACAGAACGTTTAGCCTCTTATTCCATCGGAATTTGTAATTGTGTGCTTCTGAACTTCCCAGAAGCACACAAATCATGAGAATGGGACTATAACCATAGCATAGCATTAACACTTTTAAAAGTAGGGTTTCCTAAACTATCCTTTGCTTGGTCACATACTTCTGGGAAAAATTTTTTAATTAGCACAGGACTTTTGCATCATTTGCAGCCATGTAAGCTCACATAACAAAGCATAATTACACAAGAATGTACTTTTCATGTGATTTAAATAGCAAATGATTTTAGATTTATGAGTTTGAGATGACAGCGTCGCCTATTGTAGAGAAAAATACATGTTACGAATTGTACGCATTTTTAGTGTGAGCTTTGGTATTAAAAACGGGGACAATAAACAACTGTCAGCAATCCATCATCAATATATCAACATTTGGCAGTAAAGAAATGAGAACTGACCATAATTTGGAAGTGCAAACCCAAGCCAAGAAGGGCAGAAGTCATTTTGAATCCACAACCTAATGCACAATTGGAAGAGGCTTTTCATCACTCCAATCATATTGAACTCTTATTGATTTTTAAATTTTTTGCCTATATTTCATGATAACGAACTTTTCTCTTGTCCAGCTGGCTGTCTGATGGTCAGTTCTGTCGCGTGGTGGACGACACCCAGAACTTTGTAGAGTGTGCCTGCACTCATCTGTCTATCTACACAGCGTACGCGGAGACAGACGCACTGTCTTCATACAATGAAGCGTTTTACGCTGCCGGCTTCATCTGCATCTCAGGTTAGAGTCTGATCCGCCTTATTCAAACTAAAGCAGGACTGAGTAGCATTCATGGGTTTGGTAAAATACAAGGCATGTAGTATTCGTCAAATTTGGAGGCCGCATTCCTTTTTCGGGGTCTTTGATCATTGTTAGATGGCATTATGTAAAATAGTCATAGTTAATACTGAGATTGTTTAGGCTAGAAATAAACTTTCAAATTTTTTGTTAACACAAAACAGGTATTTAGCAACAGTAAGCTTTATGTCCATTATAGCATGTGTCTTGGTATGGAGAGTAGATTTTATCAGTGGTTGCCATCCCTAACCTTGGAGAATTTTTTCATCCACACCTCAGTGTTTTCCCAGCACAACTAATTTCATTAAGCTCATTAAGCCTTTTCTGGGTTGAATTGGGTGTGTTAGAGCAGAGGGAACACTAAAATGTAAGCATGGGGCTCCAGGACAGCAGCTGGAAAACGCTGGCCTAAAATAATTCTTGTTAAGCCCCTATTGAAGCTCTCTTGTGTGTGGATTAGTGCTAACATCATAACAAGGGGATAAAACGTTTGATATTGAGATATTCCCATGGTAGTACTTGGGTCTGTTGTTCCTTCACTTTGTCCAATTTTTGTAAGAAATTTCCCCAGCACACATTTTTTCCAGCATCTTAGAAAATAATTGAGGGTTTCTTGAGAATGGAAGACACTGTTATGCCCCAGGAAAGTATTGTTGATTGGTTCTTTTGGTGTTTTGAAAAGGTAGGTGTCTACCATTATGTAAATGAAACCTTCTTCCTTCATTCCCCAGGGTTCGCCTTGGCTATTATATCCCATGTGCTGTGCTCCAGATTCCCCATGTTTGCTGCCAAACTGCTGACACACATGATGGTGGCGTGCCTAGGAATGCAGGTAGGCCATTATGGATGCTACTCAGGTTCTGAGAAACAAAATGTTTTCCTGTCATTACTCTGCACATGCACTGTAGGGCCTGGTCAATGTAAAATTTTCACTGGTGATTTCACATGATGCATTTCAAATCAATAGTGTTAAATATATCATGGATTTGACTCTCAGTGAATGGCCTTGATACTATTAGTGAAAACAGCTATGTTGTGACCATCATGGAATTTGGTGTTTGGTACACTTCTGCTTCTCTCTTCCATGTTGACGTGAGTTGGGGTTCTTGATCTCTAAAGTCTCTCAAAATATGTGAAATACTGTGTGAAGCCCAAAACATGTTATTACTAGTCCTCCCTGTTGAAAGAAAGAAATTGGCAAAAGAAGAAGTTTCCCCCTTACTCAAATGTAGTCGATTAGATGAGAAATGTTTGGTGTCCAAGGTTTGTTTCTTTTGTTTTGCACTGGAGCTACAAGGCTAATGTCACCAACTTGTAGAGTTATAAGTTATAATGTACGCCAATGCATAATGCAATAATGCAAACTGCATGCCTAAGTCATCACACATGCCTCAACATTACCTGCTGTGGATTTAATTCTCTTAAAGGAGTTACATAATCGCAAATAGTTTTTCAGGATGAGTTCACTGTCATGTCCGTCAGCCAGATTACATAATTGTGAATAACCGGGTAGATAAAAGATGGGGGGCTGGAGAAGGATACAATGCTGATCAAGGATTCTGGCAGTCATCTGGTTACCTGCATATTTCTCTTCTCCATACCTCCTTCGCCTACCCACACAATGGGGTGGGGGTCGGACATATTTCTAGGAATTGTGTGATGACAGCTTGGATGAACACATTCAAATGGGACCTTATGGGCTACCATGACAAGCCCTGACAACTCAGGTATCTCCAGTCTTCTTCTCCATAAAAACACAGGAGGGAAGGAGGGGGGAGCATGTGGCTAGTGAGCTGCTACTCGTGGCCCAATGAGCTTGACTGGAGTGAAAATTTTCCACTGGTCGTGGCCTCGTATGGTATAAGGAGAATACATGCATGGCTTCCACCTAGCTTGACTTCAAAAACCTGTTTGCAGTCTGTCATCCATAGTTGTTTGGGGTTTTTTTACATCACGAGCCGTTTAGAATGGAAAATTCCATGCTGGCCTTTTGAAGAGGCTGTTGGCACGATCTAAAGCATTATGTCTTAAATTTCTACCAAACTAGTCTACAGTTATCTGAACCGTGATGCACTTTTTGTTGGCTTGGTTCCCTGTTTTGTTTGTTTGCTGTGTAACTTGAAAGGTAAATATTAGCTTGAATCTGAGGGTATTTACATATATCACTATATCAGGAAGAAGTTAAATATTGTAGTGAATTAGACACTCAATGTCATTGGATTGTCACTTCTTGCACAGGAGATCTAAAGTGAATTATAAAAACACTATTTTGTCTTGACATTTTCCAGTAGAAGTTTCAGTTCCAGTAAAGCAGCTCGTCATGAATTTGAAAATCAGATTAAATGAATCAGAGCCATAGCAGAAACTTGAAGTGCGTCACAATCAACAGTTTGGTATGTTGTTAAGAAGAAAGACAACAATCTTCCAAGCCACAGGAGCTGTACCACATTCTAGATTTCAAACCATTTAGTATGAGAAAACATAGATGTTTCTGAAATAACGATGAAGAGAAGAAAACACCACCAAGCTCCCAAACCATTGTTAAACCTCAAAAACGAAACATTGAGTAGGAAAGAGAAAGATCATCGTAAATAAAACTGGCATTCCAGTTAAAAAAAATATTGCAAATATTGCAAGAGCTTCATGAATACAGAATAGAGGTTTGAAAAAAAGTATCTCTGAACAGATAAGATAAAGAATAACCTGTACCAGAGGAGATAATTGCTCATGATCAAAAACACAGCACCTCACCTGTGAAACGTTTTGGCCTGGTGTCAAACCACAATCGAGGAATAAGTCCAACCACACACAGTGGATGGCACCTTTTTGTAGGACAATGGTCCAAATCATCTAAAAGCAGTAAAGTGGGTTTTTTTTCCCAGAGCCAAAAAGTGAAATTCACTTGTCTGCCTTAAGATAATGAGTTAACCAACGTAAACATCAGTAGAATACGTTTCATTTACTAAAGTCAATCCTGAGGGCAAAACAGGCATGAACAGAAAAGTGCTGGCCAAAGCCTGGAAAGGTACCCACGTGGGTCATGAAGATTTACGACCTCAAACAAAACATCACAGCTTTGGGAAAACATGTCTAATCTCTTGTGGTTCCCAAAATTGAGGGATCAAACATAAAAGGGCTGGTATTCCGAAACAGAGGTAGACGCCATGAAATTCTGGTGGATTCTGACATCCTGCTCTTACGTAGCCATTGTTTCATTTCAAATTCATTCACTGAACCACAGAGCTTAAAGAACAACAATGACGCCTCTGTCTCATTGTTACTGGACAGATCTGTGGTTTATGGTCACTGTTGGTTAGTGCTTTGCAACTTTCTGTCCACTAGATTATCATCTATATTGAGACATTCGTAGGGCAGTCGCTTCATGAACGATTATTTATCCCCAAACTAGTTCAACATGTCAGTTTAAACTGCAGGACGCGATGTTCTACCTTACTTTTGATAAGCTTTCTTTTCCTTTGATCATAAGAAGCCTCTGCCTCGTGTGGGCAGCATGTTTCCACCCAAGAAATATTTCATCCCAGCTCCAAACAATCTGCTTCATGTTCACCGCAGGCCTTGAAACATGACTCAGTTTTTCCTGTCACCATAAAATAAGCACACAAAGCTCACAGGACTCCAAGAGTTACTCTCTTTTTCCAGCCTTTTGTAGCTGTTGATGCTGTGAGGCCGTTGACCCTCACGTTTAAACTTCTTTTAACTCCTCATCCCCATTTCCCAGAGCTATCAACACAGAGATAATTAAAAATCTTTTCTGACTTATCTGCCGCTCTCCGCTTGCCTTGGGTGACCTTAGGTTTGGAAGTAGTCCAGTGTTTTCTTGTTTTTTTAGCCTCAGATGTACAAAGAGGGAAATGACTGAGTAGACTGGCTTGACAAGGTTTTCAAAAGTGTAAAAGACATCAAATTATTTGACAGTATTACAAAAACCATGCCAAAATTATTTTCCTTTCTAATTGTGTCATATAATCTAAAAAAAACATGCCCAAATTAATTTAAATATCCTTGTTATTTGTCATTTCTTGGTCCAGGTCCAGTTTTTCATATCAATAAATAACAAACTCAGGCTGAGCATGTCATCTAACTACAGCTTAAATACTTCTAAAACAAGATGGCAGTGTTTAATGCATTCAGCAGTTTATTACTACAGTAATGATGGTTTATGGGTCATGTTATTTGCCACAATAGTTGATGCACGTATGTTCAGAGCAGTTTTTTGAGCATTTAGAAACTAGAGAAAGTTTAGAAACTAAAGAAATCTGTCTTACATATGGAGGCAATGATGTTGTCGATGCCCAGGAAAGTCTAATCGCTGTATTTATTGTGTAACACAGGCAGCAAATGCTCACTATTTTGCATTGATTTCTTCTTTGTCTGTGCTCGGGCTGATTATAGCATTCATGTGTTATCACAAGGATGCTGCTTGGCTGCTTGCCAAGCATCGATCCGCAGCAGAGCAGGGCTCATAATAGAGAGTTACCTTTCAGCGCAGGTAGAACATTGTTAATGCAGTTTCGGCTCCAGAGGTCAGGCTAGCCTTCGTCTCCTCTGACCTGCAGCTAGAGAGCGAAACAACTGAAGATTGTAGCGAGTGGAAAGTTACCCAGACTAGCTCACCTGGCCCTGTGTGTGTGTACGCAGTTAAGGCTTTTCATATGAGCAGCAATAACACACATTTAGCCCGGGCAATTAGCTAGCAAGCCTGGGCAATAAAAGGGATTTGAGGAGCGCAGCCTTTAGCTTTAAATGCATGAGGCGTGCCCTCAGCAACTATGGAAGGTATAGAGATGCAGAAGGGTGTGCGAGAATACACAGCGACGTAATCATGTACAGTCTTTGTTTGTGGCTTCATTTTAAAGAACATGAAGGCTGAGTGCCACCCATGTACTCAGCTGATGGTATGTGTTTGGATACGCAGCCACACTGAAACTGAATTTACTACATCACTTCCATATTAGTAAGATACATTACATCAGCACAGTCTTATTTTTCTTTTTACTTACTTTTGGGAATGACTGTGTTGATGTAATATCATTTATACCATGTGGAAATTAACATTTTTGAATGAAGTCAGTTCAGTGCCACACTGACCCTCATTATAGCACAATGGGGAGCTGTTTTATCTGTTAAGAGGAAATGTGATGCATTCAAGTAGCCTTCATTTGCATGTCAGGGATTTACACATTAAACATTAGATTAAGACTGTATAAGGCCTGTTGGATGAGCACCCAATCAGATCCTTATATATTGATGCCTTTGTACAAACATTTTGTACAGTATGACCCCTTAGTCTCACACGAGAGAAACAAGTTCTCCATTACTGTATTTAAGTAACTGCACTTTACTTCATTACTGTATATATCTGTATAAAATACAGGCATGGTCTAAACTATGCTAAAGTTAGTGGAGTAAAATGCAAGTATAACTGTAATATGAAGGGTCTGAGAGGTTCTTTAATGACCAGAGACCGACCTGAGAGTGGACGAGGGAGGGGATAGTGGGGTGTCGGGGTGCAAGAATTGTGTTACAGGAAACGCAAGGTAGATTAGTTGGAAGATTTGATTATTAGATTATGGGATTTAGAGGTGGAACTTCAGTCCTCATCCTTCTTGACTCCATTCCATCCAATAGCCACAGTTATCAAAATGAATTATTTTGGTGGCACACCCAACATTTAAGTTTTATTTTTGATTAGACAGTAAAACAGCTTGTACCAATTCAAAAGACGACAACATGCTCATTCAGCTTTAAATTTGAAGAAAAATGTACAGTATATAGCGTAGGTATGTAAATATTAGTTTTGATATTTCAAAAGATGGCCAATATTACATTCAGTAATTGTTTTTGCTTTGATTATGTAGGTTAAAGTATTTCTTTCTTGCACCACATAGTTATAGAGCTACTTGTTTTCCTTTTTATTTATGCGTAACACATTACCCTTAAGTCCAACCATAACAATTTTTCTTAGAAGTACAAGAGTTCAAGAGTTCCAGGAGTTTGCCCCTGCTTTTGACCACCCTGAGTTTTCTCTGAAAACTAAATATGCATGCAGTTTTACAGAAGCAGCTTGGTCTTTGAAGCAGTATTATCTCAATAATAGTAAATTAACCTTGCCTAAAGTTTCTACTATGTTAGCTTCTTCTCCAGCTGTATCACCACTGCTCTCCACACTTTAGACTGGGGTTTGGTTCCCCACCTAGGCAAGAACACCACACTACCACAGTCCTAATGCTACACTCCCTAGCCAGTCTTGACAGAAGCATTTACCAAATGATTGATCTTGTATAGAAAATACACTATATGGACAAAAGTATGTTAATTCAAGGTTTGGGTTAGGCCCCTTACTTCCAGTGAAGGGAAATCTTAATGCTTCAGCATAACAAGATATTTTGGACAAGCCCATGCTTCCGACTATGTGGACACAGTTTGGGGAAGAACCTTTTCTATTCCAGCATGACTGTGTCCCAGGGCACAAAGCAAGCTCCATAAAGACATGGCTGGATGAGTTCAGTGTGGAAGAACTTGACTGGTCCACACTGACCTCAACCCCATCCAGCACCTTTGGGATGAACTGGAATGGAGATTGTGAGCCAGACCTTCTTGCTTAGCCTCTTTGCCTGAACTCATAAATGCTCTACATAATGAATGGGACACAGAAACTACAAAATCTTGTTGAAAGCCTTCCAAGAAGAGTGGAAGTTGTTATAGCTGCAAATCCTGTTCTAAACTTCATATTAAAGTCTATGTATTTGAATGCAATGTTATTAATGTCCCTGTTGGTAATGGTTAGGTATCCCATTTTTGTTCATATAGTGTAGCAGAGCCCCAGTCTGTTATGTGAATTAGTAGTTACACATTACGCCAACAGCATATGAGCATTGTAAAAATGTCTTCACAAATCATAATACATTTTTGCTATCCACCCCCATAGCCTCTGTTGAAAATTCAGTTCCCATTCTGATCTTTGTCTCAGCAACTTTTGTAAAGTATGCTCTTGGTTTTGAGTTCTGAAAGTCCTGTTCCTATTCATACATGTTTAAAATACAGAAAGCAGCCTGGATTTCAGTGAGGCAAGAAAAAGTTAACATGGCAGCTGAAGAGTTAGCATCTCACATCCTGTGGAGCTCTGGGATGCAGTCCCAAACCATATCAACACTACTGACAACAGGAACAGCATGTTTCAGAAACATTTGTCCTGGCCTGACAAACTTCTATTTATTATAGCCAAGGACAGGAAACGAGAGGTCAGGATGCAGCACTAAAACTACACTCACACGTCACACTGTTAAAAATAATGGGGCCCCTAAATGGTTCACAGCTTGAACATTCATTGATTTTGACTCTTTACATTATATGGATATTCTTTAAACTGCCACACACTTCATTTACCAAAAATCCTCTTCAAAGACCTTCCTGTGTTCTACTGTCACTTCATTCCAGAGGGCTGCTTTTGGCACCTTTATCTTTAAGATCATACATCCTCCTGCAGCCCTCCGCAGGGAATGAATGTTTTGTAATCTCAGAGCTGAGTCTCTTGTTTATAACTCGTAATAATTGCTGTCTGGCTGAGCTTTTCAGCTACGAGAGCCAGACACTGACGGCAGATTGAGAGGGTTTATACTGGATGCTCGTTTATCGACGCGCTAGCCTTTATTGACGTCAGAAACTATGAGAGAGGGAAAAGGAGCGTGTGAGAGAAAAATACAGAAAGGAAGAAGCACTCTGGCCATCTTCAGTTTACATCCTTCCCTCTCTTCCTTTGGTTTAACTAAGATGTGGGTGTGTGTTTATGTGTACGTGAGTGTTTGTTTTTGTATATTTTCAGGGCAAAAATGGTCCGAACAAGGCTACACCCATCCTAAATTTATAAACCACATTCTATCATATAGAAGATAAATACACACACACACACACACACACACATACACACATATATATATATGTATATATGTTCTGTGTGAAATGTGTTTTATAAAGTTGGGGGGGGGGGGGTCCTCCGTTCTTCCTTTCCTCACACACTAAAAATAAGAAGTGCCTTCATATGTGTTGTGAGTGCAGTAGTGTTTGTGTTGCAACTTTTCTATAGTCTGTATTCCAGCAGATTCAGTTTCTGATGGATGAAACACTCTGCACACTCTGTTCTTAACATCACTGTTTTAATTCTTGCCATTTTTTTTTGTGTAGTTTAACATTTCCAAGGTATAATATATTATTTATGTGTGTCATTTTTACATTTTCTCAGAACATTTTTGTGTTTTGAATTTTGAATCCAACGTGGTCAATAGTGTATGAAACAATAGGGACAAGCACATAAGCAGAAAATAAAGATGTCTCTTATCTTTTTCCATGGCTGTAAGTATACATTTATGTCTTATTACATAGAGGTACTTGCATATATAACATCATGTCCTTGGATTGTATGAAAACAAATGTGTGTGTGTGTGTGTGTGTTTTACTCCTACACCCACACCCACACACACACACACACACTCAACACAAACATGGGTGAGTGAATCTAAACAACGTGATGGTCTCACAGCCCAATATGATTAGATGGTTTAGACCATGTTGGGATGAGGCATGCCAAATTAAGCCTAGCGGTTTTCTTATAATGTAATTGTGCCCATGCTTGTTCATTTGACTCAAATCGAATGAACAACGGACGTGCTTCAAATCATCGGCCAGCCTGGTCCTTTCAGACGTCTGGTTCAAACCGGACTGAGGTCTGGATCGTTTTTTATCAGCGGTGTTGGGCAAATTGGAGGCATGCTGTACAGGTCAAGACCTCTTCCAGACCATGGTGACCTTCAAGCTAATTACTAATCTTGATGCACCACTAACATGATACTATCCAGTGGGGGTGAGGGGGCTCCCATAGGGAGGCTAACATGTCACCTTACTTGGCAAATGACCTGACACCAACTAGTCAGGCGGTTTTGTGAGATCATTGTGTTCATATCTTAGAAATGCTGCTGTCGCCATCAGGAACCACAGCACGGTGTGTATTTACATAGTCTTTATTTCCCACTTGTTGCTCATCAAAATTCTTTCCCAGGCTTGCTGCTTTCAATTCAAACATTTGTGCTTGTAAGCAGAAGAGAGGTTTTATTATAATTTGAATGTAATGAAGTTTTATGGATAGAAAAACACACTTTTGTCAATTCTTCACAATTCTTCCCAAACAAACAATCAAAAGAATAGTATACTCGGTCCTGGAAATGAAATGTAAATATTATTTATTCCTATGTAATTAGATGCTTGTGTAAATAATGGTGAAGTAATAACTCCTTACTTATAAAGGAGGCTTAAGAGAATGGAAAATGTATGAAGGCAAAAGACGGAAATAAACTAGAGCAGAAATAAACTGCATTTTCACAGTGACAGTCAAATCAAGGAAAAAGATGATTAATGTTTTACATTCTTGAAAGCTTTATGCCTCACTTCTCTGACAGCTGCTGAGACAGCTGTTGTTTAATGTATCCTGACTGGCACATTAAGAACCATGATGTTCTGCCACAAATTAGACAGTGAATTTGTTGTGTCTTGGGGAAAAATCGTAAAATCTTTAAGCAATAAGAGAATGTAGTGGATGTGAAAACTGATATCGAAACATATCAAAACTGGAACATGGCTAATGTTAATATGTTAATACAGTCATCACACTCAACTTTTTCCACCTTTTCATCAATGGCATGCTTTAAAAAGTGTGTTTCATTCCTACATTAACATATATTAGTTACTTGCTATTTAGCAGACATTATATTATCAAGTTTTCCTGCGAGAGAACAAAACTCACAGAAGAAAACACTGCAGGACATTGAAGAGTATTGTGGGTGTCTAGCTTATGATTGGACCAGGGTGAAAACTTTGCTTTTCACAGTCAAATGAAAATCAAGCCTAGATTATAGACAAATTTCTCTCTGTCTATAGATAGTCATGTAAATAAGTCTCACCGGAGTGGGTATATGATAAACCTGCATATATGCACCATGACTATAAAGCTGGAAGACCACACTTTTAATATTAGCCCACAATTTTAATAAAGACTGGTTTTCAAATCTCTTGTTGTCACATTGGCCACATATCAGTTCAGTTCATTTTGCAAATGATTTGTTAATCGCCACAGAAATGTTGTTTGGATCATTATCCATTACTGCCTAAAGTATGCAGATGGACAAATCAAGTTGGTTGTATCTTTTGAGTTTACAGTTCTTTACTATCACAATGTCCTTATCCGATCTGATTTCACCATTCCAACACACTTTTCTACTCGGCGTGAGTATTCATTACATGCAAAAACTGCTCTACAGCAACTAAAACACTTCAAAGAATTGCTTTTGTAAAGTGTTTTAGTTTCTGTAGAGCACTTTTTGCATCAATTGAATACTCATGCCAAGTAGAAAAGGGAATGGAATTGTTTGGGAATTAGCGTTAACAGGATATATTACAGACAAAAAGGAGTGTTTGATCTGTGTGACAGATCTTGAAAACAAGAGTATTCCTGTTAGCGAATATAAAAAAGCTCAGTGTAACTTTGCTCTTGTCTCTGAGCTGTGGATTTGATAATCTAAAATGAAATTTAATGTTCCCTTGCTGTTTGACTTACATTTTTATGCTTTGCCACATACTGAGGCACTTTCCCAAAAACCCATTGACATTCAATCCTAAAAGTAGGCTAAAAGTTTGCTCTGGCCTAGTTTATGTTTTTCAGAGTGATAAGTCTGGCTTTTACTCTGTGTGTTTTTCAAAAGAGAAAAGCATGTGTCGAAGTGCAAACACGGATCTGCGTGTGTGTGTGTGTGTGTGTGTGTGTGTGTATGCGTATGGGTGTGTTTGACTCTGGAACCTCAGACCATGTTTTGCTTTTTTACCAAGCAGCACACATAATAGACCACATCAGGCCTTGAACTCTTTTTGTATTGCTGGATATTAAATACTGCAAATAGAAGCAAAAAGCCTGTCTGACATTTGACATACTTACCTATTCTCTGTGTGCGCTGTATCCATTCCAAGTCATATTTTCAGTGGAGCAGCATGCTAACAATTGCAGTTGTGTGTACTTCAGTCACATTCATTCACTGCTTACCGTTGTCATGCCACTGCAGTGACCATTTCTGCAATTTCTACTATCTCTTGAAGCAGGAATTGTATTCCCTTGTTTGGCTTGTTAAAGGTGTTTTTCACAAATCTGCATTCCACAGATCCCCCCCCTCACCTGTGCAGTCAATCCACCAAGACATGTCTGGTATTCTCTTTTTGCTTCTTCAGTATTGTGCTGGAGTTACATGACTAATTTTGCTACTAAGTAAGGAAACCTATACCCCAATCATGCAAACTACATGCCTAAATTATTATTTTCTTTGAGTTGAGTATCTAGATTTTCACTTCT
The DNA here is from genome assembly GCA_037974485.1 of Hemigrammopetersius urotaenia. Taxonomy (NCBI): domain Eukaryota; kingdom Metazoa; phylum Chordata; class Actinopteri; order Characiformes; family Alestidae; genus Hemigrammopetersius; species Hemigrammopetersius urotaenia. The sequence continues at coordinate 7,654,531 of JBBPDC010000039.1, read as the reverse complement.
GTTTGACTGTTATCTAAAAATATTGAGCTTTGGATTTTTGTCTATACTCTTTTATAGACAGCAGTGTGTCATGTAGTGTCAGAAGTCAGAAGACCTCAACAATTCAACCCAAAGCGTATAATCATTTAGACATTCATGATGCTAATTGATGGGGTTGAAAAGTTTCTTTACATAGTAGTTACATTAACTTTGTGTCTTGACTGATTTATTACAGTTGTGGTGAGGAGAAGTCCAAGCTCTCTTCTGAGCCATTAGAACTCTATAGACAGCATCATATGTTCTAATGATTCCTCACCTTTCTGCAAATGCTATTCAGCATGTCCCTGCCCTCCTGAGGTCACTCATGCAGTTCTGTAAGTTATCATTCCTTAGTCACTTTCAAGCCTTGTGCTTTGAGAGCCACCTCTTACCACACTGTCAGTGCTGGTTGATCAAGCCGTCTGTGTTGTGCTCCCTCTGCTGAGTCTAACCCCTTGTCATAGGCTGTACCAGTCGTGCCTGTCATCACCGCCCAACGCCACCCTCTCTGACCCCTGGACTGTGGCCCCTTCTCTATTTTTGGAATACCTGGGACCTGTGAGTGATTCACTTGGCCTGAACTTTGGAGGGTGAGATGGGGCAAAGATCCAGCTTCACCTGACCGACAGCCCCTGTTTGTGGACTGGGGGAGTGCTTTTCTAGAACGGCTTAGCAGGTCATTCAAGAGCAGAGGTGGAAAACAGCCGAGATAAAACATCTGTAACGGTGGACGAGTTAAAGCTCAAATTGAATTGTGGTGAAATTTGAGATCCACTAAATTGTTTTCCAGAGTATTGTTTATCGCAACAGTCCAGTGACTGCAACTAATAACTAAGTTACCAACTAAGACCAAAACTCCTGGGTGACCTTCGCCAATGATGTAAATGGCAATGGCAAAATTGAAATGCACTGATGCAGGTGCACAAATTTGCTCAAATTTATGAAAATAACTAATGTCACAGTCTGCCAGAATCTATGGGTCTGCAGTAGACTTAGTTGGCAGCAGGTCTCATAATGAATATGTTCACCATTCAAATAGTAGAGCTGAGGGTCTGCTAGTTGTATGCTGTTAGTCAGAAAGGAACGGCGTGTTGAGTTTTCAGTCATAACATGTTCCCAGAGTACTGTTTAAACATAACTCACCATATCTGTAACATTACATAACACATTATGTATGCTATTAGGCTTGTATAACATCCTAGCAAGCATTGATTGGAGGATATGAGCAACATTTCATCGTAAGTGGTTTCTCCTCATTTGAGGCAAAGTGGGCTATTCTAGGCCTCAGAGTGTGAAGCGTGTACACCTTGTGGTAGCGTTGTCCATCCAAGAGTCATCCAAGAGAAAAAGGAAGGATGTTATGAAGCGGACTGAAATAGAAGAGTAATAGTCTTGTTGCCAGGTTTCCAAGAGGTGTCGACAGGATGTGCAGAGAGACATGTGAGGAAGGAAAGCATCAACAATCGATTTCATTAAGTTTGTCGGCTATTTTGGGGTCCTTTTGTTCTGCCTCGTTACTGCAGAGTTGTTTGGTTTGATTTGGTTGGTGTTCCAGCCAACTGAGACTCTGCAGCTTGTCACGTTTTTAGTTAACCGGGTTTGACCTCTCATTTTCTTATGCATTTTTCAACAGTAATATGACCCGACCTATAGGGGTCACTCTACATCCACAATCTTCACTGAAACGGGTTTAGAGAAGCTCACTGATTTGTGTCCCGAAAAGACCTCCCCTCCCTGGAGTGCATTAAGGAGTCCATTCGTCTTTCATCAGTTTTAAAAAGAACAATGCTGGTGACATGCAGTATAAACAAAGTGCATGCCTATCATGATAGTTTTGAGAAGAGGCAAGGAATCTTAAAAATGAATGTGCTAAGGATGAAATACAAGATGTGGTGATTGCCTTCTGGTTGTGAGCAACTATTCAGCAGACCAGATGAATGACTGGTGGTCTTCATCCTGCCAAATTGATGTTCCATGAGCAGATATTTGTTGACAACTATATTTTTATCTCAGAGCTCCTTGATCTGTTCCTCTCCAGCTCATCAACCTGAGCATTGTTTTGTACATTGTTTTGATGTAAATTCTTTGAATCTTTATGTTAATGTTTCTGAAAGTTAAGTGATTCTAATGATTCTAAAGAATTGAGCAGATCATTTCTTATGCGCCTAAAAAAGAGATTAGGCATTCAGAAGTATAAGTTTAAGTTTATTAACCCTTATAGTCATGCATGAACACAGCACAGCACAGTATGAACAGTGTGAACAGTGTGAAATTCTTTCTCTGCATTTAACCCATTCACCAAGTGAAGCAGGGGGCTGCCACCAATGAGGGGTGTCCAGAGAGCAGTGTGTGGCGATGGTACCTTGCTCAAGGGAACCTCAGTGGTGACACTAGAAGTTGGGTTTTTGAACCCTGAAATATGACCCTGCAGTTAATAAATACTCAGAATCGTTTAGCTTTGTTCTTTCTTTTTGTAATGGTCTGGAGGAGTGCATTTAACTCTGTGCCTTTAACTACCAGGGTAGAGGCTTCATTTGACTACCACAGCCATTGTGAAGGTCTGTTTATGAGCATGTTCCCATGGCCACCCCTGTTTTGGCTGGCCTACAGTGTCCGTTTCAGTCTGAATTATCTGTCAGTGAGATAGCTAATGCTGTGGCCATAACCCACAGTCATGATAGAAATGATAAAAGCATGTGATGATGGAGAAAGAGAAGAGTATCAGGTGTCTGAGGGTGGTTCGGCAGTGCCAACAGTGTCACTAACTGCTCATTCCATTGTTGTAGGACCCCTCACTTTGTCTTTATGCTCAGAAGCTTCAAGCTGTACCCCTTCATGTTGCATCTCAGCCCATGCTATTGGTAAACATGCTTGAAACCTTTGTGGAATAAGATGAACCTTTATTAGTCCCACAAGTGGGAAATTGGCTCTGTCACGGCAGAAAGTGGACAGAACAAAGTTAGGAGCAGCAAGAATTAAGCTAACGATAGAATAGAATAGAAGGATCAAAATTAAAAAATAATATACTATACTAACAGTGCAGTATAAAATGTACAGATGTAGGCAAAGGTTGACTTTTGAGGGTGGTGCCAAATTTTCTCTTATGTAATGATGCAGGCTAATTTGTAACATGATCTTGATTTAATTAGCCGGGGACATTATTCAGTACAAGCTAATAAACCTCACAGGGATAATGGGCGGGCATTGCGTGGGTGGCTGAATATAAAGAGCTCACTGTTTGCTACCTCCTGCAGGGCGCTATTTACTATAGTAACAGTGCAGTGTAAACATGAACATGGTCTATTGTCATGCAGCTGAGTGACCTACCACTTGGCCAGTCATCAGAAATCAGTTACAACTAAAACCAAGATAGAATGTGCTTTGCAAATACATCACTTATTTAACCCTTGTTTTTTTAAATGTTTTCAGGGTTATGTTCTCCCCCTCATCCAAGATCATATCACCTGAACACAAATTCACCAGTTGATGTACCAAGAGAGTACCAGAAACATATTTGGAAGGGTCCCCCATGCAACCTAGGAATGCCATGAATATTGGATTCAACTTGATTACCCATTTTTTTCATTTAGTTATCTGTAATCTGTAAAAATGTTGCTTTTCTACGAATGGATTTTTACATTATGTTCATTTTTACTTCTAAATTCTATTACAGTGGGACATATCTGTCTTTTTAGCTTTTCATTAAACTTTAGTTCATTTTGAAAATAATAGCTATATTACAAATATAATCTTCTATGACAGCTCTCCTTGTACATTTGCTGAGAGAGCTACAGAAAAGTACACTCTTTCATCACATCATCTGTTGGTTTTCTCCCATGCTGTTGCCAAATTTCCGTATCCTGACCCCTTTTACAAAATAGCTGTTGCAGCTATGATCTAGTGGTTTTATTTTCTGGCTTCCTGACTTTCAGTTCCAACAGCGCATGAAACCACTGACAGTCACATAAGTTCTTCATTTCTTTGTAGCACAGGGCAGTAGAGTGATCGTCTGAGTCATGGTGGCTGCCTTCAGACACTTCTCTCCTAACTCAGTTCCCATATGAGTGCTTATTCGTGGGCATTTCGTGGCAAACTCTTCTGCGTACAGACATGCACACACACTGTTCAAGTCACATACTGTCAAAAGCCCTGTTAAATGAGAAGCCTAGCTAGGCATTTCCCTCTCATCAGGCCATGATTATCGGTAAGCCTGCTTGAAATAACACTCTAAGACAAGTGGTTATAATGATGGGGAAGGGACCTGAGCGGGATTGAGGATGAAGGATGGAGGGAGAGTGATTAAAAAAGAAAGGAGTGATGCGGATAAGATGAGGATAAAGAACAGAGGGATGCGGGTCTATAAGCTACGTGCGGCACACACAGTTTCTCTTTCACAGAACAAAAGCAGCTGAGGAAACACCCACGATGCTGCTGAGGCTGGAACCAGCTAGTTCAGACCGGTAGCTGTTAGGGGAGGAGGAAAGGGGGGTGGGGAGAGAGAGAGAGAGAGCGAGAGAGAGACAGAGTGAGTGTATCGGTCTGGCAGAGTGTTGTACTCTCACTGATGTCATCTTTTTGGCCACTACTATTAATAGCCCAGTGCTAAAGCAGCATCAGCAGCAGCAACAGCCGAATCAATTGCCTTGAGATGCTTAGCAGGAGCGAATTGATCTTCTGATACCTACAAAGTATCTGTGCGGAGAGTTTAGTGAACAGAACATGCAGAGAACAGTTTCTTTTTATAACGAAACGAGCGGTGCAATGAGCTATAGAACAGTGCAATGTATCCATTCATAAAAAATAAAGTTATATTTGGTCTCATTGCAAACATTTGAACGGATGAATGTGTTCATTCTTATAAAAAGTCACACCTCTGCATTCCTTTTTCCTTTTCTGGCTCCTTGTTGATTCTATTTGTAGACATAATAGATAGAAACAGACGACACATTCTTCTTCAGAAACAAAACACATTGTTGTCAACACCCAAATGGCATGGAGAGACGCAAGACTACTCATTGCATGTCTCTTTGGATCAGTCAGTCAAGTCGTACAATGCGACCCCTACGCTGAGCGCCGCGGCCTTGGTGCTTGATGACAAACACACACGCTGTCCCGTCCTCCACACAGGAAACAGTCAAGCCACCTCCGCTTCCTTAAGTGGCAGACTAAGATCCTCCTCTGTCTTATTATTATTACTTTGGGTGGCATTACGTGGAGGGAGGGCAGTCTGTTCTTCTGCCTTTGCAGTGGAAAATGTTGCCATTGTGGTGTAACTTGGTGTGATAAATTGCCTGGTACTGTTCCCAAACACAGTTGATTGATGCTGCACGCTGCAGTCCAGTCAGTGTTTGTACATCAGACGGTTACTGGTGTCTGAAATATTGTTTGTACGTCACTTGTTTTCGCTGATGCATGCATGGTCGATTCTGAATGTGTTTTTGCGCTGTTTGCAGTGCAGATATCAAGACACCTTCAGGGGAACTGCCGCTGTGGTTTACCTGTCTGCCCGATCTGAACGGAAAACAGCCAGAGGGCACAGACTGCTCGACTCCTTTACAGTCTGTTCTATATGTGGGGGAGGTGCTCTGTTGACAAAGACAACATCCATGTGTGTCACACACTCAAGAGGAGCGAACCTAGGGCAGTTCTAAATTTAGCAGGCCGGGGAGAAAGCGCTTTATGATTAATGTAGAAGCCAGGCATTGTAATTTATCCTTGTACATGTTATACAAAATTCATCAGAGGCTTCACAGACGATATGACTGATGGAGATTACAAGTGCTCTGGAAAATAGCGGCTGTTGGTGAAGGCTGCTTGCTGGCTTCATTTATTTATTTGTTTGTGTGTTTGTTTAGCATCAGAGGATAAATATAAAACCACAAGGGATTTGGCTTTGGAACACCGTGGCAAGGGCAGGATTTATGACAGGGCTGTTTGGTGATTACTCTGCTTGAACGCACCTATTATTCTCAATCAGCTGGGCCTGAAAATCACCGAATTGTGCTGGACATCATGAACGAATACCCAGGATCTATGAACTGGCCAGGAAAAACTGTCCTAGATGCACTGCTTTGCTTTGCTGTGCTGTCATATTCCAGCCTTATCCTGTCTACTTCTCCCAGTCATCTATCTGTCAGTGACTGTGAAAGGGTCCCTAATGCATGAAACACAGCTATTTTAAGCCCCACGTCTCCTGTCCTCCTTGCTCAGCCCTTATCTGAGTAGACGACTTGTACTCTCTCATCAACAGAGAATGGATTGGATTAATGTCAGCGCAGAACTCTTGGCTTTGAAGTTTCTTCCAAGTGATCTAAAACAGACCATTTAAAGAGCTGCCTGGCCTTTTGCCATTTTCTATTAGAGCTCACAGCTACAATTAGAAGCCAAAGGATCCCCTACCAAAAAAAAAATAAAGTTGCAGCCGCTAAAGGCACAATGTCAGTGAGAAAATGGCCTTAGTTACTTCGGCCTGGGTATTTGGGTTTCTCAGCTTGTGGCTGTGTAAGTTGCTCCGGCAGAGTGCCAGGGTTGTCATTAAGGGGCTGATAATGGTGATCTGAGAAGAGCTGTGAATGAGTCATCCTTCAGTGTCTGCCCCTGAGTGTCACTGTCATCCTCTTGCTTGCTAATGACAGGCTGCAGTGAGGAAACAGCATGAGTCTCTGAAGCCTCTCTGTTTGTCTCCCAGGTCCTGAATGCCCAGCGAGAAGACTTTGACATTTCTCAGCTCGGTGTGACATTTTGGATAGAAATTGGGACCCAGATGTTGGCTTTGTCCAGTTTTAAAGGTTAATTAGCAAAGGGTTATAGAGCATTTAACTCAAGTAGCTCTGCAGAACTTAAATTTATAAAGTTTGTCCATTTGAAAAGTTTATATTGGAAAGGCAAACATGACAAGTTCAGACATTTTGATGCAACTTGTCACCATGGACATTTGAAAAAGTTTGAGTACTGGCAGTGGAGATCTTCATCTGCACTCTCCAATAGCTTTAGCAGCTTTTGTTCAGGCAGTGTTGGGCCCACTAATCCCCTCTCTAGTGTTTGCTGTTGTCCACCACTAGTCTCAAAACCCCTGACTTAGTGACCATTCCCACCCGAACTCTGTTATGTCATCTGCTATGCCAGATGGAAAAGATCCAAGAGAAGCTGCACAGCCAATAGCTTAATGCCCACAAACTGTGGTGGTATTTATAATACATACTTCAATCAAACAGACAAATGAATTAGGTGCTTAGTTTGTGATTAATTGCAGTCTTGCTTCTACATGCTAAATGTCTTCCTTCTCCAAGTTTTGAAGTTGGGGGTTCCCTTGCACCTGAAACATGTTCTTCTTTTCGCTGTAGTGGCCCATAGTTACAAACAAGCCAACTGTGCCCAAATTGCATCTGCTCTTTCCTATTGTCCCCTTTGTTACATAAAGTGCTGGGATCAATCATGAGTCAGAGAGACAGCCAGAAAGGTCATTAGGGGGGGAGGCTACGTCATGCGAAGGGGGTCTAGAATTACTGATGTGATCAATTGAGTGAGCCTGCTTAAGCAGGCTGCATCAAACAGAAAGCTGATATGAGCCACATGCATTCACATATCCTGCCCTGGGGAATACTGGGAGAGCATGTTTTGTGCTTTTGTGTGCATCATCAAAGCTTTCCCAAGGGACCTGGCAGTACAGTTTGCTCTGCATCTTTTGGTTGAAACTTTCAGGTTTTATGTCCTTTATGTGTTGAGTAGAGTTAATATGACATTCTTTGTTCTGCTGAGTGTTATCAATTTTCTATACTAATCTAGGGTGGAAAGATATTTGAAAATGTATTCACCAATACTGATTGTAAGGGACTAAATTTTCTCATACCAGAGCGCAGTGTTCAGTGCAACATAAAGTACTAATAATTAATTAAATACATATATGATCCAGTTTGAATAGCCAAGCCGTGTATTGGTCATACCCTAGAATGAGGTCTGAACACAGATAATAGAGATAAGCTGTTTTTTGTACCTTTGTTCCTCTGAAACTGAAATGTAGGTCACAAACATGGGAAGTGACGGGGGAATTGTGACATTCAGAGACACCAGGGACAGTTATGTTTGTGCGGAATTTTATGAAGCCTTTACCGACAAACTCACGCTGAGCCTTTGGCCGCTCTGCCTTGTGTCCCAGCCAACTCACTCTGTCCGGAATCACACTTCCCAGCAAAGCCACCTGGTCATCGTTCGGGGGCCTGGACAACCCTGCCCTCCTTTCCTGCCTCCTCCCAGCCGCCCCCACCCACCAGCCTTGTTCACCACTCACCCTAATACAAACAGGAAGTTTGCTTAATGTCAGCCCTATTCCACGAATCAGCCATTTCCACTTTAGTCAGCAGGAGCATTGGGCTTTCCGAAGGGGAAAACTTCTTGGAACCTTTAATTTGGGTCTTCCTGCTCTGACTAACTCTTAATAGAGCCTGTTGCAGTAATCCAGTCAGAGGCCTACTCTTTTGTTTGCTTTGGAAATGTCACACAGTTTAGAGCCCTGTTCCTTTATACACCAAAGTGCCTTGTGTTTCCTGGCTGGTTGTACTAGTGGCCATGCTACACATACTCGTATTGAAATTAGCACAAGAAAAACCTCTGTTCATTCACTTTACTTTGTATATTTTCTGTATCATCAGATCCGAGTCTGGACTGTTTTTTTTTTTTTATTTGTGTTAAAAATGTCAGAAACAGGACAGAAAAATAGAAGTTTTTTTGCTTTCCATAAGACAAGACTGGATGCAAAATAACACATTTTATTCTAAATCAGTTTATAACTAAACATTTAGTAATGAATATGAAATTTCAACATATGGTCTATCATCAGCACAACACTGGTTATCTTTAACCTCATAGGAAGCTCAAATGATCCTGTGTTGTTCTTCGTGCCCTGTTACCAGGTTACTAAACAGTTGATATGTGTTGATATGTGACATGTATGTTTTTGAACATCATAACCACCTCTTGATATATGAACAGCGCTTTTGTGTTTATTGGACCAGGAGGCAACCTAACAATTGCTTAGCATCGTGCCTATGAAGTGACTGCAAATTATATAATGTTACACCCAGTAAGTGCTGAAATGACTCACAAGATGATAGGCGTGTGTACCTTCATAATTAGAAACACTGGTATGTTAGCTCAAAAGCATAAATAATTCCACCCTTTGTTATCATGACTATGCCTTATCTCCTCTGTACCTGAATTTGTTGTCCTGGTAAACAAGCCTAAAAGACAGTTTCACATTACAGACATGAACTACGTATCTTTTAGCTTATGCAGCATTGTGCATGTTGTTAATGCCTCTCTGACCGAAGCAAACATCTTCCCTGACAATTAGCTTAGTGTCAAAAGAAGAAAAGAAGTAACTGTAATAACTGTATCAATATATAAAAATGCATTTAAACACATTTAGCTTCTCATGATTAGTTAAAGGGGCCGTACATCTTTCTTGGTTTTACAATCAGTGTTGGTTATTATGCTCTGGCTGCCTTTTAGTGTGCCTCATTCAAAAAACAGTCAAGACCAGAACACTCAGCAAGAATGTGTTTTCAAGTAAATGGGCCCTTTTAATAAAATGTTGATAAAATACAAACAACTGTAAATAATGAATATTGTCACAAATGTAATGTGGGTGTTTAAAATGTCCACAATGTGTGACATTTTACCATAGCAGATTAGAGCTTGCTACCAGAAATGCAAAAATACAGACCATATGCAGTATATACACCCAGATACAAACAATTGTAACTTTCAGGGTACAAACACTGCTGAATTTGTCTTTAGTACCTTTAGTCAATTCATGAGGTATAAATATGACCCTTTCCCGGGAAAGTGAATGTTGTGTTCCTTTGCAACCCATTTGGACCATAGGGACTGTTGAGGGTACATTTACTTTTTTTGTAGATTAGGAAGTCCCTTGGGGACTTCAGTGTACCTGGAGAGTATCTATATTTAGGCAGTGTACTGAAAAAAGTACATATGGAGTGCACATACAATTTTAGGGCCTGTAATAGGCCTATGGATGAATTTTCTTTGTAGTGAAATCTAAAAACACATAGCACAGTAGCGTTTTCACATTTTAAATGCATGTATCATTAATACTGCTGATCCCTGACCAATATTAGCATCGTAATGCATCACTGTTGATGTTTATGAAGATGATGATGCTGCAATGCAACAGGGCAACAGGGCATTTGGGCTGTCTCAGATCCGTCTGTAGCCAATCAACCCAGCATGCTGCCAGTTTGGCAGGTGCGTCCCCCTGCCTTCCCCATTCAGGCCTGGAAGAGTCCCCTCCAGAGAGGAAATGCATGAGTCATAGCGATATCTGTCTGCAAAAGACAAGGTCATTTCACCAGGCAATATCACAGTGGCAGCGGAAACTGCACTTTCATCGTTCTGCCTTCAACACCTGAGTCAGTAAAATAGGAGCATAGAGCTGCAGAGTGTTGTTAGTGTTGGTTCAATTATCATTTTCTATTAGTGCTGAAACATGATTGATAAATGAACTTGATTTTAGGGGTTTGAGTGGTAAATTAGACACATTCATTGGGATACACAATGTGGACAGAATACTAGTTACATTTCTGCACTTTTTTGTACATATAAGTGTCTGTCTCAAATTTTGAATAGTGTCTAAGACGTTTGTTTTATTGGTTCAGGTTTGTGAATGGTGCATTCAGCTTTTCTGCACAGAGGCTCATCAGGTCCTAGTTATGCCGTTGGGTTGTGCAGCCCTGTCCCATATGCAAATGAACGTAAAATAATAGTTAAAAGTATGTAAGCACATAAATAATGAATAAAAGATATTTTTGCTCTCTGTTCATTCACCCGGACTCTTGGAGTTTCAGAGACATCGCTCTCTCTCTCGGCCTCTCTCTCTCTCTCTCTTTCTCTCTTTTCACTCCATCCTGTCCTCCCTATTTGTTATTTGTACCTTGGGGTCTCTTTGCTTTGTGTTATGTAAGAAAAGATGCCTGGCACAGCTGGCACTAGCCAGTGTCCCAGGAGTTCGTTGTGTGATGGAATAGGGTTTGTGCAAAGTTTTTTTAGTTTATTCTTATTTGTTTGTATCTCATAGCAAGGAGTTTAGGAGTCAGAACATTGGTTCTGTTTTGGTATACTATTCAAATCTAGTATCTGTTTTTTTTTTCTTTCTGCACAACAAGGCTTGATCAGTTAATAATACAGTATGTCTGGTGATGATTGAAAGTTTGTATTGCACACTTGCATCAACATTTTTTAGAAAAATAAACAATGAGCGAGAAATAATTCATATGGAAATACATATTGTTACCTCAATAACTGTGACTCATGATGAGTTATGATCTCAGGCCCCCCAGGGTAGAACTGTACTACATATGTACTGAACAAGAATAACACACATATGCACAGACTTCAGCAGTGGCTTATTTTGTTCTTTAGCTACATCCTGTTGAATTCTCTGTGAAATATGGTCTCAACTCTTGGGCTTAAAGTCTCAAGGCTTTTAAAAATGCATGAGAAATATATAGCCATAAATCACTGTGCCTTATGCTGAGGGTTATGAGGGGCCATGCTGCTGAAAAATCAGGGGGGAAATGCCTTGACATGTTGTGTAACAGATGAGTGAGTATGCAGTGGGTATGTGTGTATTTTTAAAGCTTGTACTGTACAGTACAGGTGCCTAAAGGTGACAATGTACATGTACCCTCATGTACAGGTACAACATGGGAGTTAATGATGTGTCTTGAATAAGCATTTGTACCTTTACATAACTAATACAATTCAATTATGACATTAAACCATTTAACTTCAATGAAATATGATAAAAATGATACTTAAGGTATAGATGACCACACAGTAACAGTTTTTAGTGATACTTTAAGACCTTCAGCTGATGTTACATTTGTTCCTTGTCTGTTTCAGATTTGCTTTCTGGTGTCAGTCTTCAGGGGTCGAATGTTTTCGCAAGACAGCTGTGCAACTCTGGGCCTCTTCTTCCACTACTTCCACCTCAGCCAATTCAGCTGGATGCTTGTACAGGTAGGAAAAGTATAAAAAAAACTGCTGTAATCAACACTCTCCTCTTGCAGTCTGGCGAAGCACTAATAGAAGTATGTCAAAGGTAATTATTGCCATTTTGTTTAAGAGCGAACAAGAGATTTGTTTTCTTTGAATTATTCAAGTTCTGTAAACACTGCATCATTTCTCGTATTTTGATGTTTTATCATTTCCTTGAAAGAACAATATTTTTATTTGGAAATTAGGAGAAATATTGCCAGCAGTTTTTAAAAACTAAGGCAAAGCTGTTCAGGTCAATACTTGCACCTATAAAAAATAAAACCTGGAAAACTGAACAGTGATCTCTTATTTATTTTTCTAGAACTGTATAACTTCTAATCTGTAATAGAAGAAACATTTGAAGCGCTGTCCCACATTCACTTCTTGCACTGGAGCTGTGAATCTAATGGAGTGAACAAGAAAAGAAAACCTTTAGCTACTAGAGAGCACTTTTTAAACTACTTGCCTAAATCAACGCACGTTTGCCTCGTAATATGTGGAGTCTCAAATAGACTTGCTTATGTTGTTTCTGGCACTGTTTGACAGACTGTTATCTGTTAATATTTAAGGCATATTTACAGCCCAATAAGAGCAATGTGTGTCAAGCCAAACTTTTTCAGCTACACTTTTGCCCTTTTTTGTAGTTTACATAATAGTCATTTACTGGCATCAATCATAAGCAGTCTGTTTCGACTAAGCTGAGCAAAAGACTTTTTTTGGATTTTGTCTTTGAACCTTGTTTGCAAATCTCATTTCCGAATCAGAATGATCAGAATTGCATGGAACCACTGGCAATTAAACAAATATCAAAGGCATCAGAGCTAAGCTAGTAGTTTAGAAATTATTCTTGCCCTGTCTAACTTACTTCTCCTTCCATACTCAGCTCAGATAGGCCACAGGTTGAAACAAAAATAGGCCCCATTCATCCCTGCCCTACTGAAAAAAACACGTGTTTTTACATAATCTCATGCACGGCTTGCTCCAGCTACATGTAGTTCTGCTTGCATGGCTCTTTGCAAGGGAGACGTTTTAGCGTGCCTTCTGAGACCTTTCGCAAATCCTCCGCCAACGCTCATCCTTCAGCCCTCACCCTTCACTTTTCTGAACTAATCCCTTCATTACTGCCCCTTAAAAGTTCTAAAACCTGGTACATATAGCCTTGGATGTAACCTCAAGAAACAAAGGTCAGCCTGTTCTCTCAGCTCTCCAAAAGCAACAGGATTTGGTGTACACATGCTCGATGGAAGTAAAAGAACATGCTTGTAATCCCTTAAAGGACATAGCAGTTCAGTTCAAACACTGGGACCCTTGGTTGTTTTCCCCCTTCCCCTTTGAAAAAGAATTGAGCCAAGTATTGACCCAAGAGGTACACCCTAACCCAATGTAACCTTAAGTGCTCAAAATCAAAGGTTTTTCTCACTGAAGGGATAAGCTGTTTTGTTTTTCAATGACGCTCAACAGTGTGAACTGGGGTCTTTACTTGTTTATAAATGCGAAATAATCTCCCTTGGCATTTCATGTTTATTACAGTAAGCACTTAAATTTCACTCTGAAGTAGTGAAGAAGGCTAATCTGCTACTTATTTTATAGGATTGTTTGAAGTCGTACTGCAGGATGTTTTTAAGCTTATTTTGCATGCTTTTTTGAAGGCCTGATGCAACCTGGGGACTACGTAATGAATAAGTCCAAATAATTCCAATTATCTGTGTATGTGTATGTGCTGAAGTGTGTCTCCGTGCGTGTGCAGAAGGACACATGGAACTAATCGAGCTCAGTTTGTAGTGGGAAAGGTAAACAATGATTCAGACTGAAAAGTATTTGTGTCCTAAAACAAAATGTGTTGGGCATGTGCCTCTTTTCTCATAATCACAGTTAGCAAATCATATCAGAATTAATTACAGCCTCAGGCTATACTTGTAAGTAATTAGAGCTCCCTTTTTTCATTCATCTAGCTTTTTCTTTGTCTTACTCTTGCATTTCTTTCATTCATAACCCTCTCTGCTTTCTCTCTCTCTATGCAGCTTTTTTCATTGTTCTTATTTCTCAAAGCTGAAAAAGAGACAAATATTAAAACAATGTCACATATATGGATTTTAAGGAGCTTAAAATTATGAAAAACTTTGGTAGTTGTGTTGAAGTTAATTGGTTCAGCCGTAAGTTTCCGCTTACTGATGTATAAAAACAGTATTAGATAATTAAACTAATAAAGTCCTCATATAATAAGAGCCAATTGTGTTTTGGAAACCCACAAAGTATTGGTTCCTTATTGCTGGGTTATACTTGGATATCAATAACTAATCTAAATGGAACGTTAAGTCCTGTCTTTACAAGACAGTCAATGAAGACCATTGATTTATAAGGTCCCTCCCAAGCCTATTGAATCAGATATCACTGGCTATCCAGTTACTGTTTAAGTAGAAGCCTCGAGTCAGTCATAGTTGGAAGGCAGGGGAGTCCTGGCATGGCGCCAGCTGTATGAAATACCCACGAAAATGCATCAAGGACTCCATAGGCACGTCTTCTCTCTCACTGAGCCAATGTTGATTCAGACTTTCATGCTGTTACATAATAACTTGCTGCTACTTCATTTGCCAGTTTCATCTATTCAATTCAATTCAATTCAATTTTATTTATATAGCGCTTTTAACAATGGTCATTGTCACAAAGCAGCTTTA
>JBBPDC010000039.1:7586832-7631465 GCA_037974485.1 Hemigrammopetersius urotaenia | reverse complement strand
GTGTGTGTGTGTGTGTGTGTGTGTGTGTGTGTGTGTGTGTGTGTGTGTGTGTGTGTGTGTGTGTGTGTGTGTGGCCAGGGGTCTACCACATTCTATGTTAGCTTTCATAGTCTTTCTGGAGCAAACTACACAGGGCTTAATGCTTAACCGCTCAGCTATTTTAACAGTGGCCTGTAGTGCCAGCCCATCCTCCTACAGATCTGTCACCCTCCAAGTTTTGCACATAGCGTGCTGCCCTAAACACATTTGCTTTGACTCATGAAGCAACACTTGGAAAGTACTGCCAGGACTTTTTTGGAGTGTTTTTGCGATGAATATAGGTAGCTAACAACTAATGAATGATATCCCATTGATTATCATTAGCCACAAGTTTTGCTCCACATTCAGTTCATATTATATATTTTATTCAGTCTAATGCAACTATACAATTCATTATATGGCTACATGAGGAATTAAATTTACATTCTGGATATTTTGTTATGAAAAAATGTAAAGGTTGTTTTTAAATTCTGCAAAACAAGACAAAAGGTGCAGCTACTGTCATTAAAATCATAATCAACACATTTGCATCATCTGCTCATCTATAGCATGAATGGGAAGTTTAGAATCTGCACTGATCTGCTACAGATAAGAACTAAAATGAATATACAAGTTTAATGTCCCGTTTTTGTTATTGCTGTCATTGACTATTTACTGTATGTTCAATTTATGTCTTTGAGTCTGTAGTTTTGGAGAAGCGATAGACCATGGTAGAGGGGTGGGAGCACACTTGGGTGGTCCACAGCCACCGAACCCGTTCAGGAGAGGGGGGCAAGGAATCCTAACAATGCCCAATCTGGTATGGAGTGATGACCCAGAATCCTAATGGTGGTCGACCAAGCTATGACTAGATCATAATTCCCATGTGCTGCTAGATCCATTGCTGTTAATGGAGAGCACATCATTGGTTGCCACGTATCCACTCCTTGTGTGCTAGAAAATACTACTGAGTGCACAGGTCATGCCACAGACAGATTGTAAAAAGCCAAGCTTATGGTCAAGGGGGATGTTGGTGCCTCCTTCTATCTCTTTTTGGTTTATCAGTCTTTTAACCTGTCCTAAGTCTCAGCAAGGACTATTCACCACACACTATTGAAAGCTGTTGAAAGAGCCACTCTTGGAGGAAAGAAAATAAGCGAATAACTTTGAACAGCTTTGCCCTTAAAGATGTTGATGATATTCCACAAGGTCACTTTCCTTACCCTCAGCAGAACTTCTGTAGAGTTGAAGAGTCATTGTCTAGCCTCTGGGAAGGGCCGTTCTTCCAGAAGTCTGTGGAAATGGTTGCTAAATTAGAGCTCTATTTAAAGATTGAATTTGCTCTCGCAGTTGTGCGTTAGGACCTCGGGAGAAGTGGAGTGCTTTCACAATGTACTGCTTTTTTTCCTGGAAGAGCTCTAGGCTAGCAGCTAATCCCTATCCTCCATTTGAGCTGTTTGTTTATGTGCTGTCCTATTGCTGCAATGCACATAGTGTAAAGGTTATGAGTCTGTCCACTTGAGCCTAAAGCAAACAAAGACCTTTTTTTTGTTTGCTAACAGAGAAAGTTTGATCACAGGAAATGATGCAAGGCGGCCATCCTCCTGGCCTGTGTGTTCCTACTCTACACTACCAGTGTGGCAGAGGTCATACTGGTGAATTATTAGTAAACACTCCATTTTTGTCCTATATTCTTTGCAGGTATCGATTTCCTGAGAGCAACTGTTTGACTCACTTTTTTCATATTTTCTGCAGCTGTAGCTTTTGCAATGGAACTGTTTCAATGTGTGGATATTTGATATAGTGTGTAAACATTTAATCCCTCAAGCATATGGTCTAAATCAGGCTGCAAAGAATCAGGTTTTGTAATGTCGTGAAAAACAACTCATTTACATATATGCTGTTTACTCAGCCTGCAGCAGATTAGCTCCACTCATTCATGTCATGTTTTAAGTAGCTTTTCAGCCCCCAAGTGCTTTTTGAAAGAGGCTCAATACAGCCAATCAGAACAGAAATCACTTACTTATATTAACCTTAAGGTCACCGTAACCGCTTTTTGAGGTCATTGTTTGGTGCCAAGGTGGTCAGGGTACCTAAAGCCTCATAGAAATAAGATAAATGTATATGTCCTTTGATAAATCTAAATTAGATGTTGTGAAGTGCCATAATGGATAAAGAGAAGCACTTCTGTATTTGAAGCTTGATATTGTGAATGTTAAGTGACCAGTCAGTGGGTCACTATTGTGTCTAAATTAAGGTTTTTCCATAATCACATGCACAATCACATACAAACAATAAGCAGTTCCCATAAGTAACTCTAGATTTATAATATTATGGCTATGACACAATGATTTTGATGCCAAAGAACAGTGACCTTTTGGGATATGAATCTCTCTATTGGGTTAATAACAAAAGAATAGTCTCCTATTCTTTTTTCCAAAGCTGCTTTATCAGGTTGTTCAGGGGTCATTGTGCTGCTTCAAGGTGAAGTGATTTGTGTTGGTTGGTTGTATGAGAGCAGTTAAGTGGTTCCTAAACAAACAGAAATCATTCTGCTACAGGCTTCAAGAAAAATCATCAATAAAGAGAAGTGATCCACTTCCACTGGCAGCCATACTGCCCATGCCACCACCATATTTCACAGATGGGCTATTTTGCTTTGGATCATGAGCCATCTCTTTTTAATCCACATGCGTCACTGTGGCAGATCTTCTTCTCAGAAAGCAGAGGAAGCAGGTGTTTTATCAGTTCAGCTGGGGCATTAGTGCAGGTCACTGCTCTTCATATGCTTCACTAAAGAGATAAGACATCTTTCTTTCTCTTTCTTGCATGTGTTTTCTGAGCAATCTGCACGTTCCTGGTCACGTAATGCACATTCTTTTGGGTGCAAAGTCTAGGTCTCTGATATTGCATGCAAAACAGTTGATGAAATCAAGCAGTGCTGGCATCTCTTGCGTTCTTGCAGCAAACCGTCAAGCCCTCAGCTGATGAATAAGTACTGAAAGTCCTTGTCAACTGCTACCTGCTGTAGATGCATACAATCTGGGCACTGACATACCTTCTGACGTCAAAACAGATCAGATAGCTACTGTACTTCTAACAAGCCATGACAGAATCTAAATCCGTGCCACCCATCATAACCTTGACTTTACCTGTTCTCTTCCAAAGACGCAATATCACTCTTCTAGAGGAATAATGTAGTTGTGGTGCATTTTGTATTGCACCTTTTGACTTTTCAAGCTATTGATTTTAAATATCTGCTTTTTATTGCTGTTACTGATCTTTGCGCTCTTATCTGAATCTAACAATGCTATCGTCTGCAGGGCACAAAAGGACACAAAGCACACAAAAGCAAACGTTTGGTGTTTTCTTACGTCCCTGGTGGCTCTTTTACTTGTTGTGATATGATTGTTGAAGTTCTGACATGAAAATTGCCCTCAGAGAAAAGCTACAGTTGTTTCTATGGTGACATGGCACAAAATTCAATACCCTTGACTGTCCCAATTTTCAAGGCATTTTGTACCCGCCTAAGGTTGCAAGGTTAGAAATTCTTGGTTCTAACAGAATAAAAAAGATTCAGATTTCTACACAGATTTCTTTAGATTTTTGTTCCCAGGGTCAGCCTCAGCTGTGTAGGCATTTGATTTTTTCATCTAGCACTGAAAATGCACAAGACACATTCACACCCAAAACTGTGGATTGCTATATTTTATGTGTTATCTCTTCTTGGGTGCTTCACAGGACCATCTGTTTCACGTTACTCACCCTTTGTGTCTTTACAACCCCAGTAAAGATTATATAATGCTGTTTCAGTGTGGTTCACCAATAGCTGTGTATGGCAGCAGACCTATGATAAGGAAAATGGAAAGTCAACAACAAAGAACTCATTGACCGCTTTAATAGAGAACATTCATGTAATGTACTATATGTTCAGCAGGCTCAGAAATGAGCATTGCCACGTCTAGCTGTAGGAAATAACAAGTGGAGAAGGAATATGTACCAAGAGAGGAAGTATATGAAATACTGGAGCCAAAAAAAGAAGTCCAATCGCTTGTTAAATTTCATCAGGACAGAATACCCTCTAGCACTTTTCAGAGCATTTTTATAGTCTTTTGTTGTCTTGCAAGTATCCAGCGAGCAGAAATTATTCAGGCATATCACTGGAACATCACGCACTTCTGATCCTGGACCTGCTGCAGGACTTGACTTTTGTGAGATCTCATTTTTTTTATTATGTTTAACACTACAGCCACTTGCCATTAGTTTTCCCTGGAGAGTCAAGAAGAGCCTCTTAGGATATGGCGTATGGAACATCTGGGGTCAGATATTTGGCAAGGGGCCAAGAACACTCCACACACCCCCGGCCTCAAAGAGTGAGATGTCCAAATGCGTACATGCGACCACACGCAAGTTGGATCAAGTGTTCTGAGCGGGAAGAGAGGATTCTGCTTCCAGCCTAAACTTTATTTTGGAAGTCCTTCCAAACTTGTGAAATCTCTGACTATTCTGGTGTATCACTTACCAGCTTCTTCATTCTTCCAGTCAGCCCTTTGATCTCGATGCCAGGGACGCACTTCTCCGCCATCTCCCTCCATTCTCCCCTGGTACCATGCAGTCTTTTTCCCATAACACTCCAGCGGGCAGCCAGGCGGATGTTAGCTCAGCAGGCCAGAGACAAAGCAGGACCTTTTTGAACCCTATGGCTGGCTGTTGGGACAGCTGCTTTGGCATATTAAACAGAAGCCACAGCACTGTCTCACATTACAGCTGTTGTTTTTGTCCGCAAAGGCCCGCTGTGCTTATCTTCTCATGCTGAGGGGTCTTGTTCATTCCAGTAAACAATGGACACTTTCTACTGCTGTCTTTTCCCCCTGGGATACAGACACACACTGTCATGAAACCATTATGAAAGCCCTTGTTGAAAACTGCATTGAATATCTTTTTCCTGTTTTTGAACGATCAAGGATCTTATGGACCCCAGTGCAAAAAATGAATGCCACCTGCCCTAAAAAGACTGTATTTTCAAATCTGACATAGCCTAGTGGTTGAAGTGTTTTGTTAACATAATGTAGCTGCCCATGTAAAACTGTAAAACTGCATAAGCGATAATATAAAGTGTTCAGTAAAGACATTAGGGTTCCGGCCACTGTCCTGCACTGCTGCCGCTATTTTTATGGACCATATAAAATCGGTTATTTTCTCTTCAGAGTAGTACTTAGAATTAGCTAAATAAAACTCATTGCGTATTTAAAGCTTAATATTATGAACTGTGTTCTTTTTTGTATGCATATTTTACAACATTCAGGACTTATGTGGCTATATTTTTTCAAACTTACCAAAGTCTGTGTCTGTCCCATCCTTGTTCTGTACATTGACTGTACATTTACCATATGAGTTTTACTTATGTCTTGTATATCTCTATATGTATAAAGATTTTATTTTTTGAGTAGTTATTTCAATTCAGAGTTTTGGTTTATATGTTCTAATTTTATTCACCCGTTTGAAAAGATTTCTGCGTGTGCCCTGTTCTGTCCTGTTTTCCTGAGTTATGCTCATTGATGCCTGTCAGTTTATTTGTTGTTTATTCATTTATTCATTCATTCATTCATTCATTCATTTTCTGTGACCACTTAATCCTCACTAGGGTCGCGGATACCCAGAGCCAATCCCGAGATCAACATTTCTAACAAATCTGACACTGTTTTAATAAATTACATAGGGTTTTCTGTTTGTTTGATTTTTATAACAACCTCTAGAACATTACAGAGAAATGTGTCTTGCAGTTTATGTATGGAAGGAAGGAAAGCTCGTCTCAAGGCTAGGATCTCCCTGAACGCCGTCCAGCAATTAAGTGGGGCTATTGATTATTCCTACTGTCATGCTTCTTTTCCATACCGATACATTCTGTTCCAGTGTACAGAGACAGAGTACACATGTCTTCTTTCATTCGCTCTTGTGGAAGACCTCCACCCCTCCCATACCATAGGAATGGTTCATAGTAAAGTAGAGACTTTACATTGGCACTTTCAAAAAGAAGTTTATAGGTGGAGGTGTTGTGTGTGCACTTGGAGCCTCTTAAAGAAACATATCCTGTCGAGGCAGAGCTGCTGGGTGTTCATACAAAGAGAGATTACTGCTCAGGATTTGGGAACATACTGCTTCTGTGGAGGCCAGGCCCAGACCACAGGAAGGAATGTGCTTACAGTGATGGAAAGCAAGGGCAAACGGAAAGGGAGGGAGAGAGACTGAGAGAGTGTACTATAAGTTCAGTTGAGAGGGAGATCATATGAGAAAGATGGAGAGGAAGGAGCAATTTAAGAAAATGGATTGATGAGAAGTTTAAGAACAAGAAATATATCTTAAACGGTTCTTTGCATTGTTATTGTTTCTCTCTTGTATGATTCTTTAAAGAACCCTTTTTTTGCTTTATTGGTACTAGAACTCATAAGAGTGTCCCATGAGTGTCCCATGTTTTTCTGGACCATTTCAAGGAACAGCTTGCCTTCACATGGAAGTTTGCAGTTTGAGTCCCTGCTTGTATAGGAAGAGCACACTATACCAATAAGAGTCCTTGAGTTGGGTAGGACTACTAATGCTACATTACTACAAAATAACAAAAGCTGGTCCTCTATCGGAGCCTCATGGTGTTGTGGTTGATCCCAAGCGTTTTTCTTTATTTATATACTGTGAGTTAAGCCTCTCTGTGAATTTGAAAAAGGACAAAGGTTAGAGGATGAGAAGCAAGGAGTGAGAGACAAGCATCAGAGGAATGGAAGTAACACTTCGGTGAAAGCCCAGCGGGTCAGTTCTGGCCCTGCGCCCTCTGTTCTCTGAATGGCGTGGAATGTGTGGCCTACTTTTCACATCCAAGTCCTTTGTAACATCCACAGTATTTGGCCTACATGCAGGCTCTTCAAGCGTCATAGACATTGACCTGGTGTTCAAAGCTCATGACTCAGCAAGTCATTGGAGTCAGCATGTACCTTAGGCCCTGAAATGAATAAAGCAACTAAACTGATGCCAGCCAAATATAACAGATGATAATGCTGGTGAATTAGCTCCAGCAAAGACACTCTGAGATGGAGCTGTTACTGAAGCATGAACTGCAGCGTTCTCGAAAAGGCATAAGTGGTCCCTAATGGAAGCGTGTTATTGGACATGTCAGATTCCCCTCACATCTATTTGTTCCAGATGAAAGTCTTTGCTAATTGTGGTTGTTGTTTTGTGCGCATGTATGTACATTAGCACTGGGACTTGGAGAACAGACTAATGTCTTTATTGCTCTTATTGAGTGTTCGGCTTTGTGTAATTTGATTATGAGACAAATGCTAGAACAAGGCGCCAGGTGTGTGAATGATTGACGTTTCTAATTTGAGATGCATTTTGTGTGCTCAATTAAACATTGCTGGATGAATTCAAATCATGCGCTTTCACTATTTATAAACAGCAAGGCATATTAATGTGTTTCATGACCTTATGGAAAGCTATTTCTGCTTTAGGTGCTTCTTAAGAGCTCTTAATCTCTTGCAGCTTCACTTGATTTATCTCCAACAGGCATTTAGATGCTGTCTTCAAATTTGAGATTGTTCAATCAGTGATCAGGTGCATTTTGTATTAGACTCACTTTGTGTTAGCTGCAGTTAACCAGTAGCATCAGCATCAGCAGCATTCAAAATGTTAATGTCAGTATAAGTCAGTATCTCATGACTGAATTAAAGTGTAGGAACAATACCAAAGATGGATCAGAGCGTTTTTTGGGGACAACGGATCTGTAATTATTCTGTGGGTTTGAGCAGTCGCGATGTTTTTTAATGAAAGGATGGATGTGATCAATGACTCGCTGTTTTCCTGGCACTGTAGTAGCACTTCTCTGTTCCCTCATTAAATGAGCAAATAAAATTCCGCGTTCACAATAGGGCTGGGAGGTGAGCGCATGTAAATAAGGCCAATCTGATAAAGCTCTGACTTAACCCGTCTCCTTGTCTCCTCCATAATCAATAGTGTTGGATGTATCAACCAGTGCACTTTGGTTATGAGGTAACATGGGTGTGATGTACTGCACTTGCTGATTGGTGGTTCAAGGTTAATGTTGCTAAAAGTGTTGGTGTTAGTTATTACTAAGAGTGGTACATACAGAGAGCCATGTGAAGACTAGAGTGTCTTGCATCTTATCATTATGTAGTAGCGGGGTCATCAGGTCAGTGTTTATTGCTAAGTGAGGTTTCTTAAAGTGAGCTTTAAGATAGCATGCATGATGTGCAGTGTTGGGCTACTGTAATTTGATTCTTTTTTTTAGTAACGTAGTAATTTAACACATTATAATATGATTTTAGAGTTTCTTAAGGGAGTGGAGATGTAACGAGTAAACTAACTAGTAATGTAACTAGTAATGTAATTGAAATAAAGTAATCAAAATAATAATTTGATTACACTGATGATGTGAGACAGTGTTCAGTGTTAATAACTGCAGTAGCACATATTATTCGAACCTATGACCTTCCAGCAGTATCTTGGCCATAATTACAGGGGTCTCAGATGTGACTGTGGATGCTTGTGATAAAATTCAATTGTAACTAAGACAAATACATTGCTATCATGTGTGACAGGATGCAAACAAGTAATGAATGTGAAGAAATATTGACCATTTTGCATGGAAACCCAGTCAACACCACAAATATTGTACATAAGTGTAATAAAGTAAAGTGGCCCTTTATAGTCATGCGTGAACACACCACAGCACACAAATTCTTTCTCTGCATTTAACCCATTCACCAAGTGAAGCAGGGGGATGCCACCAACAAGGGATGCCCAGGGAGCAGTGTGTGGGGATGGTATCTTGCTCAAGGGAACCTCTGTAATGATACTAGCAGTGTTGACATTCGAACCCATAACCCTCTGATTGCAGGAGCAACTCCTTATCCGCCCTAGCCACCAGATGCCCCTAATGCTGATACATTTTTAAATACGTGTGCGTATGTGTAAAATATGTACTCAGCCAAGAGTGTGGAACGAACCACCATCGTTAGCTTTCATTAACACCAGTTCATGTCTTTGTATTCATTTTTCTGAGAGACTCTCCACATTTGTCTGATCGTCCATGTGAAGGACACTCTTGGTCCAAGAGCGCTGGCCTTGTTCTAGCTCTGAGCAAGGGCTCCTAATTAAGAGACTCTTAATGAATACTCTTTCACTGCCAGCCATTTTGGGCATCCACCCCAAGTCAATAAACGGCCTATTCATCCTCCATGCCAAAGTAGCTGTTAAAGAGGTTATGTGTGTGTGTGTGTGCGTGTGAATGGTGTTCTCTGAACTTCGGAAAAATTGACTCACTGGGGGTATACCAGCCCAGTTCACCCCACGACTGGAAACAAGGCCCATGCCAACCTAACTGACTTTCATTGGCATCCAGTGGAGCTTGCAAAGCACAGTCAGCACATCTCACTGTTATTCACATCAAAAGGGAACAAGCTAACCATGACAAGTATAAGAGGGTCAACCTTGTCATGCCACACTGTCAAGTGTCTCTTGTTCGGGGCAAGTCTTGAATGTCATGTTGTCCTTTGTTCTCCAGAGGTTCCGATGGTGCTGTATCTCTTTGCCTTGGTGTCACTGGTGTGTCTGTGGGCTGGCCTCCACATGGCTTACAGATATCTCTGGATGCTCATTCTGCTTGTCATCTTCAATGTGTTTCTAGTAAGTATGTCCATCTTTATTATTACTCACATCACTTCATTATCTGTATGTAAAATTATCTGTAGAAACTGTCATATTTATTGTCAACTCTGTATATTATCTACATGATGTAACAAGGAAGCATTTCAAGGAATAGTCACAGATACAGATAATCAGTAAACTTTAAGCGCTTCACAATATAGACTTTAAAAAAAGATTCTCAATATTGGAGCTGGATATGCAGTGCAGTGCATGTATGTCTCTGAATGATTTTATGTAGTTATGTGTAGTTCTCCTACAGCTTCTCCTTTAAGCAAATAGCAAAAATGTAAAATTACAAGCAGTATTCAAAAATAATGAAATATTAAAAGCAATTTTAGTTTTGGAGCAGTTTACTGAGCAATTTTAAGGCTTTTTGTTCTGCTTATTAAGTTAGAATTATAAAAATTAAGCATAAAATCTACTATGTTTTTTGAAGCAGAGAGGTTTAATCACCTGCTTCATACTTGGAGTTTGAGCCACCACACAGAAGTATACCCTGCTCTAATATTAGAGCTACAACTTTAAATTCCAGCCAGTCTAATTGTGTCACTCTGGCTCTGAGCATGTGTAATATGATTTGATCCATTATGTCTTCGTAGACCTCAATGGTATGTTCACCTCAGACAATAAGACCCCTACAAAACATATGTGATGTCTAAAGTCCTATTTAATTTTGCCCTTGAGCTTTGGGTTTTTAACTAGATTTTTTTCTCCTTGATCCAACCACTCAGCTGCATGTTTCATGTTTCATTATATGTAGACATTTGAAAGTGGGAAAAATTCTGTTTTATATGTTATACTCTTTTGTGTGATACCAGATCTCTTTTTGTGTCACTGTGGAAAAGCAAAGATAGTTAACGCAGTGCCTTATAAGACCTAAGAATCCAAATTAGTCAATATCCTTGTATCCTATGGTCTATCGATTTTCTGGTGTGCTCTTGCGTAATATTGATCTCTTAAGGCACTGCATGCACACTTGAGCTTGCATAAAACAAGAGTCTTTTTAAAAATTGACTTAAAGTCTCACTCACTGTATCTTTAACGTAAGTGCCACAGGAAAAGAGGCAGATAAGAAGATACTTTCAGTACTGATGAACTGATTGATTGTATCATCCATGATCATTTGGAGAAGGAACATCCAAAGAACACCTGAAATTCTCTGCAGATTGTTCCATGCTTATGCAAATACGCACTATTGACAAACGTTTTTCAAGGTTTGGGCAAAGCCCCTTACTTCCAGTGAAAGACCATCTTAATACATTTTAGACAATTCCATGCTTCCAACTTTGTGAACACAGTTTGGAGAAGAGCCTTTTCTAGTCCAGCATGACTGTGTCCCAGTGCACAAAGCGAGCTCCATAAAGACATGGTTGGATAAGTTTGGTGTGGAATAACTTGACTGGCCTCACAGAGCCCTGACCTCAAGCCCATCCAACACCTTTGAGATGAACTAGAACTGAGATCCAAAGTCAGTGCCTGAACTCATAAAAGCTCTACAGAATGAATGGGCACAAATTTCCACAGAAACTCCAAAATCTTGTGGAATGCCTTCAGAGAAGAGTGGAAGCTGTTATAGCTGTTGTTTTGAATGCAATATAATTAAAGTCCTTGTTGGTGTAATGGTCAGGCATCCCAATACTTTTGTTCATATAGTATACATTTATTCAAATGTTTGTCTGTTCTGTCTTTGGTTATTCTATTCATGTTTTCTGGTGGTTGGGAATGCTGTGAATGTTGCATTGACGCAGTTTGCATTATTGTTCGATTTACTTTGCCTCACCACCTAAAAGTGTCACCCTGGTCAGAAGTGACAGACCTATGTGAAGTGTGTTATGCACCAGCATGCCGATTTGTAGCATCTATACGTGAAAAGAGTTTCTCCGGGTCTGCTGGGGCTTCTTCTAAGTTTGAGTAAATGGACCAATGGCCTGCAGTACTGTTGCTTTGAAAGGTTGGTTTGAAACGTTCAGAGGAAAGTTATACTTGGAGCCAGATTAAGCCTAAACCTCTAAACCAATGCAATAAAGACCACTGGAACTGCAGTGTAACTGAAGGCCGGGCTTTGTCAATTTTTTGGAATCATAAGTAGACAATTCGTCTTCATAGGGGAGATTCAACAGCAAGTACATTTTCATATAACCATGCCTTTACGAATAGTTCTGGTATTTCCTCATTATACCATTAACAGGGGAATTGTATTGCAGTTACAGTAAAATCTCACTCACATGCAGTTTAGCTAGAATAAGATATCCTCGTCAAAGGCACTTCCACCACTACTGATCGGCTGTAAACTAACAAACAAACTGACCTATATATGGGTCATAGTGTCTGATCTACTTCCTGTTAGTGATTGCTTTTATTAACAAACAGTTATGCAAAAAAAACTGAAAGGTATCAGTAAAAACACAAAAATAATAGGGAGCATGCAGATATATAGGGTTAAAGACCAGCTTAAAACTATGTGCTGCGAACAATATTAGATTTAGGAGAATCTATCCGCCAACAGTTTTTTGGAATGAATTCATACTGCAGAACAAGATCTGATTCAAACTAGATTTGAAGTGACTCGAAAATGTAAAGTGCGATTGTGCTGTTACTATGGTAACTGTGGTTGTGACTAGGTGTTTGCTGCGGTGCTTCTAGGTGGTTGCTAAGATGTTGCCAGCTGCTATGGTAATTGTAGTGTTTTCTGTGGTGGTGTTATGTGGTTGCTATGATGTAAGTGGTTGCTAAGGTGTTGTCAGGCGGTTGCTGTGGTTTCACAGGTGAGAGTTGATGTAAAACATTGGTCAAAAAGACAAAGACAACTGGCCTTTTAGCCAGTTTAGGACCTACAAACTGTAGTGATGACTTCACAATACGCACTCAGACACTCGCTATAGACTTAAAAGGTGACAGGCCCCTGCACTCTCTCTCTCCATACATTATGAAGGCAACTCAACCACAAACGTACTGGGATCAATAAGCTGTATTCAGCTAGGGGGCATTCTAAGCTGTATTCAGCTAGGGGGCGCTCTAAGCTGTATTCAGCTAGGGGGTGCTCTAAGACATGTTTCAGACTTGAATTTTACCAATTAGCTCACACAGCCTTGGAGGATGAGAGGCTCCAAAAATCGAGTGCAATAAAAAATAATATCTCCATAAATCTTATGTGCATGTGCATTCTTGCACGTTACTGAATGCATAAATCAGACTTCCATGAACTTTCAGTTTGCGCTCTGTTTACTCACCTACTGACACACTTAATCAGATTTAAGTTCTGAACACAGCTTATGGAATTCAAGTGAAGAATGTGACATGGTAGGCTGCAGTTTATTTACACTTCTCTAAGACTATAGTTTTATTTAACTTTACACCAAGCGTATTATTTGCATCAGTTGTTATTTGACTCACCACAATGTGCTCTGACAAGCCACGACCATTTAATCTAGGATTTCACTTAGAGCTTTTTTTGTTTACTGAACACCTCATGCGCAAGGCATGTCCATGTACAGAGCTGCACTGATGCAGTTTGGACCTGGTCACTAATTAATACCCCACATGAATAGTGTTAGAACGGATGACTTAGCAGAGGCATGCGCCAGGTGTACTGAAATAGGAAAAAATGTTTAGATGGGGTTCTGAGAAAGGACTAATTGAATGCAGGTGATGCAAGAGCACACAAAGACACAGACTAGAGAGACTAAAGATTGTGTTGCTGCTTGGAGCAAATAAAAAAAAAAAAGATACTGTAGACCTTTTTATAGGATTTTTGCACAAGCTTTGCAACATTTGTTTTCCAAGGTATCTTTCTTGTTGCTCTTTTGTAGCTGCTTGAATCTTCCCTGCTGTTAATCTTCCCTTCTGTTTTTCCTGGAAGCTATTTTTCTTGATGCTGGTTTTCCACATTTATCTTATTGTCTGTATCGTTTCCATGTTGCTTTGTTTAATAGTGCTACTCTGTTCTGTTAATAGTTAGGCCTGTAAGAAAGGGCAGTCAGGGAAGCTTTAAAAAAGTTTTGTTCTACGATTTGTCTGTGCATGTGTGTATCTGTGTGTTTAATTGTTAATTTATTAAAAATAAAAAACTGAAATAATCATTCAGATCCTTCACTTAGTCCTTTGTTGCAGCACCTTTGGCGGCGATGAAATAAACTCCATTCATGAGCTTCATAACATGGTGCATAGTCTGTTCTAAAGGTCACAGATGCAAGTTACTTTGCTTCACGTTTTGTCGCACTCTACCCCCTCCAGCAGAATCATACAGTATCTGTTCTCACATTTCTCCACCCTGCAGTTTCACCTCCCCATCTATGATGGCTTGTGGCCAATTATGTGTGACCAATGCGAAAATAATTAAATTGCCATGGCACCATTAATCTTGCGGGACTCTGTCTGTACCCTACCAGTAAACGCCACAGCATTGTTTCATTACCATGAGAAAGTGAGGCTTTGAACAATGGAGCACAATCGGCCCCAATTTGATTTCCTGAATGAACTGGAGGCCTAAAAATAGCTCCGTCTTTATTGTGCTACTGCTGCTGTTATTATTGCTATGAGAAAAGGGCCAATAGCACATGATAGAGGCATCCTGTAGATGCTAGTAAGATATAGCAGAAAGGGGAAGAAGATGTGTTTATCAGAAGTGTATGTGCAGTT
The DNA here is from genome assembly GCA_037974485.1 of Hemigrammopetersius urotaenia. Lineage (NCBI taxonomy): Eukaryota > Metazoa > Chordata > Actinopteri > Characiformes > Alestidae > Hemigrammopetersius > Hemigrammopetersius urotaenia. The sequence goes on along the minus strand of JBBPDC010000039.1, from coordinate 7,617,095 downwards.
ATTCTTCCCTTTTCTCTTGTTCTCTTACGTCAGTCGGTTTCTAAACAAATGTACAAGCTTGCATATGTTGCAGCAGTAGCTGGGGACCTCAGGTATGCAATGCCGTTTTTGTATACTTTCATTTTTCTTTTTATTTGAACTTCTTTTAATTAATCAGCTACGTAAACTGCAAACACTATTTTACAGTAATAATCTGGCATGAGATGTATGTCAGTCTGTATATAAGTGCTTACATACACCACAAGAATATGGGACATCCTGTTCCAGGGCATTAATATGGAATTAGCAGATATAACAGCCTCCACTCTTTTGGGACGGCTTTATAGAAGACTTTATAGGTCAGGTACTGATGTCATATTAGACATTGAAGGAGAAACTGCATCCTTTCTTACGGTGACAAAAATTAGGACACTTTCACTGCTGGTTCTTTAGGTATGCTTACCTGAAATATGAATTTGTTTCAGAAAAAAATGAATTTGTTTCAGAGAAAAAGAAACACTTTTAGCACAGCATCAGTCTGATGGTAGATTATTTGTCTGGCGAAAGCCATGAGAACACTTTTCTATGGATACTATACAGCAGACAAATGTAAAAGTCTAAAGCTGTTTCTCTTTCAGTGCTCTCAATGACTTTGTCTTCATTGATGCAGTGAGTGAACAAAGGCAGTTTGGATTCAAACCCACAGACTGCAGAGTCTGCAGAGAAACTGCTCAAATAACCTCAGCGTGAAGCACACCAGCCGTGTATTGTAAGATAATTTGCTTAAGAGACTTAAACTTTGCTTATACTGGAATGGTATAAAATAAATGCCGCCTGGTTGCACATTTTGTTGACAGCTGCTGGTGGTTAAGGAGTTGTTCCTGCCATCAGAAGGTCATCAGTTTGAATCCCATGACTGCTAGTCGCATCACTGAGGGACCCTTGAGCAAGGTACCGTCCCACACTCTGCTCCCTGGGTGCTGCATTCCTGGCTGTCCGCTGCTTCACTTGGTGAATGGGTTAAATGCAGAGAAGAATTTCATGCTGTTCACACTTTGGTGTGTTCATGAATGACAGGTGGACACTTTACGCAAGGAATTTAATGCATTTTTAAATATGTCACCAATGGCTAAATACTTCTGAAGTCGTCTGTATTTGTATGGATGACCTCTCTTATCCACCCTCTCACTTCTGTTATATTCCACCTCTGCATGTGTCCATTTTTGCACTCGCTTGCACCTTGGCTGAAAACGGCTGCCACTCCTGAGTGGAGAACAGTTACGTAACTGACAGAGGTAATTGAGTGTGTGGTGATGGCCTCCGGCCATTTGGACGCTAATCTCCTGGAGGGAGAGCTTTGATAGCTCTCTGCTCGCCATATCACTCTGCATTCGCTGGAAGACACCGGCCACCTATGGTTCAATAAAAGGAGAGAACTTTATATCTGTGTGCGTATCTTCTCTGTGTTACCTAATGCCTCATTTACAAGGCCGCACTCACTTGGTATATTTTGAACTTTCATCACTTGTTAATGGAGATGGAGAGGATAATGGCACCTGGGGGGGGGTGTTGGGTTCAAGCTGCGCGACTGAGGCAGATGTGCGGCTGACTAGAACTGAAGCTGAACTGCATCAGCTGAAATTAGCCAGCAGAAATCTGTTCAGTGTCAGAGCAGCTGGAAACCAAAAGAGTTTTTATCAGGGCGAATTAGACTAAATGATACTAATTACCTTTGACAACAGCGAATTCACCAGAGCACCTTTAGCTAGAATTTAGTGGGACAAAAATAGGTATAAAGGTTTTAACATCACTTCTTGAGCTACAAGTATGATGAAGACTTATGTTCTCTAAATCATTTTTACTTATAACACAGGCCATTAAAAGAGACTAATGATCTGTGTTTGGAGCAAGTGTGAATCCAGATGCCGCTTGTTTACTGTATTTTTTTTTAGTAGTTGTGGTATCTGAGTGCTTTTGAGAATCTAGGACTCTTTGAAATATATCTTCTGTGACGGCTTGATTGCCACAACTTATACTATATATATCTTCCATTATGGTACTTAGATCAGTGTTCTCCATAAAGGCTATAAAACCCCATAATCTCCCCCTCTGTCTCTATAACGTGTTCAGTGTTTGTGGTGAGATGTTTGGTGGTAGTGAGGTATTTTGCACCTGAGTGAGCTGAGTGATTCTCAGTTTGGTGCCGCTGTCTAAAATGATGTGTTACTGCACATGATTACATCATACTGATGGGAGTGATGTCATGTTCTCCCATGTGAGGAATTTGTGACTGTGTGAATTGTTGGAGGCACTGGTCAATTCTTGATGGTTCTAAAAACACCTTAAGACTTCAATGCAGCTTATAACTATACGTTAGACTACATCTTGTACCTCATAGTGCTTATTCCTTGCATGTTTGAGCCTGTCAACCTTTCAACGTTTCATTTGTGAAGCAAACTGTGGAATCAGGATGCTTATCCTCCTTTCCACATAAAAAGTTTAATGATAACGTAATCAAACTGAATTCATAATAACTTTTTTCTACATACTCAAAGTTTAATTTGGTGGTAAAAAACTTTTCTGTCCGCACTTGTTCTACTCTTGTTTTGCGCGGCTACGAACAACAAGTAGTTGCTTAAAAAAATGTCCTCATGCTTTGACTGTCATCATTGGTCTCATAGCTCCTGTGCAAAACTAAAGAAGCAAACTTGGCTATATTTAAGGAGAATTAATGACGTTGTCCTGTCAGTTTCATCAGGCAGAGGTTAAACACGGCAAACTTATTTATTGCTTCCATTGAAATTCCAACATATTGAGTTAATTACTCATGGACTGACATCTTGTCACCTGTAGAGCAGTGTCCTTACAAGCACCCGTCAAGCTATTAACATTCAGTCATCAAGATTTATTGCAGTTTGCTTTAAACCCTGTTCTGTGCTCTTGTGTCCACAGGGCCTGTATGTGTTTGCAGTTTACTTCATCATGCATAACCAGCTGTGCTGGCCGGCCAAGGCAAGTTACACAGTGGAGATGAATGGCCACAGTGCTCCTGACGGTGTCTTCCAGAGCACTGGGGCCGCCACCGTCGGAGGAGGAGAGATCAGCAAGTCCACTCAGAACCTCATCAGTGCTATGGAGGAGGTGCTTGTTTTTCACTTACTGCTATAATCCTTACTGCAGATTGACTGATATATTGCTTAGCTTATAAAATCAGGCAATATTATACTAATAGGGGTTTCATCATATCAACATTCATGTTAGAAATAAGACACCAATTATTTTGCTTTGTTTGGCTTAGTGGCTGGATTCAATAAACACATTCTTCAAATATAAGAAGAATGGCTGCTTTGAGAGCTTTAATTATCATATGCCTTCTTTACACAAACTGGTAAGCTGACAGTTACTGACATTCACTTATAATAATAATAATCTCTATATCTGAATATAGAGATCTTTAATACAGCTAATATTCAGCCATACACAGTTATCTCTCCCGATATTATTATTTAGCAGAATTAACAGGGGTTGACACATTTTTTTGTTGCTCTGGTACTCTAATGAGTACCTACGTGAATGAATTGGTACACACCGAAATAAAAAATGTTCCAACTCACCATGGGCGCTGGAACCATTACGGCACTATTATATTATTTTATATAAATTCACAGAGGTTGCATTCAGTGAGCATCCACGAAAACTGAAGAAATGCGAATTTGTGATGTGGTAAAAGAAAACGCCTAAAAATGCCCATTTTTATAGTCTAAATGCTAAATATGCCCCCAAATAAGCCCCTGAAACACTTTAGTTTCATTTTAAACCCAGCTTATTACAATACCCTTAAAATGTGAAGGTAAACCCATATCCGTACTGTACAGTGTACACTGAACTGCTGCCTCCCGCAGTGTCCCCATATAGTACACACTTTTAATTGTTTTAAAATGGAATTATTATTTTTCTTTTTAAGATTTTTCTTACCTGAGTGGTTGTAATTAGAGATCCAGGATGAAGTTACTCAAATTAGGTACGCCTTTGCAGCGCGAAGTCTGTTGCTGTGCATTTTACTGTTTATTCCGCGCATGCATACTTGCGTACCACTTATGTCAACCCCTGAGAATTAATCTCGTATCATATGGCTCCTTAAAATCATATTTTGACAAAACAAATCCTCTTAATAGCTCCCTATTCGCATATCTGTCTAAGGAATGGCATCATTTTTTGACATACACAAACAACAGGCACGATATATTCTGTAAATACAGAGAAAGGAGTCAAGGATGTGGCATCACTGAAGATTAATGGTTAAATTAATCCTCAGTAATGCCACACCCAGGACTCCATTCTCTGTTAGGATTTACAGAATATATAGTGCCTGTTGCTTGTGCTTTGGGATAGATGCATACCTCAAGATCCAGACTTGTGGAGCGCCTCTTGGCCTGTTCGCACAGCACTTTGTTTGCTCTGTGAACAATGAATGAGCTCTCACTCACACACACACACACACACACACACACACACACACACACACACGCACATTCACGGTTATGTAATTGGTGATGACTCCATGTACAAGCCCTTTGTGTAAACTGTGTGAGCCAGAGAACGGGTTTGTGTAGAGGTGAACATTTTCCAACCCTTTTCCAAAGCAGATAACAATATAAAATATAGTAATAGTTCTGTACCGTTTATTGGATCTCAAATCTATGCACTCTTGAAAGAATTATAATGCTTTAATTATAGCCCTAATGTGGATGAAAAGTCGCAATTTGCAACCAAATCAGTCACACTTCCACCAAATCACATTATTGAATCAGATTATTTGAAGCAAGCCCAGTCCCAGTCCTGACTAACTCATGATGTCCACATTTTTTGGTTTTCCCCACGCGACACACCTGACCTGACCCACAAGGGGCTTTAGTTACATCAGCTGTGCTGGATAAGACAAAGAAAAAATGTGCATAGTGTGGGGGCACCAGGACGGTGACTAGAAACCGCTGGTTTAAAACAAAATACTGTTTCACTCATGAAATGTCCGCACATTTTATTAGTGCCTTACCTGTGGTGTTCAGAAGGCAGCAGTACGTTACTGATGCCAAAGATGTTTTGGGTGACATAACCTTAAAACACATTTGGCTAGCCTGGGGACAAACGGAGAACCTCTGTGGTCTTTAGGACAGGCTCTGTTATTCTGAAAGGGCAGGTTTAATTTGATCTGGCCCTGCCGCAGGCTTAAGAGCGACGAAGTAATCCTGTTTCATTCATGACAGCACAAACTTTTTGAATTTGAATCCTGGTTATCTCATGCGGCCTAGAGAGAAGGCAAGGCAAAGACGGCAGAGAGAACAAGAAAATATGAGAGAGAGAATGAAGGGAGGGGGGGCGGGGGGGGCCAGCTGTCTGTTCAGGCGATGTGAACGGCTGGAACAAATCTGACAGTGCCTGGTAGTCCCTAATTCACCTAGCCTGGAACGTTCTGTCCCATTTTCTGTGGGTCACTCTACCAGATCCTGGTGCTGGAACTGACTGGAGAAGCTGGATAGATTTAGCTTCCTTTCCCATGGGAACTCCAACTGTGCCACTCCTTTACACTCCCTGGCAAGAGGAAATGAAGTCAATAAGGAAACAGAGAGAACAAATCCTTCCCTGATATTAATGATTTATCAGTCATTTTTGTTATTTTATTTGCAGTAATCATTCATATAGTATACACCATGGATCAGTTTCTCATGCATAGATTAGCCTACATGACTAGACTAAACCGAAATGTATCAGAAAGAGTCTTACTGGGGAAGTGTAGTGTGTTAAATTTTAAAATATAAAGCATTTGTAAGGTCTAGCTTCCTGACGCCTCCAAAGAATCCTCTCTGGACAGCCAAACCAGAGTTTTGCTCAACATCAAGCACATAAGGATCACCTGAGTACTAGGCCTAGGAGTACATATAGACCTAAGTGACACTCTCTCAGTGTATACTAAGTATACTAAGTCCTGCCTAGTTGCTGAGCAGTTTCCTATTTTCTTGTTTGCGTTTTTTATTGCTCACTTGCCTTGCAGACGTTTTGACTGCTTTGGAAAGGATTTACTGGTTCTTGACTTTTTTGGCCTTTGCCTCTTGCATTTTGTCTTGGAATAAATCTACTCTGTGTTTTCTGCATCTGTATCTGAGTATCACTCCAGAATTCATTTATATGATCGTCTTTAGCCTTAGTGCTGTAGAGACTTCTCAGTAATTATGAAATCGTCTACAGGCCCATTCATCAGTCTAAAAGTAATTTACTGAAACCTGCCAAACTGCACAGGCCTGGCATATTAGAATCAATTTTCTGCCCCTGAAATGTTTCAGTGCCTGCTTATAGTGCATTCTCCTCCTGAACTGTTGATTAGGAGTGTTTCTCTTACAAAATTGTTTCTCTGATGAAGAGAGCTTGTGTACTCCAAGATGCTGGGTGGGGAAGAGAGACATTTTCGTTCTTCTTGCTGTTGATTTATGTTAGATGATGGATTATTATTGTGATATTTTAAGTGGCTTCTGAGAAAAAGGGAAGGATGTTCATCAGTGAAAAAGGAAGATGGGAGGTGAGGGAGGAAAGGAAGATTGTTTAAGTAACTGGCCGGATCAGTCATTTGATGTATCCGTCAACAGTGTGATGGTCTATTAAGAGGGCCATGTTAAATAGTCCATACCTGTGCATAGATCAGAGGGTGAAGATTCATTAAATTGCATGTTAATTGGCCGTGGATCATTTCTGTTTAATACAGCTTTGACAGCCATCAGTAATAACACAGGTCTTTACAGTATGTAGATAAATATATGTAAGACCTTTATTTGGCAAACAGCCACTGACCTCCATTATCACTCATTTTTTCTTCCTATTTTTTCCTTTTTTGTCAGTAATTTCCAGATATCTGTATTTCATGGGTTCGTCTATAGTCCCCAAGGCTGTCTGTCTGAGCCCCGTTTATTTATTAAAGTCATGTCAAAGAAACGTTTGCTCAGTCAGTTATCAGCATTTCCCTGCTGAATCGGCGTGCAGCTGTTTGGTGTGTAATGATCCTCAAAGCAATAGAAGCATATTTCAGAGCAAAGGATCGTTCAAGTCAGCTATGGAATTTTTTCACCCCCCCCCCAAACCCCATTTTACCCTTTAGCCAACCATGACAACATAATCTTACCATGACCCCTTCATGAACCACACATATAACCACACAGATAGGGCCTCAGTAATAACGCCTCAAGGGCAACTCTTATCTCGGGCTCCCGAACACACCCCTTATGAGGGCTCAAAGGGACACACATAAGAGGATTTAACATTAATGCATAAATTATTTTACTCAGTATTTCAACCACTACAGTCAGTAGTAACTAGTTACAAGTAAAACTTTATTGTATTTGGATAGAACTTCTGTTGAACGGTTGTGATCAGCATTTTCTACTCAAATTGGTGCTGGTATCCAATCAGTTGGAATCAGTTGGAATATTGTTTTGGGTTGTTATGTGTCCCATTTCAAGTTCCTTTCATTAAAAACTATGTCGTCAGACTTTTTTGAAATAAACTCAAACATTGCTTGTTTTGAAGCATATTTGTTTACTGACCTCAGATCTGTCTTTGCCTTCATATGTGTGTTTTTTAGATCTCAGCCGACTGGGAGAGAGCGTCTCTGAGGCCGAGCAGTCAGCCCAGCAGCGTGTTCAAACAGGCTGCTGAAGACACCACCTATCCTTCAGATGCCGGCTTCATTAACACAAATCTAGTCCAAGACGAGGAATCGCAGGAGTTTGATGACCTCATATTTGCCTTAAAGACCGGTAAGACTCTCTTCCAAAAGAGACATACATTTTTCTCAATACACTTTAATATTTGTTAGGATGTAACTCTAGAGTTACACTTTCCTTCAGTGCTTAATGGTTAGTTGCTCATATGTATTATATAACTCCAACTTAAAAAAAGTGGGGACGGTTCGGAAAATGCAGTTATTCTTAGACAGTTTGAACCCAAGATATTTCCTGTTTTGTGTGGTCGTTTTGTTTAACATACACCCATTCCTGCATTTCAAGCCTGCAACACATTCGAAAAAAAAGTTGGCATGGGGTCAATTTCGGGCTTGTAATGAGATTAAAAAATTAAATAATGATGTGATTTCACACAGGTGATATGAACAGGTGATTGTAATCATGATTTGGTACAATAGCAGTTTCCACAAAAGGCATGGAGAAGCAAACATGGGCAGCAGATCTCCACTTTGTCAATAAATGTAGGAGAAAAGTATTTAAATGTTTAAAAACCGTGTTCCTTAAAGAACGACTGGAAGGGCACTGCATATTTCTCTCTCTACAGGGCATAATATCATTAATGGGTTCAAGGAATCTGGAGGAATTTCAGTGCAAGCTGAACAGCTGTGATCTATGATCCCTCCGATGGCACTGCATCAAGAACAGTCATTCATCAATAGCTAATATAACCACAAGGGCAAGAGGTTACTTTGGCAAACATTTGTGAAGCACTACAATACAGAGTTACAGTCACAAACCACTTAAAACTTTCCTGTGCAAATAAAGAAGCCTTATATTAACCATGTCCAGAAGTAGAAGCGTCTTCTCTGGGCTCTGAGGCATCTGGGATGAACCACCACATAGTAGAAATGTGTACTGTGGTCAGATGAATCAGTATTTCAGATCTTTTTGGACCACCCAGACTGTTATACTTCAGTAATGGCAGCATTAATGCAGAAAAGTACATTGAAATTTTTGAGAAACTTGCTGGCTTTGAGAGGACCTCTTTTCAAGGGATGTCCATGTATTTTTCAACAAGACAATACAAAATCACATTGTGCACACATTACAAAAGCATGGCTGTGAAGAGGGTACAAGACTGACCAGCCTGCAGTCCTGATGTGTGAGCAATTTTTAAGCAGAAAATGTTGTTGCCCGCGCCCGGAGAGCAGCGGTACACACTTCTGCCTGGGTAAACTAGGCCACCAGTATAATCAGTCCCAAAATGCTTTTAAGCAGTTAATGCTTTACCATCCCAACTTTTTTGGAATGTATTGCAGGCCTGAAAATATGAAATGAATGTATATTAACAAGAGAAATGAAGACAAAGCACAAAATATATTAGGTTCTGCATTAGGTCTGCTGTGAAACCCAGGTCAAAGTAAATTTAAAAATAACCAAGTTTTTTTTTCTCATTACTTTTTTCTGACTTGGGGTTGTATAATATACTACTTATCATCTCTGATCATCATCGCAAGAAGTGTAGGTGCTGGGGGTGCAATAGCTGGTGCTCCAAATCACTCCATATATGATGCTTGGTGATCAATAAAGTATTTTATAGGTATTTATAACTTAAAATAAATTCATGTATTCAAACATTTCTATTGATCTATTCATTATGAAGTTTTCATATCATGTATCTGGTTATACTGGCCATCCTTTTATCCCTTTTTATATTAGTTATTCTAAAAGGCAAAAAATTGACCTAGCCTTCGCTCTGTATTAGATCCTCATACACATTATTGTTTCATACTTTTTTTCAAAGTACTGAATTCATATGTTTTTTTTGTTTCAATAGTCTAGTTGAGCCTACAGTGCTGCATGCATTTATATGTGTTCTTTTTATTGTATAAAACCACTATCGACTTTTAATTACACTATCCCACTGTGAACACCACATAGGGTCTGCTATCAATGTTTAATGAGATGGAGCCATTTATGTGTGACAATGCATCACTGTGATCTAATAAAACTTATCTTGACTGTTTACTCACACTGAAGTAATGGCACCATGCTGAGCAGTATAAGAAGACGATGCGTACTGAGTTTCAGATTGAAAAGGCTGAACTTTGAATCAAATGCAAACTTTGCTTTTTTTACACTTGAACTTTCACAAGTTTATGGTCATTTATCTTCCTCCTCTGAGATATCATTTAAAACCCCATTTAAAGAGGACAGCCTGCAGGGTACTTAGGCATTTTTGTAAAACTGTTTTAGTAAACATGAGTACAGATACTTGGCCCTGGAATTCTCAGCAGGCAGTTCACTGAGAAGCTTGGAAGGACAAAATGTGGTGTAGTGGTTTAATTGCATACACACAGCTTGTATAATCTCCATAAAACATTGCAAATAAAATGGGGTGCTGTCGAACCGCTAACATCTCCCTGCTGAAAGCCACGTGTCAGCTAAAATGGTATTAAATCTCTTCAGAATTGGTCTGTGGAGCAGTGGAACAGCGTTCTCTGGAGTGATGGACCACCATCAAATACTTTTAGGTGGCCACTTTTATTAGTAAACTCTCTTTTAAAAATGTAGAAGCAGAATTGGATGAAGGTGTTCCTACAAACTTCCTACAAGAAACAGTGATTTCTGTCACGAAATTTAACTGTCAATTCCTATAATGTTAGTGGATAATCTGGACACAGTAGAACTTCTATCCAGCGCCTGAAGGCCTAACCAACCGGAGAGCTCACTTATCTATATCTACCTAGATACCACAGTAAAAACAAAAGTAATTAGATAATTTTCCACTTGCCCTTTTAAGAATCCGATTGTTTCGAACTAAAACTCAATAATGAAAAGTTAGGCATGTATTTTTAAGAGGCCTTCTCTAAAATGCCTCGAGGGTCAGCTTCTGTTCAAATCATTTCCACATGAATAAAATAACTGATATAAACACAGGTATCCACAATGATTAAGAAGTGTACAGACTTTTGTTGGTGTAATATATTTCATTGAGGTGGAAATTATGTTCACATTTGAATCTACTGGATTAATTGCATCAGATTTCTCAGAGTAGATCAATATTACACAGTAGAGCAACTGTAGGTGGTGCACCTTTATGGCGTTTTCTGTCTGTATTTGCTTCTTACAATCTCTCAAGCACATCTCTGCTGATGAGGAGAGTGTTATCGGAACTGATTTACTAATTTTGCCCTTAGTAAGATAGTTTCTTGCGGAATAGAGTTATCTGTTAGGAGTTATGCAATCTCTGGCGCAACAGCCGTGTCAGCAGCTTCAACCCTATCAGCTGGGAAGATGAAATATTAAAATATTAGTTCAGGGCAGTTAGGCATTCATTTTTATGAGAAGAGAAGTTCATACTTAACATGTTTGGTAACGCTCTGCTACATAACACTGACATAACCACACCATGAGTAATATAATAATTAGTACAGTGTCACGTTGTCTTTACTGTTTCCAGTACTATTACAGATGCTACAGTGAGGTCCTGATGGAACATCTATAGTAAATGCTCATATAATGTATATGTCAGTGTTAAATTGCAGGGTTGATGTGTGTTACCACACGTTCTCATTCTCTTAGGGTGTCCATGTGCATTAATGACTGGATATAATAAATACAAGGATGAGAAAAATGACCGATATTCGTATATCGTAGTATATAGACAATCTTTATCTTCAACAAAACTGAAGGGTTCTAATTTTTATGCTTGGTTTGGATTACAGCTGAAGTTTGGTGTGGCATAATCGTAACAGTATCACTTTCTGCGTCAAAGTGCTACTACACATGACATGCCATATTTCTAAGTAGTGATTTCCGAAGTACTGGCTCTTGAACAGTTTACTGAGTATTTAATTATCCGTACACACTCCTGGTACAATGAAATAAGTAATAACCTTTCCATCATCACTCTTGAATTAAACAAAATATCTACATTTCTATGGTTTTGTTCTTATATATTATTTGAAAATACTAACTTTCCTTTACATTGTGTAAAAATCATAATGAATGGAACTATAGAAATGCTTCAAAATGACTCAGAAAAGTATATTTATATAAAATTTTAGTATTAGTAAAAGATATTGAAAGTTATCTCCTGTAAAGTTACCCTTTTGGAGACACAAGGTTTTGTTCCTACACCCCTCAAGCAAATAAAACTGAAAACTCAATGATTGGCCGCTAAACAAAGAACCCTCACTAAACAAAGTGCGCTACAGCTAGTAATTATGTTGCATCGATTTCTTTTGTCAATATTCTGTAAAGTCCTCATTGCACCAAATACTGAAAGAATACATTTGTCATTGGAGTATTGATGTCATTGATGAAGGCATGTCTACATATTAAATATATGCCAAAATGCCTTAAAATGACTGTTTTATATCTTTCTCATGTTGTGTCCCACAGGTTCTGGCCTTAACATGAGCGACAACGAGTCGATCCCCGGCAGTCACGATGGTGGGAGTGTGGCGAACTCTCAGATCGTGGAGCTGCGGCGGATTCCCATCGCAGACACACATCTGTAACCTCGCTGATTTTGTACTGAACGTGTATTTAAAAAAAACAACAACAGTATTTTGTACCTGTACCACCTTTGCACTAAATTTGAACAGTTCCTTTTCTTAGTTTTTGAGCGGTGTTTTATACCTGGAATTTGTTGATATTTCTGACCATTTTATAAATATATATATTTGTGAATATACAGTTTAATTGTCACCACATTAGTTTTTAGTGGTCTGAGATGTAAATATCATGTACTGTAGAGGGAGAAACACAAACAGGCTGGCCATGGTGTTCAGCCACGATTTCTGTAACACGGATAATAAATAATTCAACAACTGTTTTACTCCTTTTGTGTATGAACGCGCCTTTATGCCTCTAGCTGCTACTTGAAGTGATGAAAGTGGCTGTCTTGTCGAACGGCGATGAAATTTGGAGTTGCTTCAGGGATTAAACTGAAGGAGAATGTGTCTGTGTGACTATGTAAAGCTCCCAGCACTGGAACTTCACAAACCCGTTCGACAGGTACTTCACTGCAGGCCACTTTTGTTTATGTGCTTTTTTGGTATCACAGATGAGCTGATGGCACGCAATGTACTGTCACCCCACTGCAGTCAGAAGAACATGAGGGCGGTCCTTTCTAACTTTTTTAAACAGCCACTAAAAATGTCTTCACATGTGTTTCACTGCTGTAGTCCAACAGCCTGTTATGGCTACATTAGACAACATGAATCAATCCTGAATCTATGTGGCTCACTGTTTGAATCCATATTTTCTAATGTATGGCCCACATTACTAACCTTACATTTCCCTGTCCAGGGGTGTCCCTTTCACTGGGGCATTTATGAGCTGTGCCCAAGTAAAATCTCCCATACAGCTTTCAACAACAAAATAATTCACTTGGGAGTACATTCATTTGATAAGATTAGATCATTTGATTGATAATGTCAACAAAAGAGAGGATGCAATGTAGTTTTAACCACAAACGGGCAACATTATTTGCATGTTCATAAAATGTTCATATTACTTCATTTATTAAAAAATCTGTACATTTTTTACCTTTACTTTGTAGTTGCTTCAGTAATAGTGTGGCGTTGTCAATAATAATGAGCTAAGCAGCGTAAGCTTGTACAGCACAGACTACAGGTCATTTAATATGCAGTAGGCTTTATAAAAAATGACATAGGGAATGGAGGGTGGGGGCCTGTGACCCTGTAGAGCTTTATGTCTAGCAACAGCCCTGACCTTAATAGTGGACAGAATGCACTCAGTCATATGCGCGGCTCAATCCACAGCTTTAAATACACCCTCCATGGGTAATTCAGCACAGGGAATTCTGCTGTGTGTGCTGAAACCTGTATGTTGGCAAACAGATCCGACAAGCAAAGCAAAAGTTTGCTCAGCCTACTGGTAAACAAGCAAATGGTGGCAAATCTAGGTCATCCTCTTTGGGACTGCACTATGCTACATACTGTGTGTATCTGTAGGCTTAATTACAGTTGAGTGCAATTTGCATGTCAATCATGGTCGCTTGGTTTTCCGTGTGAAAATATGTTCCACGTATCTGCTTTATAAAGAAGAAACGTGACCATGGCTATTTTTATTTTTTTGCATATTTAAATTCCATACTGGAAAAACAAACATTACAAGAGTCATAACTTTTGCACTGTTTTTCAATGTGGTAAATTTATCAGTCAGTAATTGTCAGTAATTGTGCATAAAACATGTAATTTGACCAGAGGCGTCCAGACTTTTGCACTCAGCTGTGGGTAAACATTCCTGTGTTTATTCATGCATGTGCAGTAGAAGTGCAAGCTTTTCTCACAGGTGTTCACGTATCGGCTTAGCTGGGTCATGTTTGAAGCTGAGGCTGTTCAAAAGCTTTGGTACACTTGCCACATTTTTTTTTATTAATGCTGTATGGATTTAAATAATACAAGAACAGTTTCTGCAATGAATGAATTTTTATTCACTGAGAATTTATTTCATTTTTAGGACACTATTATATTTAATAATAAATAATGTACTTAGATATGTTTATAGTGACAGATTCCTTACCTCAATAACTGATTTCCACTTCTGAAGTCAACTTAAAATCAACTTGATTATTACTGAACTTTCTGTTTTTGGAATCATATACAGCTAAATTCATCATTCTGGAGGCGTCTAAAATGTCTAGATTTCTATTGACATTTTCTATTGACATTGTCCTACTGCTTATCTGAAAGCTGTAAAGTTAAACAGGTCTGACATATCAGAGTCATTTATACACTTGTCTGCGACAAAATTGAGTTTACATTATTAAAAACTGCTTCAGACTGAATGATAAATTGCCAAGTTTCAGTTTGAAATCATTACAACAATAAAACATGCTGGTGACTTTGTTTCCACACATTAAACATCACATTACATGTCAAAACACCTTCTGAAAGAAGTACTTTACACTTCATTATGAATGGACCAAAAGAAATGGCCCAAAATAATTAGAGAAAGCTTATAATACTAGAGTTGAATTATATATAGAGAGGAAATGGATATAAAAGCATACCGTTAGAGTTTGTTACAATACACTGCAAATTAGTAAACTTACATTTCATTGTCACTGTTAATTTTCTATTACACAAGGAAAGGCTGCATATTATTAGCACAGAGTTTGAGAATTAGAGGATCTTCCTTGGTACAAAGAGCAGGTTTTTGTCTCAATAATGATTTGATGAAATTATTGTAAAAAGAAACTCTGCCTCAAAGATGGTTTAGACAGCAAGGGGATAAAGAGTGTGGGGATAATGACATGCTCCTCCCCACATCCGAGGGTTGCACTCTCTATTATGAAAATATGTATGTATACCTAAAATAATTGTGTAAGTAGAAAAAAAAAACAAATGGAAAAAATTCATTTAGAAACAGTTGAGTTCCCCCTCCCCTTCCTCACAGTGGTTTGGCCCACTGCCTGTTCCCTCTCCCCTTACTCACAATGATTTGGCCCACCCACCTTTTTTAAATTCCTTGTTTTTATTTATAAGTACAAATTGACTGTATTATTTCTGTCCCCTTCAAAAATTGCTCATGAGAAATTTTATATTTATGGTCCCCCACCCTACTGTTAAATGAAATGTACAATATAAAACCTTTAGAAACATGCAATATAAAGTGTCTTATATCGGGGGGGGTTTCAGCACAACCCATACAACAATATGAATTCATTTGTTTTTAACCAACTATGTAAACATAACTAGGCAAAAACTAACATTTTGTCTTTTAGACAAAAAAAGATTGCTGTCAGACAAACAATCACAGGAACCAGAATATTTTACAGTGTAAAATGATAAAAAAAAAAAAAACCACTTATCCAAAAGCAGAAAAACTTTACTTATGGTACATTTTCTGTAAATGGACAAAACCTGGCTTTTGAAAAGCCGGGTGTCCCCAGACTTTGACTGGGTTGTGTACAGTGTGTTTGTGGTCAGCTGTTGCCCAGAGTGCTGCCTGTGACCTTGCGCTGACTTGGGTTTTCAAAGTCAACAACTCCACAAGGCAAGGCCTGCTCGTGTTTGCTGGAGAAGCAGTCTGAGGCCGCTTTTTTGGCCATGATTTAGTGCTGGATCGAGTGTCTGTGTTTACTTTTTGGCAGCCCACTGGAGGATGAAAGAGGACACTCTCTCTCTCTCTGTCTCTCTCTCTCGCTTCCTCTGTCTCTCATTCTGCTATCCCCACATATACTCCTCACTCTCAGTCACATATTAACACTTATTAAGCATCCCCAAGGGTGAAAGCAGACACCCCTCTCCCTTAGTGGAAAACAAACCCTGTTTGAAGCCTCGGTGAAGGTAGTAGGCCCCTCTGTAAAACAAATAAATAGACCAGCTTGTGATTCAGCACAGCTGAAGGATTTTGTACTTAAGCAGCGTGATAACATGGTAGGAAACTCACTTTTCATTCAGCGAGCGTCATGTCTGTGTGGTGGAATAAGGCGTGTGAGAAAGATCTGAAGAGATGAAAGAGCAGAAGAAGTTACAGGGCTTCAGCTTTGATCAGTGGAGAGCAGTAGATGTGTACATGGGTACTTGTGTACTTGTGTTTGTGCTTTTTTTTCTTTGTTTCTAAAACAGAAATGTTGACTTTGTAGAGAAATCAGAGGAAGCCAAGGCTATGTTTGACTTCATTAAGGTTAAAGGAACAGAATTCATTCTTTGGTCGCTTAAGTGATGGTTAGGTTTAGGGTTAAAATAATTTTATTTATCACTTATAGCTTGTTATTCAAGCAACGAATATGCTAACATGTTCTGTGATCACCACAGCCATAATGTTTCTAATATCACATACATAACCTCAAGTTATAGATGGGGTGGCTGTTGGCCTGGTGGTTAGGGATCTGACCATGCAATTGGAAGGTTGTGGGTTCAAATCCCAGGACTGCTATCAGCACCACTGAGGTACCTTTGAGCAAGGTACCGTCTCCACACACTGCTCTGCTCCGGGCGCTGCATCACCATGGGTGAATGGGTTAAAGGCAGAAAAGAATTTTGTACTGTTCACACTATGTGGTGTGTTCGCATAAGACAAATGAACACTTTACACTGTTTAGATGTTTCTTTATTAGTTTGCAAAATGAAAGAAAAAAATCTAAATTAAAATTAGTTCTGCCCAAAAAGCAGTTCCCCACAAGTGGCAAGACCAAATATAGGGGACAAAAGCTTGAATAAAATGGTAAATTTACTTTATGGTAATAAACTCTATTTTGAATTATTTCTATTGGTCTGTTTATCATTACACTTTTACCAAAGCCTAAACATAACATTTTTCAGAAAATTTTAGTCCACAGTGTTTAAAATGTCATTGAACATATTGGAAGAAAATAAAAAAGTGTACCATCAGAATAGTACAATTCAGAATAAAGGGGAAAACTGTATGTGCATTAACATGTTTTCAGAAAATCAACAGTGCCCAAATTTTTGCATACAACTGTGTGCCTGTGTGTGCGTATGTGAGAGAGAGAGAGAGAGAGAGAGAGAGAGAGAGAGAGAGAGAGAGAGAGAATTAGACTGACAGCCAGAAAGAGATGGGTTTTCCTTCTGAGAAAGGCGAGTGGCTCAATGATGCTGATGCAAGAGGAATCATCCTAGTCTGGAGGTTTTGAGGTCTAGCCAGTCTGACTCTCCAACTCTAGTAATCCAAACACTCAGGAGCTGTCAGCAGCCGCTTGGACGCTTAGCTATGGAGGAGGCAAGGACAGAAATAGTCTCTGGACCTGTCTCTGCAGTCTAAGCTGCTTGCTTTGGGGAAATACGTGGGCCTTGCATCTATTAAAGGAACATCATGTGTAATCAAGTCAAACATTGTGACACAGCAAAGCAAATACAGCAAAACAGATTTTTCCTAGTATGAAAGTGTCCGTATCTGTAAATTATAGGGTATTACCTAGCGAGTATAGTAACATACAATATGATAGAATACATTTTTGAGGGTTTGAGTTCAGGGCTCTATGGGCCAGTCAAGTCTTTATGGAGCTTGCTATGTGCACTGGAGCACAGTCATGCTGGAATAGAAAAGGTTCTTCCCCAAACTGTGTCCACAAAGTTGGAAGCATTGTGTTGACCAAAGTGTCTTGGTCTGCTGGAGCAGTGAGCTTGCCCTTCACTGGATATAAGGGGCCTGAAAACAGGTGTGTTCCAACACTTTTATATTTATAGTGTATGAGATACTATGCCACCTCATGCAGGTCAGCTTGGAGGTCTCAGTTAAAGTTTGGTTGAAATCACCAACAATGACAAGTCAAAACTTCATGTGCTAGCTCCATTAGCTCCCACTTCAACTGGCCTGAGAATAAACCATTGTGCGTGACGATGAGTGACTGTACGGACAGACTCTGACTTAAAACCAACAAAAGTGACTGGTGTGCTCAGATCTGACGAGTTGTCTTTTGATTCAGCACTTTTCGAACCTCTTGTTTACACATGCAGCCATCTGGGGCCTCTTATCGTCTTTGCTATACACACACAGAGCTTTGGGCCTGGACTGCCCAGGCGAGGTTTACTCAGAGTTCCTGAAAGTTGTGATCCAGTCTACTCAGCACTTGTCTGAGTCTTTCTGTGTCTGTCTGTCTGCTTATCTCCTCTCTCTCTCTCGCTCCCTCTCCCGCTTTCTATTTCTTTTGCTTACTCCCTCTTCCTGTCTCTTTGTCTCTCATCCTCTCTCTCGTACCCGTATCTCTCCCTCTTCCTCTCACTCTCCATCTCTACCACTCCCTCTCTTTCTCACTCCCACGGTCCCTAGCTCTTTTTCATACTTTGTGTCTTTGCTCTCATGATGAAATGTGATCTGTTCCTTCCTGCCATTTTACTGTACGTGTTCAGAGTATCTCTTTGTTTTCAACCCTGTCTTCATAAGAAGTTTGGGTCCGGCCCAAGCCAAATAAATCCCTCCTGTCTCTTCATGAGTAGGACACACCTTTTCTCTTTCGACTGAATGGACTGACCTGATTTCTGCTTTCATTTGAAACTGAAGAACTTGTTTTGTCCAACGTCACTTGTGTCACAGGATCTGCTCTTAATTGGAATCATTATCCCGGTGCCGCTTTCTGACACATGCCATAAACCTGTAATGGAGACATTTAGAGGCTTGTTTGCACTGTAATGTAGGCGTGAGTCTGTTCATACACTGAGAATATGGCCTTGATCAAAATATAAGGACAGCATTCACTGTCTGATTATCCATTATTTTCTGTCCTGTATAATCGAGTTTCACTAGGTGGAATTCAACAATCAATACCCAGAGAATGAATGGAACATGGTGGGTTGGAGTGTTATAAGTAGTTATGTAACCCTAACAGGTTATGTTGTCAATATAAAGAAGGCTGACTGTGTTTGTGTGAGTGTAGCCATGTGTTCTCAGTTTCTCACGTCATCAAATACACTACAGTAATGCTCCAGTTGCGGATTCAGTCACACAGATTTTTTTAAAGAACCAAACTCATCATTTTACGTGGAAATCCCCACAATAACGTGGAAAAGTCCTGAAGGGCCATGGTCCAGCACGTTTTGATGATTTCCCTGCTCAGTTCACTTTGCCAGTTAATTGTCAGGTTTAGTGAAAGTGTTTGAGAAGAACCACCATTAAACTCTGCTGGACATCGGCCCTCTAGGAGCGGAGTTTGACACCCCTACCGAATCAATGGGCACAACTTCCCACAGAAACTCCTTGTGGAAAGCCTTCTAAGAAGAGTGAAAGCTGTAATAGCTGCAATGGATTTGAATGTCATTTAAGACCCTGTTGGTGCGCATGTCTATGCATATAATTCAGAAATCTCTACCATCGTACATTCCAACAACCAATTGGAAAGAGTCATATATAACCATTTCAAATATCTTACATACAGTGTACAGAGTGAAAACACCTACCTGGAAGTATAAGGTATCTTATGCATTGTTCTTGTTAAGTGGTTCTCAGTCCTGGTCTTAGAGCACCACAGCCTCGCCTACCAACACACCTGAACTAATTTAATATTTTTATAAGACCTTACTGAGCTGAGCTGTGTGTGCCAGTGCAAGGAGAACACTAAAACATGCAGAGCAGTGGTATACTAACAGTTTTTTCTAATACATGTATTTGTATGTGAAAATATGGACACACCTGGTCAGATGTTTGTTTTTGTCACAGGAGGGGCTGCTAAGCCCCAACCTGGAGCTATCCCGGAGCAAGGAGCAACTAGACCAGGGTTCCATGCCGTGATACTTTTATTTACTTCAGAAAATCAGAAAATAAACCAGGCGCTATGGCCGCAAAGAAGGCAGCTGGGAACTAAGGAACAACCAAACTGAAGACAGCTGAGAACAGACACGTGACAAACAGAAACCAGACACATCAAAATAAAAGCCCCAAAACATGAACAGAGAAATCAAAAACAGTAACAAAAAGGCAGTGGCCCTAACCGGCCACTGACCAGACCGTGACAGTTTTATAGATATCCTATGTGAAAATAAGTCTGTTCGGTCTTCTATCTTCAAACTAATGATTTATACATTTGTGAACTGGCAGATAAATGATGATGGTGGTCATTTCTGAATGATGTCTGACATTTTCTCCTGAGGACTTGGATGGGAATAAATTTCACACGTGTGATGACAGATATGCCAAAGCATCAATCAGAATTAGCAAAATGTTAGAAAGTGATGACTATCTGGCACATTCAGCCCCTTTGCAACTTGGTGATTGAGCCAAATCCAGCTAATTAGCATTTTTCAGCTAACCATAGCAATTTTGCCTGAATCTTTTTTTTCTTAGTTTTTGTTTCTGTAACATCGAGCAAACTTTGTATTGTGCTGAACATCTGCTTCTGAGGATACCCATGGTTTACTTTCCATGTTCCTGATAAAAAATATAAACATCCTTGGACAAATTTAGGTGAAATCTCATGGATGTGGGCTCATATTTTTAACATAAAACTCTGATTTGCAAAGTCCCTTATGCTTATTCCCTTTTTTTTTCACAACAGTCTCTACCTCATTAGATGCCAAATTTATTATTAATTCTGTTTATTAGAAGTTGGGGTAAAAACAATATAAAACGTGTCTATTTTACAGTAAATGGTTTATTCAGTATTTTAAATACTGTAGGAACCAAATTGTTATTACATTGAATGTTCATAATAATAAATCAATGTTTAGGACCATTTATGTCACATTATCTACCTCAAGATTTACTACTCACATTTTAAATGCGAAACATCCTGTATTTTATTTTTTATTACATTTTAATTGTTGATGTCATACCCCTTTTTAGAATCCCCTGCAGCTCCATTCATCATTCTATACAAATCATCATTTGAAATCTGTGTACAGTATTAGTCTCCATTTATCTGAGCCACACTGATTTATACTGGTGCAAATGTTTCTAAACTTTTGAAAGGCAGTGTGCTCAAAAGTGTCCTTGTGAAACCTCTCCACCCCCCAGACTGTTAATGGTCCCCTCTGTAAATCACGCAAGGACTCTATAGATCCTTTCACACAGCAGCCCTTCACACCCTCTCCCCTCGGCTTTTGGCGAGCATTCCCAGGGCCTGCGCTCGCTCTTCCTCCGCCCTGAGCAAACAGATTGGTGGCGAGGTCACAGGGCCTTGACCCCTGAGACTGCGCACACTCACAGATGGATCAGTTCCAGCTGAATGCTCACGAGTCAGCGGGGCCAGCAGGCAGGACTTTTCTCTGGCTGAGCTGCCGCTGCTGCATCCCAGACAGCACCTGGATGGCCCCACATACTCACCCAGTACGACAGACTGAAGGAATGTATGAGCGGACAATCCGCATATAAAACTGAGCCAAACTATGTTGCCAAATTTTGTCTGTATTTTTCTTATTAAATAACTTTTAAAAGTATTTATAGTTAAGTTAATTTATAGTTAACACAGGACATTTTTTTCAGAAACCAAAACACACTTTTCTAAACCAGTTTTTCATGCTGATTTCAGATCTGCTTTCAGTTTCTTAATCACATCAACTTTTTCAATTATGAGTAATATTAGATTTGCAATAGACTTGCATGCAGTTTTAATTAAACCGCAGGCTCCAATCAAGAACTGTTACAATATTTTCAGTGTGAAGTCAGACAGGCCACACTGTGGCATAGATATAATGATCAGAGTAAGTCAGCTCCCACTGTTTCTTCAAAAATGCTCAGCATATGATTATTATATGATCATTATACCAACTATCATACAATATAGAACTACCTTCATCACAAAAACGCTACAAAAGCCACATAAATATATCTCTGATGATTTTGACCTGTTGACCTGTGTTATCTATACTGTATAAACATGTGATAAAATGTTTCTTGATTCCAGGTACTCCTACAAAATCTGTTATGAGAGATTAATATTTTAAATTTCAGTTACTCAAGGAAAAAAGTAATCACAACCTAAACACAGTGACGTCTTGTGCTGAATGCTTCCTATAGCTGGAGATAAGTCTTTCACATCACTGTGGAGGACTTTTGGCCCACTATTCTTTGCACAATTGATTTTATTCATGCTCATTCGAGGGCTTTTGAGCATGAACTGCCTGTCTAAGGTCCAGCCACAGCATCACAATGGGATTCAAATTGTGAATTGGACTAGACGACTCCAAACCCGTGATTTTGTTTATTTTGAGCCATTCAGAAGTGGACTGGCTTTTGTACTTTGGATACCTTGTCTTGCTGCTTAATTCAATTGCATTTACGCTTCAAATCACAGATCGATGACCAGACTTTCTTTTCTGTCAGACTGCACAATTCGAGGTTCCATCAATAAGTCACTCATGCTAAGAATGACGGCTAGGCTTTCATCCCTGATGGAGAACAAATGTGAAGCAGAGATTCTTTTTTTTCCTACTGCCGTCTGACTTTACAATCAACATTGCTCCCAGTAGACCATGCACTCAAAGAAATGACTCTGGGGTATAGTAATATATATTCCTTGAAAAATAGTAATTTTTACACTGTAATATTAATTTTGGAGGGAACTCAATAAAGACAAAAAAAAATACACAATTAATTTGTGTAATTAATTTACTGAGTGGAACAAGTAAACCTTACAAGAGATTCTCAAATGTTATTTAAATGCATTCCTGTCAAAGCACTACACCTGAAATACCAAGTAACCTTTATTTAGAAAAATTAGGTCTTCATTTGAACAGGGGCGGAGTGAGTGGCTTTTTGGCTGTTAAATTGTGTTTTGGGGATCAAATAAGGGGGGGGAGTAGATGTGTGTGACGTTTAATGTGTTTGTGTGTAAATTGTGTGTCATTCTGTATGCTGGAGCCATGTTTCGACAGTCACCCTCCCCTGGAGTGCTAGTGGTGCGGGTGGGGTGGCAGGCGAAACACAGACTCTTTGACGGAATAAACGGTGTGGTACTGTCTTTTGACGGTTGGAGGAGCAGTTCATGCCGTATTGTTGGCTTGAAAGCTATAAGGTAGACAAGATCCAAGAAAGCTTGCGAAGACCCAGGGTGCTTTCTCATTCTCACGCTCGCCTCAATGTTGAACAAAAAAAAAATAGTAATGCTTGATAGTTGCAGAATTCAGCATTGCAGACACATAGGAGTTAATTAATATTAAATTAGTAGTGTTATTCCAACATGAAAATAATTCGCTAACATTTAACATTTACTCAGTATTTCTGAGAACATGTGACTGCTCATGTATATGTTAAGGTAAATTTTACTTGATTCTCAAAAGTAAGTTGCACTCGATTACAGCATTAAAATTTACTCAAAAAAATTGAGTGCAAATTGTTACTAAGATTTTTTAAAGTAAATTCTATGAGTTATTTCTTTGAGTGTGCACATCAAAACTGACATATATAAAATATGTACAAGACTGGGCACAGTCTGTTATACTTATTTGTGTGATTTTTTGCAGTCATCGTTTTTAAATGATTATTTTATTGTGTTTCCTGCTGTAAAACTACGAACGTTTCTGACCTTCGGTGTCGTCAAGGTGTATTTTGGCCAGTGTCTGGATACTGTTTTTCAAATGTCTCTTTATAATGGTCTAATTATGATACTAAATCTGAAGCTTATAAAGTGTGTAAAAAGCTTTTATTGCTTGTTAGTGATAAAGTTCCGATTACTTCAGGCACCAAACTTGACATAAATAATCATCTATGTCTTGGATCAGGCAGTAATTATGCAAAGCACTAAATTGTTCTTGGCATTTAACCCATTCATCTATGAAGCAATGGAGAGCCAGGGACACAGAGCCGTGGGAGCAGTGTGTGGGGATGTTACCTTGTTCATGGGTACCTGGTGGCCTGGTTTATGGGGGCAGCTGGTGGCCTAGTGGTTAAGGCGTTCGCCCTGTGATCAGAAAGTCTGGGTTCAATTCCCAAGAAGACTAGGCACCTCTGAAGTACCCTGAGCAAAGTCTCACACACTGCTTCCTGTGCGCTGTGTTCGTAGCTGCCCCCTGCTTCACTTGGTGAATGGGTTAAATGCAGAGGAAGTATTTTGTGCTGTTCACACTGTGTGCTGTGGTGTGTTCACGTATGACCAGATAGTCACTTTCACTTCACCTCAGTGGTGCCACTGGTAGTCCTGGGATTCAAAGCTACAACCTACAGGGGTAGCTCCTTAGCCGCCAGGCCACCATCCATCCCAGGCACACATGTAACACCCAACATGGGACTAAGACTCATGCATCGGAATGTTATCATTAAAAAGCTACAACTAGATCCTAAAACTAAAAGAAAAAAAAAGAAGAATAATAAACAGACCTTTAAAAGTAGCATAATCAGCTTAGCTGACCAGTTAAGATACTGTGCTCTTTACCATCCGTATTTATTTCTTTTCCATTTCTACTGCTTTAAGCGTTGTTTTTTTTTGGTCCTCTGAAACAACTGCACTTTGTATCTCTTCAATTCAATATTTTCTTAATTGTGTCTTTTACTTCTGTCTACATCAAGCCTTGAATTGTCTTTGTGTATGAAATGTGTTGTATAACTACATATGCCTTGCCTTACCTAACAGTCCATGACACGCAAGTTCAGAATCCAAGCTGTCTGACCAGCTTTGCCTTTCAATCATTTCATTACTCAGGAAGACCGATCTGTTATTAGGTCAGCCATGATGATAATCCAGACGACCATGATGGTCTTGACACCCCCTCCTCAGCTAGAAGAAGTGCAAGAGAGGTCATGTGAAGATGTTACCTATATAAATAAACAAGTCATGATGCTAAAAATCCTTCAGCTATGTCAGACAGCCCGGACAGACTTGTGCACACAGTTTTTAATGTGACTTTGGGTAAATAAAGGATAAGCAGGCCTGGTTTTCTACATGTTCTTTTACAGCATACTGCTGTAGTTCTATGTGTGCATACCTCAGTTTGCTTTGTAAATAGTAATACTTTGACAGGCCAGATTTACACTACACTCAGTTGTTTGCAGGTGATCACCTGGAACAGCAGTTATAAATGAAATGGCTTATGTGGTAATTTCATATCATTTATTGATTAATTGTTAATGATTATTGATTTATTATTATAAATAACACAACATTTTAGTAGTTGATGCATGAAAGGTCTTAATGGAACAATTTTAATAACTGTATTATAAACCAATTTAGGGGGTTACCCCTAAAGTCACATGACGACAAACATATACCATGATACGGGAAAAAAAAAGGAATACTCAAGAGAAGAAGAGAAACATTTATTTTGTTATATTGTGTGTATAGTTATGTAGGGAGCCCTGCCAAGTCAAGTTGGTTTTTATTGTCATTTCTACCATATACACACAGTTCATGGTAAAAACGAAACATCGTTCCTCCAGGACCATGGTGCAACACAAGAGCCGAACAGAACAGCACAGAGGAAGAAAAAAGAACGCAAGAGCAACAATACAACTAAATGAGACAAGACAACGTTCAGTGCAACTGACAATGACTTGAGGATAAATACAGTATTTTGACCGGTACAATATTCTAGCAGCAGAGATGTGCAAAGATGCAGAACAGCAATAATTATAAATGTGCGGTTTGCAGTAGCAACATGACAGAGAGTGTCGTGTTTTATACAGAATGTGTAAAAAAGAGTATTTTAACAGGTAATTAAAGTCTGACATTCGTCCATAATACCAATAACGCATGGCCATAACTCACTAAGGCATGGGAATGAGTCATAGCCATGGCTATCACTTAGTAATGTGCGGGAACTACTTTGTTTAGTTGTGGGAACAAGTTGTGACCATGATTGAGAAAAGACATGGTCAAGGATTCATATTTCATTCTCATGCTTTAGTATAGAACTTTTTATTAAGAAATACTGGAAATGATATAGTCCCTGCAACATGGGCCCAGCATGGTCCATACTGCAGGAAGAAAAATTATTTAGTTATTCCATGTTTTTACTGATTGTCATTCAATTCAAATTAAATGAAATTATATTACAATACTAACTGATGTACTTACTCATATACTCATGTACTTACTCATATGGTTATATAATTACATTAAAATAATATAACTGATGACAGTATTGACAATCCTAGCACTACACTTATAAAGGGTTAATACTTTTCCAGGTCGGACATTGTGATCAGAATCTTTGACTGATGAACATAAGAGTTTGAAAGAACTTAATTATGTTACATAAAAGTTTTGTTTCTTTCTAGCTCACTTGTGTTTGTGGGTACAATGAGCCCTGCACAGCCTCTTTCCTCAGCTAATAAACGATCTGCTCAGCAATATCTGTCTATAATGCAAATGCCTGCATGCAAATCCTGGCGTATGGCGTCAAAATAGATAGATCACACACAAAGACCACAATACAACATTCTGACTGGATGATGGCAGCAACAATGGTAGTCACAGAAACTCTCTGTTACTCACTATCTCGCTCTTCCTCCATCCCACATTCTATCTTCAGCCTCCTCATCTGTCTTTGAATCACCCAGCTAGTCAGAACCAGTTTTGTTGAGTGTTTTCTACTCCTGCACTGCCAGCGTGACTCATGTGAGGCACTAGGGACAACAGATAATTCTCACGAAGCACTGACCAACTTTAACACAGCCCCGAAGGTTTTCTATGGGTGCACTGGGTTCATTTCAAGATCACTTCTACAGGGCATATGAGATAAGAGGTGCTAAATGAAGCAGTTGTTAATGTGGCAGCAGGCCAATATAAGGGTGTAACAAAAGGTAAGAAATCAAATATGTCTGTGATAGTGATGGATTAAAGAACAACTATATGTGTAACCAATTATAGGATAATTTGCACCCTCCCCCCCTGACCCTTAGTGCGGAACAAAGGGGTAGAAAATGGATGGATGGGTGGATGGATGGTGAAATTGTGTTCAGTTAAAAAAAAAAAACTTTATTTGGATATTATTCTCTTCTGTGAATAAAAAAAATACAATTAGAGCTAGAAATCCATGGTCGTAACACAACAGTAAAACAGATTCTTAGGCATCAGGCAGTGTATTTATAACACAGTTCATTTCCTATAATAGTTGTCTAAGAGGAAGCTTTCAAAGGCACTTTGGACATCTGGTTCCTCTCGTCACCACTGCAAAGAGTAATTTTCTTTTTTGAGTAATTTATGGCATTTAGTAGACGCTTTTATCCTAAGCTACTGGGGACAGTCTCTCCCTGGAGCAACTTGTGGGACCCAGTGGTGGTATGCTTAATGTAGGATTCAAACCTGTGACCTCTTGGTCCGGAGGCAAGTAGGAGCCTACCTCCACCCCCAAAGGGTTCAACTACATTTATATTTATGGCATTTATCAGATGCTATTTTATCCAAAGCAACTTCCATTCCTTAACTACAGGGGAGCAACTTGGGGTTAAGGGTTTTGCTCAGGGACCCAGTGGTGGTCTGAAGGTAGGATTTGAACCCATGACCTCTTGGTCCATAGGCAAGTATCCTACCACTAGGCCACCACCCCCCATACATTTAAGTGGAATTACTTCTAAAATAGAGACTTCATAGAAGAAAGCATTATTAAATGTTGATCACTACATGGTCACACAAGGTAAAGCACAACCTGTGTTCTCAAGTGGTGACAGTAGTGATATCGTTCTTATAGTACTTTTCAATGGTTGAGTGTTGGACTGGTTCTAGGTTTGGGCAAAAAGGGCGACTTTCACGCAAAACTGAATTCACATGTGCAGGGTGAGAGGCGGCAAGCATCAATTGAACGTCTGTGAGGAACAGTGAACTACTGTCTGTAAGAACAAAGAGAAAGGCCAAGAGCTTTTCTGGGGTTCAAATGGAGTTATTTATGACCTACAGCCCTCAAGCATGCTAGTCAGAATTTAATCTCTTTCAAACAGATTTATTGCAATATACAGGCTTACTTATTGTCACTAATAGTTATTTATATTGTCACTTTATACTGGCATAAGGGCTTAAACTGAATATGCCTTTACAGCTGTTAAGTCCCACTAAGATGAAATGGTAAACGCTGTTATAAGCGGAGAGAAATGAAAGTCCCCTGAAAGCCT
The DNA here is from genome assembly GCA_037974485.1 of Hemigrammopetersius urotaenia. Taxonomy (NCBI): domain Eukaryota; kingdom Metazoa; phylum Chordata; class Actinopteri; order Characiformes; family Alestidae; genus Hemigrammopetersius; species Hemigrammopetersius urotaenia. The sequence goes on along the minus strand of JBBPDC010000039.1, from coordinate 7,588,914 downwards.
GTGCCAAAAATTGACAGTCCTTCACTATATAATGGGCTCTTTTAATACACTGCATTCCGGCTGGGTCAACCCACACAACTCACAACACCTGTTGCGCACTCCCGGTGGAGCAAAGCCAGCACTGCGTAAAACTTTTAAAATGCAACAGGGCAATCAGATAACAGCTCAAGCCTTCGCCGCTTCTGAACTCTTCTATACAGAACAGCTGGTTCTCTCCATAAAATCCCTCATACCATAGTTTGATTGGCCCAAAATAAACTCATTATGTAAAATTCATGTAATAGCTGCACATTAATAAGTGCTTTGTGTGGTTCTGAGACATGGTCTCATTCACACATTTCAGAAAATGCTGAAACACCCTTGAAATTCAAATCGTTTGAATCCTCATACCATTCACAGTACATAAAAGATTCATCCACTCTCGGCCTGCAGCATCCAGAAATCCAGCTTTAAGTGGATCTTGGACTTCGTGAAACAGACAGCCTTGAAGTTCATACAAAATAACTTCCTGTGAAAGTCAGAAAGAGCTGCTTGTGATGTCTCACATTTATTTCAGGGATGTAAAAGAAGCTTCCCTTAAAAGAGCATCTCAGTCAGCTGAAATCACACTGCCTTGGGCAAAAGAATAACACTACAACATTACAGAATTTTATTCAGCAGCTGGATAATTTGGGGTTTCTTCGTATAACCATCAGTCACAATCTTAAACGCATCTATTGTCCTTCATGCTGCCAAACTCGGAAGGTGTGCTGAGATACTGGGCACCAAGACATTAGTACATCCCACAGATACTTGATCAGAGATCTGGGGACTTTGACAGCAAAGACAATGCTGTGAACTCTTTGTCATGTTCCTCAATCTATTCCTGAATAGATCAAAATATGGCTCGTTGCAGTTTATCATGCATATAAATACCATTGCACACATACAATATGCAGTCTATTTTGCACAATATGCTCATTACAGATATACATTTGCCTTATATGGCAATTTCACTTCTCATCTACCTCACCCATGCACTGTTTTTTTGTTCCTCGCTATATATATTTCTTTTATTACACAGAATATTTTTATCTAATTACTATATTTTTCCTACCAAGTAATCCTAAGTCTAGTTTATCTATTTTGAAATTTTGCACAGCCTTTCGTGTGATTTGGGGACATTTCACTGCACATTGTGCTTGTATAACTGTGTATGTGACAAATAAAGAATCTTGAATCTTGAATATTATTGCAGTATGGCAGGGTGCATTATCCTCACATTAATTGATGTGTTTTCTGACACCTTTCTATCATCACCAGCATTACGTTTTATTTTGCTTTAATAGCTGGCCTTTGCTCTCCACACGCATAAGTGAGTTTTGGATGCCCAAACCCCAGTCGCTGGTTCATCAGTTCATGCCTAAACCATTTTGATTGCTACTAACCCAGTCTGACCCAGTCTTCTACTAACCCACTCTGACTCAGTCTTCTAGCCATCACAGTTGCTAACTTTCTATCTATTATATCCCACCAGATGCAGTTTTAAGGGGATAAACAACGTTAATCGCTTCACCTGTCTGCGATTTTAATGTGGCTGATCTACTTGTGTGGAACATAAACCCCTTTTCCTCTTATCTAGACACAAACTTCAAAAACTGAAGAATTGTTTTATAGCATCTACGAAATCATTTTAATGGCAACTAAAAATAAGGTTGTAAGATTGAATAGTTACCCTGAAATTTAATGGGATCAATTCAATATTATATATAGAATACAATAATGACCTCAGCGCTTATTTCTTCACCTCAGTTCTTCTATAGATGCCAGTAAATCCAATCAAAAGTTGATATATAAGCTTTTGTTCCATTCTACTGTTCAGCAGTTACTGTTAATTGTCTCTTTATTTGGTCTGATAGGTTGGATGTGATGAAGATCAGCCTTATGGGGATGCCACAGCATTGTGTAGCATAATGTGTAGCATAATTTTTCCCCACAGCCTCCTATGGTGGTTCATGGTGGTCTATGCCAATCCTGTGTCAGGAAGGCCGACTTCATCTCTGGATTGGCGTCCCTCCATGCGTTCCACTTTCTGGCCCTCAC
>JBBPDC010000039.1:7562788-7586732 GCA_037974485.1 Hemigrammopetersius urotaenia | reverse complement strand
GTTGTGGAATTCTTAAGCACTGATGTACGTCGCTCTGGATAAGAGCATCAGCTAAATGCCGTAAATGTAAATGTAAATAATTAAAATGGCTTACAAAAAATAAACAATAAATCATACAATTTAATAACAGTTTAAGCATTCAAATGGTTCTCTGAAATATCAATGTTCTACATATCAGTAGTTTCTAAGCAGTTTCTTTTACTATATGCAACAAGTTGAAGCAAAATAATGGACTATACAAGGCTGGTTTGAGAACCGGTGTCTTTCCAGAAGAACTCTAAAAGAAACCTTTAAATCTAGGTGTGTGCCTGACTGGTTCTTGTTGTGCACTCATTTATTCTACAGGAGTTAAAATGAAGTGCATATTTTCGATTCATGGTAGTTTACAGCTGCTTTAAATTGAGTTTCTACCCAACCTAATCAGTCATGTTATCTGACACTACCTCTAGGGAACTGAGAAAAGAAAAGAATGCATGCACTTTGGTGAAAGGGAAGAAAGAAATGACTCTTATATGTCACTGGTTCGAGTTGGCGGGAATGTGAGCATGCTGGTGGGTAGATGGGGAAATCCACAAGCTGAGTACGTGACACATTCTCAACACACTACTCACTGTGCTGACACAACCTGGTGCAATAGTCCTACTCTACGTAGCACAGGATGCGGAGGCCACATAGGCCCTGTCATCTGGCACGTGTTACAATTCCAACAGGGGCCTGTGTTAGAAAAAGTAGTCAGAAAAGAGTTCTTACCCTGATACACCCAGAACACAGATATGAGCTGAGTAAGAAGAGACTTGGAATAGTCAGGAGCGAAATAAGCCACAATATTGGAAAGAGGGAAACATATCCAGAGAAAAGTACTAAAGGCAAAAATAAGAAAGTGTCTATGAAACTGTGGAGAAAAGACCAAAACCATAAAAATCCAATGGCTGCATGCCCAAAAAGGGGTCGATTTTTGTAAGCCAAGGGATGTACTTAAAGACAGTTAATGTCTTAACTATCTTTTAGGTAGGTAATGATTAAAATGTGTCCCAAGTGATGGCACAGTAATAAAATACAACATAATTGCTTTCTTTACATTAAAATAATTGCATGGATGTAACATTTGATCTATGCGCAGGCAATTACATTTTAATCATGTAAATTTGAAGCACTATTTGTTCAGTGTTCTTAGGGGCTATGCTTAAGAGTTTCCGTAGAGCAGTCCATAATAATCCACCTCTCTTTTTATCAAGTTGCTAAATAAGCATATAAGGTTTTTCATAGTACAGGGGATCAAACCAAGCTTCTTATGTTTTATTGCCGCTCAAACCGTACAGTTGTCTGTGAGTAAAAAATATTAAATAGAATCTTTTAATAATAGTTTGGAAAGCTGTCAAATATATTATTCATACAAAATCTGCTTTCAACACCAAAGAACATCCTGATGAACATGTAGTTGTAATAACATACGTTCAAAATATTCAGGAAAAATTTCTTCCTGAAAAGGGAACATTTTTGCATTTCACATTTCTAAGAAGGGCAAGACGCCCACAAACGACCTTCATTGTACCAATGAAAAAAAATGTGAAATGAAGAAAATACATTTGCGAATGATCCACCGTTACTCACGTAGGCCTGAGAGGGACCTAAGAGGGGTCTTGAAGGAGGTGGGATTACTGGGGGAAAGGGGGCTGGGTCATGTAGGTGTGTCTCCTGAAGAAGCTCCTCATTGGTTGGGTTTCTGCCAGTTCCTGTACAGCAGTGAGTGTCTGCTGAATCATCTGCCCAGCTGGGAGAGCCAGAGAGGAGAGAGAGGGGGAAAAAGAGCAGGAGAAAAAGCTGGAAAGCCAGGGAAGTGCGCCAGACACTCAGAAACCTCATACTGAGCCTAATCCCAAATGTTTGCACATATCAAATTCCCGCTCACTGTGTGACTCACAGTTTTGTGTGCACTGTACGTGTTGGCTTGACTGTAGTGGTTTTCACTCAAATGTAAAATCCGCTCCCCAGCCAGCTTAACAGTCAGCAGGGGATGTCAAATTAGGAAACACACTCAACCGCTGATGTTTGCCCCAATTTCACCTCACTTTTTAAGCCTGTTTGTTTCAGTCTGTTCTAAGTATGCATACAGCACCAGACGTCAAAAGTATGGACAGATTTCATTTCATGTATTTCAGGCTTGAAAAGTGTTTCTAAGACAAACATGCTGGCAGGCAGTGCACACAGGGCAGTCATACTGTGGAACATGAGGCAGGCACCCCAAATATACTCCTTCAACTCATAGGGAACTAAGACGGGTCTACATTAGGGCACTAGGTTGAGACTTAGTAGTGGAGGGAGTAATAACTTTCAACTTAACTTTATTAGTTACTACTATAGATATCTGAGTTTATACCTATGTATTAATACATAACTTTAATGTGCATAATTAGTATAAAGCACTACTGATGCATGATGGGACAGGAGGCACAAGCAGTGAGAAATTTTGTACATTCCTCAAATTTGAAATATATCCTATGCCACTAGTCTAGAGTAACTACTGTCACTGAATAGTGCCTGTTATTGTATATTATTGACATTTAACCTTTTATTTTAAATTATAATATAAGTAGTTATTTCTGCTCCGTTAAAACAATAATGAAAATGTCCACTAGTACATATTTTCAATTTTCTAGGTGATGCTTCCACTGTATATTCAGTAATTATTTCCATTCAAAGCCTAAATCTGCTAAATCTATTGTCAAACCCTCAAACCCCCTGTTCTTACTTCTATTAGTTTGTTTGGTGGAACAAATTAGATGGCACATAATACAGCATTTTATATAAGGTGGTCATAGGTGGTATTTACAAAAGTTTTGTGGCTCCGTTAATCAGATGTTAGAACTGGAATCATCCATCCTCTAAAGCTGAACAGTGTAAATTGTTGTTGTAACATTTTACCTTTGTGCAAAAATAGACAACAATCACTATATTTCCGGGAAGGGGCCTAAATGGATTTAGAGTTGCCTACCACCGTAACCCAAGCTGAGAGAACAGGGTAAGCACAATTTCAGCCCCCGCTGTGAAAACATTCTTGTCATTACATAACCACTCATTGTTATGATAGACAGCCTGAGTGTAAGTTCTGACCCTGCTGCCCTTTCAGCACCATGCGGACCACACAGCAAGCCACAGGCCTTTAGCAACGATGCTAATTCTGTCTGATTGTGTCCTGATCCAGACATTTAATCCACCACTAATGAAAGCACACGATAAAAAAGACACTATACAGTTCGGCACTGCGGTGTTGTGATGTTTTCAGCTGAGGTCAGATGAGGTTGCTGGCCTAAAGTTGTTTACTGAGGCTTCCCAGTCTGTCACCTCCTTGGATGACTTGTGGGATACCAATTCATTTTCCAATGAGGCAAGGGATTTCTAGCGGTATCAGATGCCATGGAAAATGAATGGAGCCCAAATCCAGCTCATCATTTCATCAGCAGGACAGAGAAGTTCATGAGGGCGTGTCCTGGTTATGGGCTGTTATAGCTATGAGTCTAAAAATGGCTGTTATGGATTTTACTTATAGAACAGATGGGTGCGAAAGCAGACAGTATATATGTGCAGAGGTTTTCCTAATTTTGCATCATTTTTAAACAATTTCATTTGGAATGAACAGAATCTCTAAATCTATCTTTGTACATTAGTTTAATTTTATCACACTACATGGTAAAAAGTTTTGGGACACCTGCCCATTTTACTGACAAGGACATTTAATGGCATTTCAGACAAATTCACAAACTTTAATATGAAGTTGGTCCCTCTTTGCTACTATAACAGCTTCCACTCTGCCTCTGTCTGTCTGTATGTCTGTTGATCCATCCATCCATTCATCCAACAACCCATCCATCCATCCTCAGACATAATCATTATTAAACAAATTCCAGAAACAATGAATTCACTGATTTTTTGCCTTCTCTCATCTTTATCTCGAACATTATCACAGTCAGCTCTTGTTTTGTTGGCCGGATGCATTCTTTCCTGCTCACTGCATGGCATTAAGTTAGTAGAGATGCACTACACACTCTGCTGGAGCTCCAAACTTTTACAGCTCTTCGCACACAAATATCAGGCCAAACCACCGCCTAAAGTCATTTACCTCAGTCACGGGTTAAGAAGGGCCTTTGCATAGACTTGATTATATTAGCACTCCAGGACTGTGAGTGCCGGGTGTGTGGACAGGGACCATAAACCAGTAATGGGAACAATTTGTGCTTATTTAATTGTTAAATTAAACATAATAGCAAATTCACAGAACAGAACTGTCATAAACATTGAGTTTTTTGTGTGTTGCACATTTAACTGTGCGAAGAAAAACAGATATAAAATAAGCGGACAAATGTTAATTGACCAGAAAATTTGCTTTTGGAGACAAAACCTTTTATTGAAAGAATGTTCTTTCTCACCATTCTTTGACTTTCCAAGAGCAGTTTTATTAATGGGTCAGCTAGCTTAAATCTGAAGGTGAATAATTTGTGTACAAAAGATGACATTTAATATGCATTTTGGATGAAGCATGTTGAGGTTAAATAAGAGATGCTAGCAATGCTGTGGGGTCTCATATAGAAAGTGTGACAGTCAAGGAGAACTGGGTTAGTGGACCACATGAGTCAACCCTCTGTCCACGTAACATCTGCCCTGCGCTCACTGAGCTTTGCACAGTGGCTGGAATAAACCCTTTACTCCTATAGCAGACAGTGAACTTTCTCAGTGAGAACTTTTTCATTGAATTTGCATTTTCTCAATGAATTGGAGCAAGTTATACATTACACAGAGTTAACAAACAGGTCTCTGGGAGCAAAAAAGTTCAGAATCTATGCTTGTACAAATGTGTGAATGTGTGTGCAGTATAGAGAGACATAAAGCTATTCCTCACTGCAGAACTGATGTTACCATAGTAAAATTATTTCTACTTGAGTTTATTTCTATTTTAACGTTATGATAACCTCCCAATTACAACACATGGCTCGTTTCTCAAAAATCATGGATTAAATTAATGTGTGAATTAATCTAACATAATATAGTTAGATTAATTAAGAATTTTGTTAAGAAACATGTTTTTGTTCATTTTAGGTTAAGAAAATGTTGTTTTAGAGTCTCTTGACAATCACTTTACACATTTTCTGAACACTTTCACACCCAGTGAAATATTTCACAATGTTCTGTTTGCATTATCCAAATTTCCTGATGTTCATTGGAAGAGAAGTTCTCTAAAAATGTTATCTGATCACATTTTTGGCCTAAAAAATAAAACCCCATTGTTCAATTTAAGCTGTTGTCAGTAAACATCATGTATAAAATATAAAATATAATATAATAAATGTAAAATTAAGATATTTCCGAGTTTAAAAATGTTAGTTATTTAAAAAGTTCAATATTTATGATTTAAGTGTTAAGGGATAATTGGTGCCCCCTTATAATTGGCAGGCTCCCCATGACTCAGGAGAAATCGAGTCAGAGGCCAGCATGAGTCAAACTTGCTAAAAAAAGAAGGAGCCTGGCTCTGCTAGAAAAGACTGCTCTCCTCCCCTTGCAGTGCAGGGGGAGGGAGGGAGGGGCGGGGGGGAGAACAAGTCAGGTAAAACAGTGATCTTTGGCCTATTTGGAGCCATGTACCCATTATTTGTTTTTGCCCAAAAATAGAAATAACAAGGTACTGAACTGCAGAACAAAGGGTCATAGAGTTTGTTTGACACTTCACCTTATAAAAAACAATTCAGCTTCAGATTCAGCTGATTCCTTTCTGCAGTGACACAAAGTGACCTAGTGATCAAACATACTGTATATATTATTCTCAACATATCATTTTTCTGATTTTATGCATTTTACATAACTACTTTCCTCTTTGCCAAATCACCTTAGATCCCCTTTGTTGTTTTTACTGCTTTAATATTAGAATAGTGTTATTAGCTTTAAGCTATTACCCAATTATTGCACACATTTTGGTACGATTTCATTGCAAAACTTGCACTTCTTCTTGTACAACCAGTGCTACTACATTGCCTGTCATGAGTTCCCTCTCGAAGGGAGTGAAAGTTTAATTGGAACCTGACTGGGAATGCTGGCCTAAAATAAACGTGGCAGCGGGCTCCTGAACAACCTGTATGTGTTAAATTCAAACTCACAGCCATTTGTAATCACCTCCTTTTGAGCAGAATGCTGCAGGGATTAAGTGGTCCTGCCAAAGATTTTTGTTTACCGGCTGTGATAGCTGCGCGGCCATCGCAGCATTCTCTGATCCCAGCATATCACAGGGCTGTCTTGGAGCAAACTTAATATGTAAACACTAATGTCAAACAAATCTTTCTCTTGCGTGCATGTGTTTGAATGTGACTGGGTTGCATAACTGCTCAAAACGCGAAGAATCACCTCAACATCTAAAATAAAACACCACCGTAACAAGATGAAGTCACACTTGCAACACTCCTAAACGCACAGGGCCCTACATGGTAAGATTTGAAATATATAAGTTTGGTAAATACTCTGTACATTATTTGGAGGTTATTTAAATGTCAAACATTCACAAATCTCATCTTTATGTTTATAAATACAAATCCATATTAATGTTGTTTTATACTGTTTGAGAGACACCTTGTGTGTGTTCGCTCAAATACTTGGCCAGGAAACGCGATTCTGATTAAAAAAAATAACCTGCATGAATGGTTCTTCAGGAACCCAAAGTGCACTTTCTATGGCAAAGAATCCCCTTCTGTTCCATTTGGCATCTCTGCACACAGGAGACAAGGTGTCCTGGCTGGGCGAGCGATGACTCTGCACTCTAAAAGCAGCACAAACTTGAGCCCTTGCCGTTGCGGTTGAGGCGCTTCCAGCTCACCCTCCCACCCTTCACACTCCAGCTATGTAGACTATCCTTACCCTGGGAACACTAATGGCTGGATTCCTTGGTTTCCTCTTCAGCCCCTCCCATAGGTATGAGGGTACATTAACTGGATGAAGGCAGCTGGCCTTTGCGTGTCAATAGCAAAGAGCCTGCAGCTGGTCTTTTCACTAAGCCTGTTTACCTTGTCTAGCACCATGGACACAGAAGGCCAGGAGAATCAGAAGGTCCTGACTCTGCCAGAACTGACTACTGGCTTTGTTTAGAGGCTTTTTTAGTAGATTAAAGTCTACTTACTTATATTTAAAGCCAAAAATCACATGTACACAATTTACACAAAATGTGAACGTTTAAACAGAAACTGATCTGGAAAACTGACCTAAAATAAACGTGTACATTTACAGCATTTATCAGAAGCTTTTTATCCAAAGCGACTTTTAGGGACTTTTATCCAAATCATTCCCTAACTACAGGGGACAGTCTTCCTGGAGCAACTTGGGGTTAAGGGTCTTGCTTAACGACCCAGTGGTGGTGCTGAGGGTAGGAGTCGAACCCGTGACCTCATGGTCCGGAGGCAAGTATCCTACCCACTGAGCTACATATGGTTTGTAACTCTGTACTAACCATATGTGTCAAATGCAAACTCACTCTCACTTGCAATCGCTTCCTTTTGAGCAGAATGCTGCAGGGAGCAAGGGGTCCAAACCCTCCACCCACACAACAAACCATCATTGTTCAAAATTCGCTTCTAGTTTCTATCAAAACAAATAGAAAGTATGGACCTCAAAATGAAGACTTTTTTTCCACTGCTCAGCTCTATACTTTTGTTCCTTTTTTACTGAAAACAGAATGTCATACAGAGTCAGGAAACACATAACCAAGACAATCTGAGATTACGCAGAGCAGTCAGAGGTAAGTGTGTGATGTGTTCTTCAGTTTTTACTGTTTGTTCTTCCTCCTTTTCCCATCATCTGCTGCCAGAATTCCTGTTCAACTTCACATTTTGAGAACTTGTCAGGGACAGTCTCACAGAGTCTGTCTATGAGAGCTGTTCTTGACTCTGCACTGGAGGGGAACATTGCGAAGATGGTTATGATATTACCATGACAAAGCAAAGGAGCTGCTCTATAAAAGGAAACAAAACACAAGATGTCACAGCTGTAAGACAAAACAGAACGGAAAACTCTCAGCCAGTGACAAAGATTGAGAACATCCATCCTACCCTTGAGGAGGTGAGTGAAGAAATGATGGTAGCAGCTGGCGTCTTAGCTGCCATGCAGTATACATGAGGCCATACAAATATGCCTACAAAGTAACTAATAGTTTGAATGGTGGAGACAGGATTTTTGAGGTAGATCAAGATAAAGATATACATTATTTGGACAAAAGTATTGGGACACACTTGTTTTATCCAGTGAAGGGTTATCTTAATGCTTCAGCATTTTGGACAACGCCATTCCAACTTTGTGAACACAGTTTGGGGAAGAAAGTAAGGTCCATAAAGACATGGTTGGATGAGTTTCATTGTGGAAGAACTTGACTGGCTCACACAGAGCCCTGACCTCAACCCCATCCAACACCTTTGAGATGAACTGGAACGGAGATTGTGAGCCAGACCTTCTCGTCCAACAAGTCTGACCTCATAGATGCTCTACAGACCGAATGGGCACAAATGTACCACAGAAACTCTAAAATCCTGTGGAAAGCCAAGAAGTGTGAAACTGTAAAGGGAAACCAACTCCATATTACAGTCTATGTGCTTGAATGCAATGTCATTAATGTCCCTGTTGATGTAAAGGTCATATTTTGTCCACATGATGTAGATATAGAACAAATTCAACAGTTGAGGACATGCTGTTCCGGTAAAACAGATTATTAAAGCTTGACTCAGGAAAAAATTCTGAGCATGTAAATGATCTGTAATTACTGTTGCCTGCATTCAAATTCTGTAATAAGCACTGCCGCGGTCAAGTCTTGATCTGTATGAAGGTTCCTACATTACATAACCTCAAGCACATTTTTCCTGAACGCTGGGAGGTGTTCTTTAGCCCCTCAGTGCAGAACCATCGAGAAGGCTTGGCCACGCTGCAGCTATATCTGTGTGCTAAGGGTGGGAGCTGCTCTTCCTGCAGCTCTAGGATTAGCCAGTGAGAGGAAACAGCTGAGGCCTGTGTGGCGTCAGCAGGGGCTAATCAGCAGCTAGCACCATCCACTAATCCCACCCTCCTTTATGTCCTAACCTTGGGGTCAGCTTGGCACAATGGCTCTGACCCATAGGAGTCAATGGCATAAGGGGCCATGAGGGGAGCGAAAAGTGCTGGGTCAAAGCTGACTCATCAGGGCCTGAGCATAAAACCACCTAGCAACATGCTTTTGTAACAGCGCTCGGAGGCCACTGCATTTGCTATCTGGTTCCAGAGGTTTCAATTAGCTCAGAGATGATGAGTCATAAATACGAATGTTCCTTGGTGTCATTGCTAAGGGCATCCTAAAGAGTGTGTGAGTTGATAGAGAGTTTAAAGCTGTTTAAAGTGCTCCAGACTAGCATGTTAGAGTTCAAGGTTCACCATAAATCTAAACCCAAATCTCAACACGTATCAGGTCTAATACTATATGAACAAAAGTATTGGGACACACCTGTTTTTCAGGGTTCAGGCTGGGCCCCTTACTTCCAGTGAAGGGAAAGTGCTTCATCACACCAAGACAACGCCATGCTTCCAACTTTCCAAGAAAAGTGGAAGCCGATATACCAGCAAAGGGGGACCAGTTCCATATTAAAGTCTATGTATTTTAATGCAATGTTGTTAAAGTCCCTGTTGGTGTAATAATCAGGCGTCCCAATACTTTTGTCTGTATGGTGTAACAATCAAACAAACACTTACGGGTCTACCTTTTATGTATAGATTAGAGACCTTTTCCAGGGACCACTTCACAGGACCATTGGACTTCACACTTCACCGTTGCCAGATATTTCTGGTTGGTGAACCATTCCCAGTAGATGAGATGCAGATGGTGATGGATGGTCTAGAGAATGGCTTAAAGACTGTAGAAATGGTAGGTGTTTCTGATCATATGGCCAATAAGTGTAGGTAGGTGTACTTCATAAACTATAGACGACAGCTTAGCATTGAGCTTAGCATTAGCATGTATCTTTGATTGTCCCTCTGTTCACTTAGATTTAAGTAGTTTTGTTAAATAGTTGACATGGGATACACATTGTGTCTAATCAGTTTATCAAAAGTCTGAGAAGAATCTGCTTTTAGGCAGGCTGTAAGTCTTCGGTGGAAAAAAAATAAAAGAAATCGTCAAGGCCGTGATGAAAACAGTGTCACAGCACTGTCATATTCAATTACTGCTCTGTGGCTCTGTGTAGATGCTTTAGAGAATCAGCCGGGGGCCTTGCTCAGCACAGCTTGGCTCTGATTTGTGACTGTATTCCAGACTTTTAATGGACCTATCAGGCTTTTGGTTTCAGGCTTTGCGTGCCACACTGAGCTTTCCCCAGTCCAGTCAATAATTACAAAACACCGCTGACGTAAATCAATGGATTTTCTAAATGCAGCTTCTAAATACAACGGTGATCAATCAGCCATTTGTTGAATGTGGTGGCAGCAACGCTAACAAATAAAATATAAAGATGATTGTGTTTGTTCACAATCATTTTTACTTTGAAAAGTAAAATGGCTACCACTGAGACTGATTTAAAATATCTTTATGATGCTATAAATACTACTTATACAATTAAGTTACAGCTATAAATAAGGTTAGAATTAGAACTATATTTCAGGACAAGACAATGGAACCTTCAGGTTGTATGTTAAGTTTGTGCACCCCTCCCTGCCAATATTTTACAGCTTCCCTGGGGCCACTCTTGACCCGTGACCAGAGAGAACCCAGATGAGATAAGGTCAGAGAGTGAATGCCAGTACATGGTGCTGGCGTCTTTATTACAGATCAGAGCAATCTTGGATGTCTAATGTCTAGTTAAACTGCAAACTAGAAGGATAATCTGTGAATAGTGTGCATCTGTTATATCATGTTTCTGCCAAGCACTCAGGAGAAAGAATATATATATATATATACACACACACACACACACCCCTTTAGGGACATTTCAGAAAAGAGTGCCATGCAATCTACCAATAATTGCTACATAAGGTTACTTATCTAATGTAAAATATATTTCAATATTTTTATATTGTATATTTTAGTGCCATTGCTTTCACTTCAGATGTGTAGATGGTATGTTTAGTAAATGCTTTTTAAAATGTGTTCAATGTCACAAAACTTTTCTTGGAACTTTTCCAAGTGACTGGTGGATGGAATTGCAATGCTCCTTGTCGTCTGTAGGGGCACTGTTACACCTGTTTTCAACAAAAAACACCTAGAGTCAGCTGGAAAACTGCACTGCAGTCACTTTCAGGTATTTGTACATGTTGTACATGCAGGCCTCAGTCTCTTTTACAGTCAGAGTTTGAAGTTTGTGCCTGCAGCGCTTTTGTTAAAGGTTCGTATAGTATTGTTTCATCTGTCAACTAACAAGTACTTATGTAATCTTTAGTGAATTCCCAAAGGTCCCAGGGGGTTCTTGGCTAACATCATTTACACTTCTGAATGCATTCCAAAAATAAGTGAAATGGCACGTGATGACTGTTAAATGCTTGAAAAACAATTTATTTTGCTCAGAGGAAGAACTAAGACAAAAAAAGGTCAAAACCGTTCAAAACACAATTGCAGATTAACAGTATTTAGTGTTGATATTGATCACTGAAATAAAACACAAATGAAACAAACCAACAGAAGATATAGCGATGTTACAAAAATTAATTTAAACAGGTAATATTGCACTTGGTTTCTAAAAACAAATCCCCACCCAAATTTCTACTTATTTCATTCCTAACTAAGAGTTAAGAGTTTAGCTTCAACACTGGACTACATGGAAGGCCAAGCACTGGACACTGGAATTGACCAACCACAAGAAAAAAAAAACCTTTTTTTCTTTAAGCTTATCATTTGACCTAAGGCCCAAATTACTTGCCAGTTGTGATTTTGCCACGGTGTGGTGGAAACAGACAAAAAAAAACATAAAGACATAAAGGAGAAGTGGGTTGCTTTGTCTCAGAATAGTTCTAAATCTATTCGGTTCATTGACGACCCAGTTCTCTGAAGGTGTGCTTAACCACATTGTTCCCAAAATAAAAGAGAGGTGAGAGAAACACAACTGCACCAGGTCATCTGACCAGAAAGCAAACCATAAATGCCCATAAAAGCAATCAAAACTAGTCATTGCAAAGTGGGATTTAGGCAATTTAAGAGTGGTCTGTTTGGAGATCAGTGCATGCTTTTTAAGGACTATTTGGTTTTCCCTTTTTGTCCTTTTTCAAAAAAACAAAAACAAAACAAAAACATACAGACAGTACAGAGACAGAAGGTTGTAAGCCATGATGAATGCTAGGGATGAACCATTTTCATGTCAGTTCTTCAAGGCCACTATGATAAGACCACTTTAATTAGTCTGTTTATGTTTAAAGCAGTAGTCAAAAAGCCTGCTTATGTCTACGCTCCCCCACTCTAAACACAAAACACGTACACATACACATCAGCTACTTGCCAGTGATCATCCATGTGGACATTTCGAAGCTCGGGAGTTTTAAGTGTTTTATCAAAAACTGCTTTAAAACCTTTTGACTGGGAACCGATCTAATGGGCAAACTTCCTCCAGGCCTCAACAAGACGTGATCCGACTTTACGTTTTTAAAAAACAGAAAGGCGCTTCATGATTAAGGCTGCATGGAAATCGAGCTTAAACAAGCTTAAGTGTTGAATGAGTTTTAAAAACCAATGTATGACTCATTTCAACTTGCGACGCCTTTCAGTGGCCAGCAAGGCACAGAGTGAGCCACAGTTTGACTGCGTCTTCCTTCCTCACAGCACGGCTTTCGAGCCTCTCTGCTTCCTTTCGGACTGCTTTAACGTTTCTTGCTTTTCTTTCCCAGTCCTTTCACCTTCCACAAGTACTCTGAATCATATCTCCCATCACCGGCCCAGAGGAATGATGTGCTAAATGAAATCTGCAGGAGCAACAGGACAAAAAGGGAATGTCTAGGTCTTAGAAAGCTGCCTTGCATCTCCATGAAGGACTCTTTTTTCCATGTTCGTCTAATGGACTTTTTCTCTCACCTACTTCCTTCCATGCTTTCAAACAGTGCAACATAGTTGAAACATAGTCTTTATCGTATATATCTACACAAAAAGTATTGGGACACACCTCTTAACCATTGAATTCAATTGTTTCAACCATACCCACTGCCACAGGTGTATTTTGGACAACAAAGTCTTATGGAAAGCCTTCCAAGAGTTAAAGCTGTTATAGTTGCAAAGTGGGAGCAGAAACGCCATATTAAAGTCTATGTATTTGAATGAAATGTCATTAACGTCCCTGACAGTGTAAGGGTCAGACATCCCAATACTTTGTCCATATAGTGTACATATATAATATTAGTTTTCAACCATTTGGCAAGTTAGAAGTTCTCCTGAGACTGAGTGCTTTTTTTTCTTTTTCTTTTTTTTTTAGGCAGCACTGTATAGAAGCCTGCGCTGCGGTACACTACAAATAGAAAGGCAACAAACTGTTCAGGCCATTCGTGGGCAGCCTGCTAGGTCCCACCCTGTTTTATCTCTCCACCCTGCCTACACATGCAAGTGGCAAGCCCTCGTCTTTTGTTTCTCCACCACTATACATGCGCTACAACATAAACACCAAGAAAACAAGGACTGGCTTAAAGGCATTCTATGTTTAGAACATATAGATGGCATCCATGTGCACAGGAGGGCCAAAAAAAAAAAAAAAGGAAAGCCACACTTGTTTCGAGTCATACAGGCAACGATATAAAGGCAATAAAGAGCCTTCATATGGTGTATGCCGCCAGGCAGTTTCTTATTTGAGTCTCCTTAAAAGGAAACGCAATTAGGAACAACAGAACCACCTTAGAACAGCTGAAACTAGATCAGAGCACTTTTTTTCAGTCGTTACTTTTTTTCAGTCCGTCTCTGAATCTATTTTCTGCATTGTTCGTAGTTGTGTGGATAAAGCAAGACCAAGTTATAAGCCTGCAATCGCTTAGTCAATTAATAGAGAAAAAAAAATGATTTTGAAATTGAGCCACATAATTAAAGCAAAAAAACAAACAATGGGAAAAAAAACCCTAAAACTTAAGATGTGCAAAAATCCATGGCTGAGGCAGGAGGATGCAAGTCTTTTCTCCTTTGTACTGTAGGTGGTGGTTATAGTGTTTCCTCTGTATGTTTTTCTTCTCAGGTTTCTAGATAACTCCGTGTTACAGAACCATGTTTTGTGTCACGGTTACAGAAAGAAGCGCGAGGACAACAAAAACTAGGCTGATGAAATCCTGGTGGCTCAGTCCGACCAGGTGCATCTGTCCACAGGGTTGTGACCACATGTCCCCGGGGCAGGCAGGAAAGGTTGCAGTGGCAACTTCCTGCACTTTTCTGTCCCATCTCCTTCGCGTGTTTGTTTTCTCCCTTCGTCAACAGTAGCACACACACGCTTGTTGTCGCCGGGAAAAAAACAAAGAGACGAGAGTGTGGAGGGCCCGACTGCTCTGGGCTGGTGCCATGAGCCGCTCACCGCGATGGGCACATGTCTGGCCGCCGCTCCTCTGTCTGTCTGGCTTGGTCTGGATTTGGATCAATCTAATGGAGGAGGACACAGAGATACACAGAGTTAAAACTCAGGCCCACAAACTTTATTGTAACAAAAGCGTGTTGTAGTTTTACACAAATGGTTCTACGTCATAGAATTTTCAATGCACTAAATGTAACAGTTTACATGCTTGGGTCACAGAAACATGTAAAAATGTAAACTTGCTGATGCAGTTTGGGAGAGTATATAAAAACAGTAAAGCAAATTTATAATCATTCTGAACCCTCTGTGTTTAGTGATAAAAGAAACATCTAGTCCATTATGTTTTCTAGTGACATAAGCCTACTAGTTTTAGTTGCCATGGCTTAAAACATTCACATGTAATTTATTATTAATAATGTACCTCAGAGTACGGAGGAGGGGGCTGGAAGCGGAACTCTTGGATATAAGCAAACAGTGGGCCATCAAAGTTGTCACGGCCTGAGGACACCTCCAGGCAGCTTTGCCTTTGTTCCTCTGTGACCACCTCTGCATAAGCTGGGGGAGCTGAGGGAACAGCAATGCAGGACACCATGTTACAACCGTTGCCATACCAACCACAGCAGCTGTCTCTTCTGTGAGTCACTAATTTCCCAATTCCTTGTGTGCCAGCGTTAACAGAGATGATGTTTAAGCAAAAGCAAATCTATTAATATTTATCTTTCCCCATATGACAGAGCAAATCCCAATGGTAAGGGTGTATAACACACACAGAAGAGGATCTGACCAAAATAAGAAGTACTGTTTTCAACTTTATAGATAACAAATAGTATATTCATGTGTGTGAACAATTTCTAGCAATGTTGACTGTTTCAAAGCAGCTCAGCCGCTAGCACTCACCCTCAGGCCTCTCTGGGAGGGCCATGCCTAGCCAGTTCATGGTCATGCTGCACTGGCTGCTGACAGAGGACGTCCGGCTGCCAAAGGGATGAAGAGGTATGGTGCCGATCACCAAAGGCAGGTTAAGGGACAGATTCATAGCTCCTGGGATGTCCACATAGACCTATAAAAAAATGAAACGTGACACAGGTCAGCTACAGACACAATGATGCTCACGGTTGGGTTTTTAAATAAAATGTCATATTATTCTCTGTACTGCAATGAATACTGACTCACATCTGTGACCTTCAAAGCTAAGCATGGCAGGTACAGTAATAAGAATTCCAGAACATGCCGTAATACAGCAATGCATCTCCATCAGTCTCATACAAAGGTCAGTTTTAGGAAGCCTTGTCGTTACACAACCACAGGATGGCCAAATTAGTTCACAGGGTTAAGAGGTCATTAATATGTACTGGCCTGAATTTCAACTGATATTTTGGGCTGATCCCCTTATCAGAAGGAGATGGCAACACCTGGGATAATCACATTATCTATAACAAGGTCCTGCAGGTCAAAGAGGGGCTTTCCAGGAATGCTTGTTTGTTTTAGGGCTTCCGAATGTATACACACACACACATATATAGGAGTTAGAACAGGCTTCAGATATAGAGATTCGTACCTAATAAATTGAAGATCAGTAAGAAAAGTAACCTCTCTGGCTTGGCATTGTAAGCTTCAGCAAACTTTATCAAATGTTTAATGAGAATTAACCTTGATGGTTCATAACTCACCATGAGTGAGTACTCCACCCGAATGATGCTACAGTCTAGGATGGATGGCGACACAGGTGGGATCTTCAACATTTTCCCATTCCATGTCTCTGTCTTTCCAGAAGACAGCGACTCCCCTCTGAGGTTGGCCACCAACTGCTTGATCTCTTTCATCTTCCCTTTGGCATAAAAGGTCTGCGTTTGATAGATGGCAGCCTTTGGCACAACCATACGCGAGGAGCAGTTCTCAATCTCAGCGAAGATCTGAATAGACTCTCCTGTAAGAAACAACACAGGGTCTCAGCTAAAGTGACAGCTGCAAGAACAAAATAACAATACAACTGAGGTTAAGAATGGCATCCTTGGTGAAGAATGGTAAGCTACCTGGGGTATAACCCTTTCTTTCAATTTTGGCACTTAGGGAGATAGGACCTGAGGTGCAAAACCAGCAGCATAATGTCTTGTCTTTCGTGCCTGCCTGGGGAGACTGCAGGAAAGAGAGCAGAGACAAGAACAAAACAACATTAATATCTGAGACATATTCACTTCTTAAAGCCTAAGGGCTCAAACCGCTGTTCCTCACTCTAAGAACTGTATAGCTGCATAACATATTAGACTGATATTATTTACAAAACAATAGTTACACAACTATGTAAAAAGACTAGGATTAACCAGTACTCCTGTACTCGAAGATTTTGAGTACAAGAAGAAAACCAAGTCAAAGGGCGTCAGAGGGATGATAAAAGCCCATAAACTGTCAGGAAGGGTAGATGCTCACCAGCAGTAGGGGAGTGTTGATGTCGATGTGTTCAAAGACTGTGAACTCTTTCTTGGTCTTCATGGGCAGAAGCCAGGGCCTGTGGAGCTCTGCCTTCACCCAGTAGCGCACACTGCCATGTTTCCCTTCAAAGGAGGTAGCCAGAGGTCTGCAGGTGGAAAGAAAGTGGTGGCATAAACAACAAGACATCATACAGGTGCCCCGTATGATCCCTTTAGAAGAAATCATTCAAAGCATTGGTGCTGAGAATTCTTTTGCTGTCATGTTAAGATGCAAACCCTTAAGAAGGCACTCACGTTTGTGGAAGCTCAAAGCTAAATGCATACTCGTGTCTTCCTGAATGAATGGTGGTGAGACCTTCCTCTGAGTTATCATCATCTGAAACAGAAAAGAACAATATTCCAAATACATGTATACCTTACCTGAGAAAGTGCTATATAAAACAAAAAGAACAATCTCATTTCAGAAGAAATAAAAGGGGTCAGAACATGATCAATGCATTCATTACACAGCTGTAAGAGTAAGAAACCCTTAACATCCTTGTATGTGTCTTTTTCTTGACATGTAACACATTCATATTTTGTTTTTGGGTCATATTTATATGGTAAATGTGTTTTTTTAGATTGAGTTCGTTTAAAAAAAAAAAGAGCACAACAGACTTAAGAATACACCTTTCTGTGTCTGTAATAAATATTCATTGGACAAGCCGAAATTAGTAAAGCTTTTTGTTAAATTATCGTAAATGTATTTGTAAATTCTCTTTAGAAAAGAACGGCTATCACTGAAAATGTGTAGTTTGGTGCTAAGGCAATAATGACATGAAAATATTAAAAATGGTTGAATAGTCATAAAAAAAAGATTTAGAAATTTCTTTCAGCATTGCTTTATGATTGAAAATGTGTAGGTTGGTGCTAAAACTTGTAGTTTAGTGGCCATGAAAACATTAAAATGGCTTAAATGTAGTCCAAAAATAGGTTACAGCTATAGAATTAAATGTTAAATAATGTAAGACATACATTATGGTGCAAAAATATATAGTTTAATGGCCAAAAAACATGAAAACGCAAAAAACAGTATCTTTAATGTTTGAAACAGACTTCCGGCATAGCTTTATCATTGAAACATGTGTAGTTTGGTGCCATGAAAACGTTAAGACGTTTACACAGTCCTACAAAAAAGGTTAAAGCGTATGCCCGGCTATAGATTTAAACGTTTCAATATGTAAGATATGTCTAATTTCATTGTAAATGGCTGAAACAGGTCTCCAATCCGCCAGCTCAGAACTCAGCCCGTCTCTCTCTGTGTGCCTGGCTGTAAACAGGCGCCGAGCTGTCAATCACAGACAGACTCGAGCAGGAGGAGACCGGCCTGAACCAGCTCGCGCCGCCTCGCTCATTACGCATTCTCTGCAGCCTGTGCGCGTGGACTGCGGCGTGCGTGCGCGCGCGCACACACACACTAAAACAACCTTCATATCCACATGCCAAATAGCTTGTAAGAATAAATAGGACCAGACAAAAAAACGAAACAGGAAACATGACATATTCCATTTATCCATCTTTATTATCAGTAATGCACAAGTTACACGCTTATACAATCTTTAGAAATGATTTGCAAAATACAGGCGATACAGATCATAAAGCATTTTCAAGTAGCAAAGAAACAACCCAATTACATTTTTGTGCATGCAACTTAACAGTAATTATCCCAATTTAGACAGCACAAAGAATCGCAAAATCCAGTGCTGCTCAAGAGTGTTGATTTTTGAGTTGCAAACCCGTTCTTGCGACGTTTGTAACTTCAGTGCATGATCAATTTGTTTGTAAATGTTCTATGCATTCATTTCAAGTAAAAAACAAAATACACCTAACGTGTGGACAAAAGTATTGGGACACGTGTTTTTCGCTGCCTGGGCTAGGCCCGTTTCTTCCAAGTGAAGGGCAATCTTAAGGCTTCAGCAGAACAAGACATTTTAGACAACGACGTGTTTCCAACTTTGTGGCCACAGTTTGGGGAAGATCCTTTTCTATTCCAGCATGACTGTGTCCCAGTACACAAAGCGAGCTCCATAAAGACATGGTGGTATGAGTTCAGTGTGAAAGAAATTGACTGGTCCGCACAGAGCCCTGACCTCAACCCCAGCCAGCACCTTTGGGATGAACTGGAACAGAGATTGTGAGCCAGGCCTCGTCCAACATCAGTGTCTGACCTCATACAAGCTCGACAGTAAGAACGAGCACATATTCGCACAGAAACACTCCAAAATCTTCCAAGAAGAGTGGAAACTGTTGCAGCTGAATTGGAGTGCAATGTCATTAAAGCCCCTGTTGGTGTTAATAGCTGGTGTCCCAATACTTTTGTCTATTATATGTACTTTCAAAGATCTCAAAGACACAAACTTGCAGCTGTTTGTAACAGTTCATTTTTCCTGCACGAACGTGAAGTCATCGAGGACACGTGCGAGCGTTAGCCAATCAGCTGCGAGGGGGAAACCGACGCTGCCTCAGAACAGGATTGAACCGCTTTTAACAAAGGGTGGAAACTGAAGACAAATGGCTAAAAACCACCCTTAAATGTCGAAAAAGTGGCGACATTTCAGTTCATTTTAGACATATGCTTTCTGTCGTTTACCAAAGTCACTCCCTGTGAACCCTAAATCTTGTTTTTCAACCTAAAGCAGTCGTTTGGTGCTCGCCACCATTCATTCCCATCTAATGTTGGGGCTGACAGTTGGGGCTTAAACCATCCTTAAGTCTCTTAAATGTGGTAATATTTGGCTTCAGTTAAGACATTTGATTTTAGTCTGTTTCTACAGTTATTGTCTATAACCCCCAAATCTTGGTTTTCGACATAAATCGTAAGTTCCAACTGCCGTTTGGTTGCTCGCCATCATTCATTCAAGCCAACCTTACCCTACTTCTGACAGTTGGGGCTTAAAAACACACTTAAGGCTCTTAAAGATGGTGATATTTAGCTTCATATAAGACCGTTACTTTCTCATTTTAACCAAAGTTACTCCATATAAACCCTAAGTCTTGTTTTTCGACATAAATCTTAAGTTAAACAGCCGTGTGGTTGCTCACCATCATTCATTTCCATCTAACTTCAGACAGTTGTGGACAGCCCAGGTGAGTGTGAAAAATAAATTTGTGTATAAAAGGTCTGTGAAAGGCAGCTGTTTTTAAGAGACAATCTGAAGTATAGGGTAGAGCAGTAATCGGACTGCAGTGTAGTTCCCTCTGGTACTCCACAGGTAAAGAGCATCCACGCAGAGATATGAGTACATACAGCATTGTCCTCCATCACATTAAGGAGAAAAACAGTTTAAATGTGCACTCACCTCTTTCATGGCCGATGAGGATGTCTCTGTGATTGAGATACTCCACTTCTTCTGTGTAGTTCTGAGTGTAGGCAGTGTTGGATCCAGCATTTCGAGACTCCGTCCAACGGACTTTTGCAAATCCCCTCGCCTGGATCTTCAGAGACTTGACACGGATCTCCCCGGTCACCTCGATGACCACCCGTCCTGAGACACAGTCCCCGCTGGAAAAGACGGGGACATTGCTGTCATTGAGACAGTCGTAGCTTATGACGAAGCTCTTCACCTTTCCTAGCACCATGGTGGCAGATGTACAAAATATTTTCAATAGAAAATGAAAAAAAAAACTTCTATGAAAAATAATCTCTTATGAAAAAAAAGTTAGTCTCGACTCTGTCATAGTCTGTCATGGATGTGCCAGAGCTTGAATAACAGCAAACGATGCTGTTATCTCGGCTCCACACAGCCTTTCAGGTGGTCTGCTGTGAAAGACGGGGGACTCCTCTCAGCCGGCTCACTTTAAGCTACGGCTTTGGAGAAAAACAAGTCACTGCGCATGCGCACAGCCCTCACCCCGCCTTCAGGAGGAAGGGGGCTCTGTGCAGCCTCACCACTTTTACAGAGAACAGCATAGAGAGGAGAGGATACAGGAGAGGAGAGGAGAAGACAGGAGGGGGAGAATACAGGATAGGATAGGATAGGATAGGAGAATGGAGTTCAGGCATTCATTAATTCATTCAGATTTTATCTTGCACTTTTGCTGTCCACACTACAAGAGCCTTGAGTTGAACTCTGCAGAATGTACCTGACGAGCTGAACAGCTTTTTTCTGGTGCATTATTACTGTATTAGAACTAGGCACTTCCAGTGTGTACATACATATATATCTATGGTGCATATACATACATACATACATACATACATACATACATGCACACTGTCTTCATATATATGTTTTTAACTCAGAAATAATGATGATGGTGATGATGATGATGAACAGTCAACCCAATTATTTATATACATGTGTGTTAATTATTTAAATGATGCGCTGAATTGGATTGAGACATATATATCCAATTGAGCGCACTATTGCTACACTTTCCACCAAAAAAAACACTTTCATGCTAGACAGCTGTTGCTGAAACTGTTTCTAATTTCATTTCATTTCCAGTCTGTCGTCCTGCACTTGCAGCTGCTGCCGAGTGTGGAACTGACTTAAACCGCCCTCTTGTGGCAGCAACGATGTGCTGCATGCTGCATGAGGTCCCACCTGTTGCACGTAGAGGCTCCTACGGTTTTGTGTTTAATGTAAGACAGACGAAGGCAAATACATTTCTGCATATACTTTTTTTCAGCCAAAGATTTGTATTTTTTATATACTTCTAGTGACCACAAGCTGCTAATGTCAAGCTTATTTGTATAGCACATGATCATATTAAATCGACAATCAGTAATCGAATGCATTGAATAGCTTATTGTTATTAATAATATTAATACAATGTCAGTTTTTACAGTAGTGACCGGTTAATAGAAAGTTTCCTTTTAATCGATTTGTGTGTTTAAACTTGTGTCTAACGTAACGCGGACTGCTACCACCCTCTAGTGGCAACACTTGATAACACGTTTTTGAAAAGATTAAATTTTCTCTTT
Organism: Hemigrammopetersius urotaenia; assembly: GCA_037974485.1. Classification (NCBI taxonomy): domain Eukaryota; kingdom Metazoa; phylum Chordata; class Actinopteri; order Characiformes; family Alestidae; genus Hemigrammopetersius; species Hemigrammopetersius urotaenia. The sequence continues at coordinate 7,564,836 of JBBPDC010000039.1, read as the reverse complement.
GAACGTAGTGTATGCCAATTGTCACGCCAGGGACGACATTCTCACCACTCTTAATGCAGTTCCCAACGTGGTAATAACACACATTTCTCAATGTGTTTATACAAACTTCCTTTGTTTCCACATACACTATACAAGGGGTGTCAAGCTCTGGTCCTGTAGGACCGGTGTCCAGCACAGTTTGATGGTTCTCCTCCTCAAACACATTCACTAAATCTGACAATTAACCAGGTGTTTCTGAGCAGGGAAATCACCAAAATGTGCTGGACCACGGCAATTCAGGACTGGATTTCAACACGCCTGCACTATAGGGACAAAAGTCAGTGTAGGTGTAATTGTCAGATGTCCCAATGCTTTTGTTACTAATGTGTATTTCACTACTAAAGTCGTTTTCTCATCTGACTCTCATGAAATAGTTTGTACTTCTGTCCATCAGAATAACAGATCACTTTTCAGATACATTACTTTTAGACACCTATACAACTTGTTTAAAGCAATTTTCTCAGCATGTGATAGTGTCTTTCTGCTAGCAAAGTTAACACTAAAATAAATGCAAAACAAACAAGACATTATTTGTAAAAAAAAAAAAAAAAAGTTGTTAAAAAATTTTAGTGAGCTGGTAAGATTTGGTTCCAGATTTCTCCTCGGTTCCTCCAGCTGTTGCTTGGATTTGTGAAATTCCATCAGCAGGTCTGACTGATTCAAACCTTGTAGGTTTCTGATGGAAAGTACAATTAATACTGGACTTCCACAAAAGACACATTGATATACTGGACATAAATTCACTATTTACTGTATAACGTTAATTGTTTTTTTGTTTTATTTAGTATATTTAGTAGTATGTGAAAAAAAACAATCACTGCTCATCTAAATAGTCTTTAAAAGATTTTTTCCACAGGTGCCCAAGACCTTTACACAGTCCTGTATGTGTGAAACAGCAAGGCCAGTCACACACTGTCAGTGTTGCCCTCCAATGTAAACTCATGTTCCCAGATAGCTTCAGTTGAAACATATAGACAAAAAAACTGTTCTCAGGCCTGTATTAAAGCCCAATTGTCCAGTGACTGTGTGAGAGATTTTACCCACAAGCTATCAGACCCTTCTACAGCACACCCCCACTAAACACACACATACCTGTGATGTGAACACACTCACCTTTCCAACCTTTGCACTTACACACCACGTTTTTATGATGCACGCGCAGCTACATGCACAAAACACATCCATGTTACGTTTGGTCTTAAACCTTTTCATAGATGTCTTTATACTGAACTGCTGCTGTGCATGTATGAAGCACACAGTTATATTCCAGTTCTCGGTTTGTTATTCATTTGACTGCAGTGAAAAATTGTCCTTTATACTAAATGGCAGAATAAATTGTACACTAAACCCACTTTCTGAAACCTTAATCCTCACTAGGGTCGCAGGTACCCAGAGCTAAACCCTTAATGCTAAATTTCTACTTCTAGTTTAGAGTTCATATTTATTTATGTATGTGTATTCTGTCTTTTTGCACACAGTAAAATCTGGAGCCACCCCATTTCATTTCACTGTTTACATGTTTATAGCTGAGACCATAAAGTTAACTTTGACTTTGACTGCAGTAATTACACAGAAGCGTATATAAAGCCCAGGTTTCGCTGAGTGCATGGCGTTAAAAATGGAGGCGGAAGAAAGTGTCATGCTGGTACTCGAACCAGACTTTGTGAGAGGTGTCTGAGTGTATGGTAATGAAAAGGGCGAATAGGAGGCAGGGCTAGAGGTAGTGGTAGAGCAGTGAATAGGTACAGAAGAATGTCTAAAGAAATAGGGGCACTTGTAGACATGTTATCAACTGAGGTCTAAGCTTGACTGAAGCTGGTCAGAAGGCCTACAGTGGCATCTGTAATATAGACATTTAGAATCAGAATCAGAATCAGAATTGTGTTTATTGGCCAAGTATGTGAGCGAACACATACAAGGAATTTGATTCCAGTAGATGGTGTCTCTCAAGTACAACACAATAAAAACAACAACAGTGATTAAAAGATACAATAAACAATATACTGAGC
>JBBPDC010000039.1:7544226-7562688 GCA_037974485.1 Hemigrammopetersius urotaenia | reverse complement strand
GTGTGTGTGTGTGTGTGTGTGTGTGTGTGTGTGTGTGTGTGTGTGTGTGTGTGTGTGTGTGTGTGTGTGTAAGAGAATAAACAAAAACCTACAACCATGTTTTTTTGGGGTTGGGGGCCCTGGCTTGTCTTGGACGCAGGCAAGGGGGGCTTTATAGGGAAAAAAGGTTGAGAACCACTGCTTTAGACTATTAAAATATATTTGAGAATCAGTACTCACCCATGGGGCAGCTGAAAGCTAAATGGAAAAATGTGTCTTCCTGGTCCAATAACTGTACCCCCTAGAAATCAAAATAAGTCCAATTGAAGACAATAAGATAAAACTCGCTAAATAAAAAAATGATAATAAAATAATATGACTGATTATGTTTACATTTACAGGATTTAGCAGGCCCTCTTAGTCAGAACTATGTACACCAGTGCTTAACAGTGTTACTGAACCCATGTAGTTAAAATAAACAGATTGTACTTACATACTTAATTCTTACCGTGGTTTGAGGGGTCCTGAATGAAAATCTGCTTCAGTTTGAAGAATCTCTCATGACTGTGGTATGAGCTGTGGTTAAGACCCCGTGGCAGTGTCACGTCTGCGTCCCCTTTGCACTTAATGTAGAAACAGGTGACATTTGCCTCTTTGGCTGCATTCAGAACAACTTGCCCCTGAATGGTGTCACCACTTGTAAACGTGTTGGTTTCGTTTACAGGGTCGTAGTATAAAGTCAGCTCTTGGATTGTTCCAGGCATTTTGGCTTTCATGTGAAACTAGCAAACCTTTAGCCAGGTGCTCGGGAGAAGCTGCACAGGCTGCATGCTCCAGTCCAGCAAGCAGTAAAATGGAAAATCACTGCTTCTTGACTGCCTCATAAAAGCATGCAGTGGTAAAGTCTTGTCTGATTTCTCCCTTACCGCTCCTCTTGACACTCACTAACATTAAACGTGCGAGAAGGTTTTTTTTTTTAACAATACTACTTTTGTATTGTTGTTTATGAGCTGTTGATGTAAATGAGATGTACAAGTGTGAAGACCCTTTTTATAGTTCTTCCATATCCACATTCTTCATTTCACTGTCTTGTAGATGTTCTGTGCAATCTCGGATTGCGTCTTCATGTTACGTGAAGGTTCCCTAAACATCAAAAATCTAGTCAATTTTCTGTATGTTCGCAAGAATGAACAAGAATTGTCCTGCAGTACGAAGCCCCTTTAAAGGTCGGTAGGACATGTGGAAAGAAAAGTGCATTTCCACCAGAGAAACACATTATCGTTATCATTTTATGGCCCTGCATTCATTTTGTTTTATAGCAGTGACCTGATCTGATAACCTACTTTGCTCCCAAGGTCCATGAGGACCTTCAGGCTGGTGTCTTGGTTTGATAAGAGTCTCTGGACTTTGTCAGTGTGTCCTGGGACAAGCGGACGTTCTTATGGTGTTCTGGAGCTGTAAAAGGGAAGCCGTTTGCATGGTAGGGTGGAAGACTGAAGCCTGAGGCTGATATAGACGAAAGGGAATCATGCAACTGCTCGCTTTGATTTTTGGATAGATTATGAATACTGTGCAAGAAGATGGAGAAGCATTCATCTTCTGTATGGTGTATAGAGGGGCTTCAGACTTGTTTGGTCCAAACATAACTACTCAATATGTTTTGTGCCTGCCATGCTTTTATTAGTTTTGTGTTTGTAGCTACTATCCTGTTTTCTTAGATTTATTTGTTTATTAGTGTAATGCATGTGTGTATGTCATCAAGATGACCCAGAAACTCCCGTTTCTCTCTCAGGGACATCTATAACTCACAATGCCTCATGAGAGCCAAAAACATCCTCATGCCACTCATATGTTTGAACCGTTGCCCTCGGGAAGGCATTTCAGGACCATGAAAGCCAGAACAAACAGACTAAAAAACAGCTTTTACCCCAGAGCAGTCACTGAACTGAAATCTGGGCTATAAAATATGTACAAAATATTGGTGCATTTTTCCTGTCAAGCATTACCTTTATGTAGCTGTCAGTGCACTAAAAGTAGCATTATATTTATTTACTTATTTACATTTTTAAATATGCTTTATAACTGTTATGTTAATTTTTTAAATAGAACTGAATGAGAGCTCTATCATTGTACTTGTACGAAGACAATAAAAATATTCTGTTCTATTCTATGTATGTATTTGTTTGTTTGTTTGTTTTTTAATTTATTTATAGTGCACAATAATATAATGTGTTTAACGTAACATTGGTGCCTGGACAGATGGGGACAGATGGGTACATGCACTATATTAACTCACTCACAATTACAGCACAGTACTTGGTGGGCTGCATGATGATCTTTTCAGCTGTGGGTTTCTGATTAAAGTGTAAAAGAGGATCTCTGAGCTAGCTGTTGGGAAGTGGAGTTACAACGTGGTATTGTTAACTGTAATGACCTTTAATCACCCACTGCTATTTTTTTTTTTAAATAGAAGACATTTTAGAGGTGAAACATTGCAGAAAATTATAATTTTACCTTTCAAATAATAAGAAAATCTATGTCTATGTCATGTAAACAATTACATTTCAATTTAGAAGACACATCGATTATATACTATATGGTCTTAGGGCACCTAACTATTACACCAACAGGGTCTTTAATGACATTGTATTAACATACATAGACTGTAATATAGGGTTGTTCCCCCCTTGCAGCTATAACTGCTTCCACTCTTCTTGGACAGCTTTCCACAAGATTTTGGAGTTTTTGTGGCAAATTGTGCCCCATTCATTCTGTAAAGCATTTATGAGGTCAGGCACTGATGGACGAGAAGGCTTGGCTCACAATATCCATTCCAGTTCATCCCAAAGGTGTGGTTGGGGTTGAGGCAAGGGCTCTGTGTGGGCTAGGCAAGTTCTTCCGAACTCATCCAACCATGTCTGGATGGAGCTTAGTTTGTGTACTGGGCACAGTCATACTGGAATAGAAAAGGTTATTCCCCAAACTGTGTCCACTAAGTTGGATGCATGGGGCTGTCCAGAATGTTTTGGTGTGCTAAAGCATTAAGATTGCCATTCACTGGAAGTAAGGGGCCTAGCCTAAGTCCTGAAAAACAAGTGTGTCCCAATACTTTAGTCCATTTAGTGCAATGCTGTAACACTCCTCCGGGTCTATAGAGTGCACCATTGAAGGGAGAGAATGGGGGCGGGGCCACAATCAAAGCGTTACCGTTTCTAGGCAACAGGGAGCGGAGGAACAACTCGCGAATAATATCCGGGAATACGAGACGGTCACAGTGAACAGACATGGCGGCTCACATGTCGAGCTTCAGGTGCTGGAGCCGCGTCCAGAGGTACAGTTAGCACCCGGTCCCCCGGACAACACTGCCACACACACGGGAAAGGCTACGACCACTGCTTTAATCGGCCCCTCCAAGGGCTGTCCGGAGAGTTTTTTCCGATTTGTGAGACGTGTTATCGCGAAGATTCCGACTACTCAGGTTATTCTGTTCGATTCTCCGTTCCACCTTAAACATTCGTGTTCAGAGTAGAAACGCTGGTCTGGTTGAGGTGGAACGGATAGTTTCAGATCGCCTTGATTTCAAATACCCGGCTAACTTAGCTTAGCTTGATTTCAGGGGCTTACATCCACATGTCCATCACCGATATGCCTTGCTGCCATACTGACATCTGTTTGGACACACCAGATAACAAAACATTGTTATTGTGGATGGTTGCTTGCTTCGTGTGTGTGTGTGTGTGTGTGTGTGTGTGTGGGTGGGTGGTCAACTGCGAAATGTTGGTGGCTGTAGAGTCTGACAGCAGCTGGAAAGACATGCGGTAGCTCTCCTTCCCACGCCATGGATGTAGCAGCCTGTCACTGAAGGAACTTCTGAGTGTTTTCACATGAAGAGCATTTTAAAAATGAAACGTGTTAACCCCGGGCTGACCCTGCCGCCTCTCTCCCTGTAGGTTTCGCGCTGCTGCCTGTCGGAAGTACAGCAGTAGCAGTGGATACCCCAACGTCTCTCTGAGCACGCCACTCCCCAGCATCCCCAAACCTCTGTTTGCTTCAGTGGATGGGCAGGAGAAGTACGAGACCAAGATCACCACCTTGGAGAATGGCCTTCGAGTTGCTTCACAGAACAAATTCGGTCAGTTCTGCACAGTTGGAAGTAAGTAAGAAATCCCATTTTCCACTGCTCAGTAATGCTGTCGGTGTTGTCTTCCAGAACAGTCTAAATATTCCTCTTTTTTCAGTTTTGGTAAATTCAGGTTCTCGCCATGAAGCCAAGTATCCTAGTGGGATTGCACACTTTTTAGAAAAGCTTGCATTTTCTGTAAGTGACCTTCAGGGTTTTTTTTTGTTTTGTTTTTTGAGTGTGTAAGAGTGAGTGCCCGCCTGTTTAATGTTATTGTATTTTTCCTCCTAATTTTAAGTCGACATCCCAGTATGGAAGTAAAGATGAAATTCTTCTGTCGTTAGAAAAACATGGAGGAATCTGTGACTGCCAGACATCCAGGTCTTCTGTTTTTGTTTGCTTTTTTGCAACCATACTTGCAAAACATTTTTTTAGGTGCAGTATAACTGCTATCTCCTCATGCAACTCTTTCTGTTTTCAGGGACACAACAATGTATGCTGTCTCCGCTGAAGTTAAGGGTCTAGATACTGTGGTTAGCCTTCTCTCAGATGCAGTTCTGCAGCCACGTTTACTAGGTGAGTCCTTGACTAATTAAGACAGGTTCTCTCTTTGAATCTTTGGGGCCTGTTGAAGCAACTTGTGACTCTGTTTCTTTATAGATGAAGAACTCGAGATGACCCGCATGACGGTGAGGTTTGAGTTGGAAGATTTGAATATGAGACCTGACCCTGAGCCTCTGTTGACTGAAATGATCCATGCTGTGAGTGTCTTGCTTTCTGGGCACAATGAAACATAGTCTTGAGCAAACGTGTTTTGTTATAAGACTAAAATTCCTCACTCAGAAATCCAGACCAAGACTGCATAATCTTGATGTGTGTTTTGTCCTCTGCTGGTTTTAGGCAGCGTATCGAGGGAACACGGTCGGCCTGCCTCGGTTCTGCCCTGCTGAGAAAGTGGAAAAGATTGACCGGAAGCTGCTCCATACCTACCTGCGTAGTTATTACTACCCAGAGCGCATGGTGCTTGCTGGGGTTGGGATCGAGCACGAGCAGCTGGTGGAGTGTGCCAGGAAATACCTTCTGAATGTGACACCAGTGTGGGGTGCAAGCACATCCGATAAAGTGGACCGATCAGTGGCCCAATACACTGGAGGCATCATAAAGGTGGGTGGAAGGGTGCTGGAGGCACTGGCTCATCGGTTAAAGGAAAAAAAGAAAGTGGCCTCTATAGTCTCACATAAGCACAGCACACAGTGTAAATAAGATGAAGTGATTTCTGTGCATTTAACTGTTTCACCAAGTGAAGCAGAGGGCTGCCACCATAATTGTTGTTTGTTGTCATTGTTTTATGTATTTTCCTTTTTATTCATTTTGGCACACCTGTGTGCGTTTTCTATTGTGGTGCACAGCACTTTGGTCTGCCTCATGGTTTGTTTTTATAAGTGCTTTATAAATAAATAAATAAATAAATAAAATAAATAGTCTATTCTTTATACTTAATTATTTGACAGATTGACCAGTAACACATCATTTTCTTTAAAAAAATGATTCCACAGGATTTTTGTTGAACTTAATGTATAGTGATTGTTTGTCTTATATCTTCAGATGGAGAAGGACATGTCTGATGTGAGTCTAGGACCTACACCTATCCCAGAGCTCACTCATATCATGATTGGCTTGGAGAGCTGCTCCTTCCTGGTGCGTCTGCAATGCTGTCAAGTGCTTTTTTTTTTTAAGCATTTTGCAGTTATGTTGAGATATGCTGATGTAACACTCGGTCATTTCTTTTCATATATTGGTAGGAGGATGACTTCATCCCTTTTGCCGTCCTCAACATGATGATGGGAGGAGGAGGGTCCTTCTCAGCAGGCGGTCCAGGAAAAGGCATGTTTACCCGACTCTACCTAAACGTTCTGAACAGGTAAAAGTCCCTCAGCACACTTTAGAAAAGAGCTCTTCACTCAGAAATGCTAATCTTCTGATGCGACAAAGTAATTGGTGTCCGAACCATTTGAAGTATTTTGGCATCAGTTAATCTAAAATATTGCACAGTGAATAAATGATCTCATGAATTTAGTGGTGGGGTTTTTTTTTTTCCAGACATCATTGGATGTACAACGCTACCTCATACCACCACAGTTATGAGGATAGTGGCCTCCTCTGCATTCATGCTAGCGCAGACCCACGACAGGTATGTTTTAGAAAGGTTAAAAGCTCAGAGTGGTTTAAATGCATCCGTTTTCTTTGTCTCGGTTGGTCATGTTCAATAGAACACATTTATAAATGTATATATTCTAATTTTCTAGGTGCGGGAAATGGTAGAGATCATCACCAGGGAGTTTATCCAGATGGCTGGGACGGCAGGAGAGGTGCATTGGTCTACTTCTACCACTTAAAAATCTATAGTTTCATCTAAGCTTGGATGTATTTTCACACCAAACGTTCTGGCTTCTAATGTAGATGGAGCTGGAAAGAGCGAAGACGCAACTGAAATCCATGCTAATGATGAACCTGGAGTCCAGGCCTGTCATCTTCGAGGACGTGGGTCGGCAGGTTCTGGCCACAGGGAAGAGAAAGCTGCCTCATGAGCTGTGCCAACTTATCAGTAAGAAAAGATTCTAGATTTCAGTTTAGATTTAGGTTCAGATTTCTAACATGCCCACAAAGAAGGACTGACTGTAATCTGTGTCTTCAGGTCTAGAATTCAGTCCATGCCTCAGTGAGTCAGAGGTGTGTGGGTGTAGTAAATTTGTTTCCTTTACTAGTGGACAAGTAACTGCTTTGTTTTTGTTCAATTCTTGGCTTCTCCTGGTGATTATACCCTTTTAAAGTAACGCGGCCCCTTATAGTGATGTGAACACCCCACAGCCCAACAAAGTGTGAACAATGTGGAATTCCTTATCTGCATTTAACCCACCAAGTGAAGCAACCAGTAGGGGGCGCCCGGGGAGCTGTGTGTGGGAACAGTATCTTGCTCAAGGGTACCTCAGTGGCCACCAGCTGCCAAGTGGTTAGGGAGTATTTCTAATGTTTGGCTGTATTTTGTGTGTGATTCCATTTTGTTGTTTTTTGTTTGTTGAGAGAACTGAGACAACGTTGTGATCCCTGAGGCAATTGCTTATGTTGCAACTGCACAAACACACAGTATAAAATATAGGCTCAGGAATGCACTGTGCTATATACATATGTTATATATCCTGCATCATTGTGCTTTGAGTTTGGAAACAAGACATCCAATACAATGCTCTGTTTCTCATTGTAGGTAATGTTACAGCCGGTGATATCAAGAGAGTTACCACGAAGATGCTGCGTAGCAAGCCGGCTGTAGCTGCTCTGGGAGACCTGACCGAGCTGCCCTCTTACGAGCACATACAGGCCGCTCTCTCCAGCAAAGATGGCCGCCTCCCTCGCATGTACCGCCTCTTTCGGTAGGACATGGCCACCTGGAAGCCGCTATACATGTGGCTGCTTACACCAAGGACTGACCTACAGTAGAACTGTTTCGCTGGAGTGCAGAGTGCCAGTTGTGTCTGCTATAGAGTTTAGTATGGTGACCTTTAAGCTACTCTTTTCTGTGGGGAGTGAATTTCTCGACTAGCCAGTGCACTAGAAGCAATGACATTTGGCCCCCAAAGGACTTGTGTTGCATGGTTTTGCTTTTATTCCCATGTTCAAATGTTATAGTGGTGGACAGATTTGTTGAATCATGACCCCTGACTATAAAGTGGAATTTTGAAAGGCCTGGTTGGGCCATTAATTTGATCCAACAGGTCGGTCCTATATCAGATTAATTTGTTAAATATCAGATTAATTTGAGGTTATGACCGAAGTAAAATTGGTTTTCTCTGATTAGTGTCAAGAGTCACATGTGCTGTTGATGGAGGCAATGGTATTAAACCACAATAATATTGATATTGCAAAAATACGTCTTTGTTCTGTCTATATCACATGCTTGCGTGATTTCTCTTAAAACCATCCACAGTCAATAAGAATAGAATTTCTAAACAGATTATATATTATATGATGAATGTAAACCATAAAAAAAATAATAACATTTGTCTTTAAAATCTCAGGTATTTCCATACTGACCAGGATGAAATCAGTTTAGGAAAGGAACTCCTCCATTTCATTTAAGTACATTTAAACATACCTACATCAACAGCCCCAAAATATTTATTTGCTTTCGACATACTTCGTGTTTTAGATAGGTATTAAATTAATTATACCAACACAACCATTTATAAACGTCTTATACGAACCAATGTAGAGTCATTGAATTTGTAGCTTTAAATATTTCCCTCAAGCACTTCTTTTTCCAAAACCTATGCACATTTAAATGCTTTGTAACACAATCTTGGATCTTGGGTCATGTTTTCATAAAGGTGCCATCTTTATGTAGAGTGAGTTCATGGCAAACTCTGGTACAAACCGTTTGTCATATTTGTCTTACATTTCAATTATGTACTTGGAGAACCTCATGTATGCAGCAAATGTAAACCTCTGACACACTCGTACTTCCTCTGTTCAAGATGGTTTTACAGTTTAACGTCTCAAATCTTAATAATGGAGTTCACCAGACCCTTTTCAGTGTAAAATGTCTTGTTTTTGTTCATAAATGTGGTTTACATACATTTTCAGTGTTCATGTGTGTTGTTAATTAGTCGAACCGTAATTTTTTCATCTGGTTTTGGACAGTAGAGTTGCACTGATATGGAATTGCTGGATTTAATACAGTTACTGAAAATGTGTAAGACGCTTCTACCATAAATTCATGCAGATATTAAAGTTAAACATATAAATAAATGCTGTTTCTGACAAATGCGGTTTGATAAACTGAATACTAGTACATATAAAATGTGATATAATGCGTAGTTACACATACGCATAGCAACACCAGTTTAGTTCTGTTTTTAGCTTTTAACTAATAAAAGCTTATGCTTTTTGAAAGCTGATTGGCTGATGTCAGCCTTGTTTTTAACACATCCATTTGATATAGAAAATCTTGCAAAGCTTTCATGACTTTCAGCTGTTTGGATCTTTGTTTATTAGTAGATAGCTGTATTGATTAACATCGTCAACATATAATGAGCAAACCTTTGCATATAATCTGAAATCTGTTTAATGTGCGTTACATATAAATTGTATGACAAGTGTGCTAAAGTACTTTTAACATTGTCATTTTTTAAAAGTTGAAAATCTAAGAAAAGTTCTCAGACCAAGTTTCTTGTATCTGCAACTTATGATGTGGTCAGACTGAAGTGTTTCTAGTTGCTTGGACTCTAATAATATTGTGTCGGTCTAGAAGAGATGACGTAAACACCACAGACCACTTAAATGAGTCAGAAAAAGCTGCTTTATATTCCATAAACACTTAGACCATGCTATTATTTGGTTTGAAACAGAACGTACTAGAAAAGGCCCAGAGGCAAACATAAAGGTCTCAGGCACTTTCTGTCAAGAATGTAGAACATGACTTGAATGCACAAATCAACATACATTGGTTATTTGTGGACCATGCAAAGGAGTAAATAACTGTACTGTTAGTTTTGGTGGTCAGAATCAGCCCTGCTCTCACACATGAACAGCCAGTTGACATCAAGTAAGCAAGAAGCAACATTTTGCATGACAAATTAAGGCAATGGGTCAAAGTCTGAAGTCTAAGCCGCTCTGTTCAGTGTCATTAAGCACAATTTTAACATAGTTAAGGATCCCATGCCACTATAAGACATGTTATAAATAGAACTGTATTTATCAAATCAGTGGTCCACGATTATATTCCCAAAATGACGTTGCTACTTGAAAGAAATGTCTGAACATATTACTAAAATATGCTGTTAATTTCATTCTTTGGAAAACTCTTACAAATGAGATCCATAAGGCATTTAAAGAACATTCACAATAAGCTGTAATTCATCGTGTACTCTGACTACAGTATCTTGGTTAAATAGTTGACTTGGATTTAAGCTGTTTTTCAGGTAAGAAACAGTTGTGGACTTCTTAAGCACTGATGTACGTCGCTCTGGATAAGAGCGTCAGCTAAATGTCGTAAATGTAAATGTAAATGTTGTAGAGGTGGTACATTGCTGTTCCACTGCAATATTAAAAAGCTGAACACTTTAGTTTGTAGTTGCTCGTTTAACCATAAAAGTGTATAAAACTAGATTGCATTTCTGCACAAAAATGTAAAATGTGATTCGGTTGTTATGGCAACTGTGGTTGTTACTTGGTGGTTGCTAAGGTGTAGCTAGCTGGTTGCGATGGGAACTATAGTGGTTGCAGTGGTTTCTCGAGTGAGGGTAACGTCAAAGACGGGGTACCAATACTTTTGACCAATGAGGACCCAAACTTTTCCACCATCACTGAGCAACTCTCTCTCTATGTCTCTCGCCCTTTCTCTCCACATGCATTTTTATTGACTGACTAAATGAACCATTTTTGGACACTGTCCAAGACTTTTGCACAGAGAGAAGCACTCAAACTCTAGGTTTGTGACCAAAAGAAAGTTTGTGTTAAATGAAAATTCTGTCCAAACTGGGATTTGAGTGACGGAGGAGTGGTTTGCTGAGAATGTCTTCAGATTCCATTTATGTTCAAGGACGGATGAAAACAGGTGGAGCAAAGCGACGAGCGCGACTGAGCAGAAACTCTAATGCAAACAGATTGTTTTCCTATGAATAACTAAAAAGATGGTTACAAATGTTTTAATTCAGTAAATTACAGGCACTGAGGGTTAAACACAGGCGTATTTTCCGGCGCAGATGCCCAGATATTAGATTAAGAGATTAAAACAGCGGAGCAAAAAATCAGTTGGAGCAAAAACGGGTGTTCAGTAAAACTCTCAAACACACTTTTGACTCATTCCCGTCACGGGGCTCGTCTCTCCTACACTGTGTGTGTGTTAGTGCTCTATGCTGCAGTGTTTTCAGCACCCCTGCCTGGGCCCAGCACAATGAATGCTCACTCAGACACTCTCCCTATACACTGTAAAGGTGACTCTCTCCCCTGTACATTATGGAGATGACTCAGCTACAAAAATATCAACTGAACTAAAACCAGACTGCATTTCTGTGAGAAAATGCAAAGTGTGCTTGCATGGTGGTTATAAAAACCCAGGGTCTGGAGGCACACAAACATTGGTTTTATGGCCATTTTTTTTTTTCACAGTGGGGATCAACCCCATTTATGGTCAAGTACGGCTGAATACGGTGACGCCACCCACTCTCACCCAAAAACAGGTGGGGGCCAAGCACAAAACTGCATTCACGGACTGATTATTTTTTTATAAATCTCAACAAACATGCGTGTTTCTGTTCATAACTGGCCTGAGCTTTAGTATCTTAATCTGTTTAAGTTTGTCGCTTCTGCAGCTGGTTCCTCTCTCCACATTTCTTAGTGCCTGCATCCCTGGCAGAGTGAGCTGACGTGACAATGCTCGCTCAGAAACTCACTCTGTCTCTTCTATACACTGTGAATCGGCCCTGCGTTCTCCCCAGCCATACATTACACAGGCAACTCGATCACAAAAATACTCTGACCCTGATCAACTCCTTGACGAGCTGTATATAAGCACACTAGGGGACGTTCTAAGGCACGTTTCAGACTTGTAATCGTGCCAATTTTTTTAAACGCCCCTGGAGAAGTGTCCTCAAAACTCACCTTTAATACAAATAATAATAATAAAACCCGAAGAAGAGTGTGATCGCATCATAAAAAATTAAAAAATGAATAAATAAATCAAGACAGGCGTGATGTTAAGTAAAAGATTAGCTGTTAGGCTTAAGGGTCCAGGCACAGCTTTTTTTCAAGCTCCCAGGAGAGTGTGGCAAACACTGTCTAAAGTCCTGGAAGTCCAACTTCCTGAGTCAGAAAGCGCAGCATAGGGAGTGTGCAGTCTCAGTCCATACAGGCCTGCTGGTCCAGCATCAGGAGATGGAGCAGATGGTGCTGTTGCTCTGGTTCATCACAGCCTCCCTTCTCTTCAGGTCTCTAGGGATCCTTCTCTTGATACCCTCTAAGTATACAGGTCGGTCAAACTGACCGGCTCCCAGAGGAATGCTAGAGAGCAGATATATAGCATTACTGAAACACTGTACACACCGTGAAACTGTACAAGCCTTGGTAGTGCAACTTTTTCCTTTCCTTTATCCTTTACAGCTAAGTCCAACACTTAGTTCAACACTCATCAAAAAACAGAAAAATCACAATGTAATCAAAATTATATTTGAAAAAAGGGAACTGTAATGTTGTGTGATTTCTATAGTCTACCATTATTACATTAACTTCCTTACATTTTTATGAGCAATCAACTCTATTCAATTACAAACTACAGTTTTTAATGAATTTTAAACGATTTGTTCTTCTTCTGCAATCTTTACTTTTAAATGGGGTGAAGCAGTGATTCCCAATTCTGGTCCTAGATACCATCTGCCCTAAAACTAAACACTACATGAGCAAGACAGGGGTACTCCAGGACCAGGGTACTACTTCAGATTAGTATTATTGTGGCAAACTTTAACATGTATTTAATGATTGTTAAATTCATGATACGCAAAAAGTTGTAACACCCATTTTACTTCACCCCATCAATTTCTATGTGTACGTACTTGTCTCTACCAGGCCGAATTTGGACCTGGAACATGCCAATGACTGGCCGGTGGTCTGAGGTCTTGATAGATGTGCAGGAAGTGTATTTCACTACTTTGACATCATCAGCTCGTCTGGTCCTAAAAAGTATGCGATCCTACAATGCAAACAACAAACATACTCAGCTATGGTAAAATAACAGAAACAAATTATACATGCACACTTTAAAGAATGGCTAAACAAAGTATTCTCACTGTATATGAGGGCGTTCTCTGTTTGGATGTGGTATCATAAACATCACAGCCGATGTCAAACTTGTAGGTTGGAGGGAAGTGGATAGGGGCTTCCTGAAATCCTTTAAAGATGGAGCCTATAAACAAAAATGACAGGTGGGGTTCTTTTAAAAAGATGTCAGGATTTGTCATACAGTGTAAAGGTAAAGAATTATATTTAAAAAATAATTTCAGAAGAAAACACCAGCGTATTTTTGTTAGGCGCATACTGACCATCTTTCATTTCTTTGCACAGCTGATCATGCTGGAGGAGGGGATCCATGTCTTCTCCACTTTGCTGGTTTAAAATAGCCTCCACGTCTCCCCGGTCTTTACCCAGGCGGAAGTTGAAATCCCCAAACCAAAAGACCTCATCGAATCGCGTGGTCACATCCGCTGAAGATGAAAGTGTCATAAGACATTAAGCTACTCTTCCTGATGAATGACGTTTCATGCAAACATTTGAATGTGATTCAAACATTTGAAGGAGACTCACAATCAGTGGAACGGTATGGGTTGGTGTCAGGAAGACATCTGGGAAGAGCCAAGGCTTCGATTATCTTGTTGTAGTCCAATATTCTCTCATACACTTTGGAATCTCCAGCTGAAACAGAAATGTCGCTCTAATGTTAGATCAGCTAAAGTGGAAAATGCAGAAGTGTGTGGTACACATGGGTAAAACAAAAGTCTTAAATATCAAAGACTTGAGGGTTGTTGAAAAAAGGTCACCACACCACACACCACCAAACTAAAACATTTAATCTATAGGATAAATCGTTTACTTTTAGATGCTTGTTTAACTTTAAATGTACATTACATTTTGACTTTTACTCAATGATCAATTTGACTCCATATTCCTCTTTTAACTGAATGAGATCTTGACAAAGTGCTTACTAGCAAATATAATTTATAGGTAGTTTTTCCATCCTTTATGAAATGTTTTGTCGCCCTATGCAGGACTTTACCTACTGCTAGTATATACCAGCTGTAGATATGTTTAAGTATAAAGCATTGCCCTATTTTAAGTTAACAAATGCAAGTTGCTGACATGAAACATGTCCTGGCTGACTGACTAGATCATTAAGGAGGAAAACTAAATTTGGCCACCATTGTAAACAGAGCATAATGCATTTACCTTAGGTAGAGATAAATACTCACAAGTAAAGTGAGATGTGATGAAAAGGAAGGACGTCCCAAAGAAAATGAAGCCAATGCCCACTGCCCCTTTGGTCTTAATCTGGGAGATGATACGGGTGGTGACAGTAGCATGTTCCACTTCTACATGAAGAACCCAGAAGAATCACCAAAAACAACTCCAGGAAATTAATGTACACTTAAAACCGTGTGCAATATAAAATCTACTCACATTGTAACACAAAACAAAACTCGAAGGTGGAAAAGACTCACCGGAACAGAACCATATGAGGTCCCTTCTTATAAAGATGTTGAGATAGAGAACTCCATGTGCTGCTGCATAGAGCATGACGTAGTGTGGACCAAGAGTTTCCTGCAGTCGGATCTCCCACTCCCTCCTGTTAACATGCAGAATGGTGAGTGGATTAGAAACGGATAGACTGTTAGTAAAATAGACAATTTCATACCTATCGGGGCATCCTTCCTGAACCCCAATGATATAGAAGTCTTGTGCAAATTCAGTGTCAGTGGGGAGCAACAGGTCATCTAGGTTGTTTGGAAGCCCCTGCAGATCACAAGCAATAGTCATCATTAGTGAAAAGCACTAATTTTCACTCTGGTTGCCAGTGTCAGGATGATAATGATGACATTTTGCTGTCATCCACCTTCTCTCCCTGCATATTCCAAGTTGCAACGTAGATCCCCACATGCCTATCAGGAAAGTACCGGTCCAGCTCTTCAGGCCCAAGTAATGCCCCGTTACCCAACACGCTGCCCTCCAAAAAGCTCCTGAAACAAACAACATACATGAAAATGAAATGTTTTCTTACATGGCATTGGCAGACTTTGCATTTGAAACGGGCAGGATAAACTACACTGGTTTAATACTGATACCATATTGATACCAGCAGCAGGCTGATCTTCAGTGAAGCTTATTTTAACGCAAAGTACATAAATATTAATCAATAAAAAAGTGATATTGTGCCATCTCTAAAATGAACCAGACCACAATATTCCCAAACAAATGAAGCAGGTTGACAAATACAGCAATGCTTGGTATATTAACTCAATGTAAAAGCTCAAATCCCTTGAATGAAAGAACCCATCAGTAGGGCAGCATGTGCTGAGCACACCTCTAACTGATCCAGAACTAATCCACTTGTGAGTACACTTTGCCTTTCTCACTCTCTTAAATACAGTCAGTTTCACTCCTGAAAGTTCTCTTGGTAATTAAAGCACTTTAAAAAAATTCATACTGTTCTCTGCAGTCAACTCTGCTAGAGTTTGTGTTTTTTCTTCACACGCTATAAAATCAATTGTCTTAAATAAAGTTCTTGTTTGAAATTAACTTACAGGACTAATATGACTGGAAAATGAATATGAACTAATAGGACTGGAAAAAGTTATGACTAAACAGTCACCCAATGATTTTGATCCATGTATATAATTTCTTGCACAAATTAAGTACAATATTAGCAGTACTAGACATGACAGTTCATTGTTAGGAACAATAATGAGGTGTTTGTACATAACAGAGATGGGGCAGACTGCGGAGTCATAGCAACAGTTGGCAACCTGCATGGTTAAACATGAATCATTGAAAAAGCACTATGACATCTCAAGCAGCAAAGCACTGAATGACAAACCCGGAAGTGGAGGCAGTAAGATACGTGACAAGGACAGAGCTCCAGTAAAGACTATGTTAAACAAATGAACAAAAAAAGATCCCAAAAAATGAAAAGACTCTACCTGTTCCTTACATCCTTGGGTCGGATCGGGTTCAGGACACTGAAGGTGGACTTCATGGAGTTGACAGAGGCACTGTCTGACACCATGGTCTCTAAAATCCGGCTGTTGCTGAAGTTCCAGTGCAGCCTCTCCGTCAGTAACCATTTCGCGTAATCCAAACAATCCCTGTCAATCCTATTAGCGGTCCTTAAGGACGTAGAGGCAACGTTGTACTCCAGTGGGGGAAATGATCCTGAGGGCTGAATTGGGGGGACGATGATTTTGGATGGTTTTGACAACTGTTTAACCAGATGACTCTGCATGTGAGGATGTTTCTCAACCTCGGGGAGGCTGCTACGTCGCTCCCAAAAGGGTGGAGAACCCCCAGAAGCTCGTTCATTTCTTGCCGAGACCTGTCCATTCTTTAAAGCTAATGCACTGTTAAGGACAGGTGCCGAGTCCTCCTTAAGGGAATCCGTGGAGGAGCATGTCTCAGCCGGGTCGGTGAGGCTCTCCTGACTGCTCCTCAGTCTTCTCCTCCTTATTTTTTCCTCGAATGAGATGTTTCTGCCCCCCTTCCCAACACTGGGAGGCTTGGGGAGGGAGGGTGGATGTGGCTGGTAAGGACTAAGATTTGTTTCCTGGATTCCCTCATCCTGAGGAATATGGAGCACTTCACTGGAATTGTTACCTCCGAGCTGCTTTCTGTGTGTTCCACTGTCGCCTGCTTCTACAATAAACTTATCCTTCCTGTTCAGTGGTTCTTCTTCAGGTTCGGCTTCATCTTCAGGTTGGAATGGGACGATGGTCTCTCCATTCTCATTCATCCTACTCTCACACTTGCTTTTTAGATGTAAACAAGTGTTGTGATCCTCATATGCTCACATGCTGTCAATGACAAAAACTGTGTTAATGCATGTAGCAGAATTACAGAAATTCTATACTATATTAGTATAAACAGTCCTGCTTGTTATTTACTTGCATATTTCATCATTAAATGTTTATACTGCAATTATGCCACCATCCTGTGACATTGCTTTTCAGGTTTGACATTACTTTTAGTGATATAATTATGATAATCTGGGCACCCCAAACTGCTTTGAACTTTTAATAAATAGTAGGTTTCCTTTCAGCAAATGTGGTTCCTTCTTTAACATTTACGGATTGTATAATGGGCTGTGGTGAAACTTAGGGTTCAGAATGACAGCAATGTGAAAGTCATTCAGTGCAATTTCACTAGTTTACTAAGTCTTAAGTATTTATTCTTAATACTGACTTGCTGCTATTGATACATATACTGTTAGTTCTAGTTATTTAGCTATTTATTTACCACATCCATGTTGCTAGTTCTTTTATTTATTTATTCTGTTTCCATAAATATTCTTGATGTATTCTAATACAGCTGATACATCTTCACTTGAAATCACACTTTATTTGGTTTAGACGTTTTATACGCATCTACAGAGCTGCAAATCATATACTATATGGACAAAAGTATTGGGACGCATAACGATTGCAGCAACAGGGACTTTAATAATAACCTCCACTCTTCTTGGAAGGCTTATGCCCATATAGTCTCTTTGCACTGTACATTATATGTGTATTGCTATATAAAAAAAAAAGTAAATATATTGTATTCCAACCTACCCCGGTGTCATCAACAGGGGGTGTGTCTCAGTATCAGAACCAAGGGGTTTAATAGAAGAACAGTTTTGTTTACCTTTTTTTTGACATTTTACTTTTTAATTAGCCTCAGACTGCTAGACCTCGCTGGGTCTGAATATATCCAGCAATGACAAAAACTAGCACTTTAAACATCAACGAGGACAAAAGTGATACATTTTGTTGTTGTTGTTTTTTAATATTTATCTAACTTGCTGGCCTGCTTGCACCAACCACTGACGCTAACAGACTATGCTAAAGGCAGTGAAGACTGTACACACTTAGGCTTTAGCTCCCAAACGTTAGCATCGTCATCACAGCCAGGCAGCAGCTTACAGCCCAGCAGTTCACACTTTTATTAAACATTATTAATTACAGTACCACGTTACCTCTAACGTTTGCTCCGTGCATCCTTGCAAACACTTTAATACTTCCTTAGCAACCAAGCAGCCCATAACCGCTGAAGACCAGAGAAACAGGGTTTTATTACACAGTGCCATCTGCTGACAGCTCCTAGAGTTGGCACCTCTATCACGTATCACACATTCCGATGTAATATTTCTAGGGCTGTAAAGCGATTAATTAAAATTAACTAGTTAATCGCAAATCTGGGAAAACATTAATCGCGATTAATCGCATTTCTATGTCAACCCGATATATAATATATAATGAACACATCAATTTTACAAAGAAGCCATTGTTTATTTTTTCCCCCAACTCTGTCACACTTTTAAAAGCTGTGAGATAAAAACAAAACTTACTTTTGATTAGAAAATGCATAACATCTTCAAACCTGAACCTTTATTTCGTCACGGACCGGTTTAATATCAGAAACTATATTCACGGCTCGGCCTTTAAGGAGTGGCAGATAAATATACGTACATTATACAAATAAATTATACGCATGAAATGGGGATATTTTAAAAATATAATAATGGGGTATCTTTAAAATACAATAATAAACGTAAATCCAATGTGTACTCG
>JBBPDC010000039.1:7528212-7544126 GCA_037974485.1 Hemigrammopetersius urotaenia | reverse complement strand
TGGTAGTAACTTAAAGCGAAAATGTTCATTTAACAGCGTGTGTTTATCTTCCATCGCTAGCTTGACAAAGCAGCAGCGTTGGCCAGATGAAGTGGCTTCTTCTTCTGGCATGCTGGTCGCCGACGTTGCGCAATACTGCCCCCACTGATTCTGTGGTACTGCAATGCAGAGGGGCGTTTAATTTTCAAATTAATCGCGCGCACAATTTATTTTAAAGCGTTATAGAAAATAAATTAACGCAAATAGTTACAGCGATATTTTTAACAGCACTAAATATTTCATTTAAAGTTTCTGACTTACCCCCTCTATTACAGGAGATTCGGGGATTTCATAGTTCTCACAGCGCTTCTGGGAGTTACTAATTCTCTCACAGAGATTCAGATTTAATACTTCATAAAGAGCTCCTGAGAGTTATCACTTCTCTCTCTGAGATTCAGGTTGAAAACTTCATGCAGAGCTTCTGAAGGTTCTCTCACAGACTCAGATTTAATACCATCTGTCTTCAAGCAGAGATTTAATACTGTCTTCTCCCATATTTAATAAAAAAAAAACCAGGGACTTACCCTCTTAATTCCATGTTTTCCTTACTTATGCTTTTTTGACAGGATCTGTTAAGGAGCAGAACTTAGCTGGCTGTCACTTAACTGAAGATTGCATGGTGATTTAAGTATAGCTTTACAAGTTTGAAGAACTGATGTGGGCTACATGAGCACTAATGTATGTCACTCTGGATAAGAGCATCTGCTAAATGCCTTCATTCACTCCTGAGAGTTACCATCTCTCTCACAGACTCAGAGATTTAACATTTCTCACTGAATTTCTGAGATTTAGCATTTCTTAGAGAGCTTCTGAGATGTAATATTTCATACAGAGCTTCTGAGATTTAATATTTCTTACACATTGTGAGGTGTAATATTTCTTTTTTACA
Source organism: Hemigrammopetersius urotaenia (assembly GCA_037974485.1). Lineage (NCBI taxonomy): Eukaryota > Metazoa > Chordata > Actinopteri > Characiformes > Alestidae > Hemigrammopetersius > Hemigrammopetersius urotaenia. The sequence continues at coordinate 7,543,198 of JBBPDC010000039.1, read as the reverse complement.
CTGTTTCTGAGATTTAACATTTCTCAGTCCTTTTGAAATATAACTTTTTTCACAAAGACTCAGAGTCGTGATATTTCTTACAGAGTTTACACAAATCTATATTTAAAAGATAAAACAACTTTATTTCTTAATGGGAAAAATCTTCGCTGACATTTACAAAAAGTATGTATAAAAGACTTGTCCCACAACATATGCTCTGTGCACCTATTTACTACTTTGATCATTAGCTCTTAATGGAATGTTTTGCCTCACATAGCATAAAGTGCTTTTTAGGCACTGAAGAGCAGGAATTACACTATGTATCTTTACCACGCCAGTGTAAAAAAAAAAAAAAGACATATAATTGTCATACTGCATTATATAATAAAGTACCAAATCATTTGTAAACATTCATAAAAATGTATGTTAAAATGCTTGTACAATCCATAATAAGGCTATAAGAGGGCCGTTGTGAAAGGACTTTGTAGGAAAATACATTATATGGACAAAAGTATTGGGACGCCTGACCATTACACCAACAGGTACATTTAATTTAAATACATGGACTTTACTATGGAGTTGGTCCCCACTCTGCAGCTAGAACAGCTTCCACACTTCTTGGAAGGCTTTCAAGAACTCATCCAACCATGTGCTCTGGGGCACAGTCATGCTGGAAAAGAAAAGGTTCTTCCCTTAACTGTGTCCACAAAGTTGGAGGCATGGTGTTGTCCAAAATGTCTTGGTATGCTGAAGCATTAGGATTGTCCTTCACTGGGGCCTAATGGGCCTAGTCCAAACCCTGAAAAACAGGTGTATCCCAACACTTTTGTCCATGTTGTGTATCTAACAGCAGCACGACAGTCCTTAGTCCTCTTTATGTCTCTCGAGTCTACTCAGCAAGAGCAAAGGAGCGAAGAAGAATGCCGAACTTATCATGAAGCACACCTCGGCTCCAGCCAGCCAGTACACTGCAAAATAAGTGTGACAATAATCACTTGTGAACACACAGGCACTTAATCACAAATAAGGAGCCAAAACTAGTCATTGTTGGTAAAGCCATTTGACAGACTTTGTAATGCTAAAGAATATGTAGAGGTTGGAAATAGTAATCTAAAAATGAATTGCAACATGTCAGGCATGAAAATGCACACAAATGTCAAAAAAGAAGCAATGGCCCTTTAAGGCTTATCTAGTCGACTTAAGATATCAGCATTATGTAGAACAGGAAGAATTCCTCAAAAAGGTTAAACATTATTCACACTTTCAGTAATATGCAATTAGGTCAGTCATATCCTGGTGCATGTGTGGTAATAGGTTAGGCTGCAGTAAAGAGTAAAAGGTGTTTCCTGCTTCTTCTTTGCAGCTAGATATAGGATAAGTGATTAGTCACCTGAGGAGGCCAAAACTGGTCCCAGTGCTCGGGCCAGTGCTCCCAGACTGCGGAGGATCCCCATAACTGTGCCCTTCTGACTGGCACTACCTAATGCAATGAAGACATGATGAACATAGTAATTCATTCATTCATTTTTGCTAATATGAATGTGATCCTTCCAGGACATGAACTCACCGTGTCCTGACACTTGTGCTGAAAGACATGGCACGACAATTGCAGCCGCTGTTCGAAAAAAGGAACATATGCAGAAGTTATTAAAAATGGTTTTCTTTTTCAAACAACAAAGTTCTTCCCCATTACAACAATACAACCAGGATCCAGTTAATGTATCAGTTCATTAATAGCCTGTACTTACCAAAGGAATACAAAAACAGGCCACTGTAGAGAACTGTCTTATTCCAAGCAAGGCCAATGAGCAGGAAGGCTGGAATTAGTGATATTATTGCCTAAAAAAAGCATGTGTGGTTAAGGGTTAATTCATTACTTATGTACATTTTTAGATTCCATAATGTAAGACTCTCACATAAGCCGACCACAGGGAAGCGTTTTTGTATTAGAAACAGAAGTATTATGTAATAAAAATATTATGAATAACATCCTCATGCTAGTGGGATGAGGTGCCTGTTTATGCTTCAATCCAAAATATGAAACTTGGGACTGTACCACACGGACTGTCTGGATCTGGCGGCCTGGTTGGATCCTGCGGGCGTATCCACCCTGGAATGCTGCCATGGTGATGCCAATGAAGAAGAACATTTTTCCCTGTTGCATGCTGGAAGAAAAATGATTTATATATATTTTTTTTATTATCTGGATGAGTACCAGTGAGGTCAGAAAGCCATTCATATAATGTCACTATGCCTTAAAACTTGACTAAGTGACTAAAGTCTAATGAATCACTTGTGATGTGAGAGAACACTGTAGAGAATAAATAATGTAGAGTAAAATACAGGAAGTCTAAATAGGATACAAATGTGATACTGTAGCTACATCTATAATTGGTGCTGCTTCAAAAAGCATCTATTCCTGGCTTTTAATCTACTCTTTTCAAAGCATAACACGATTTCTTAATGACATTGTCACATTTATGTGATATCTGCAAAAATGCTTTCATTTGAAATGTTCTCCAAGACACAGACTTTGCATATGAATAGGAATATAGGTCACTGACTAATAAGCTTTCCACAGTGAGCTAAATTCCATTCTGAATGGTTGCACATGTTCATTTAGAAACTCATGAACAATCCAACAATAAAGACAGCATGGTGCTTCTTTAAAATAGCTATGAATCACCATATGAATGTATCACCTATAATACGTTAGGTAACTTTAGGCTTAAATTCATAATAATGAATCACCCATGTGCAATCTGGCTATTCTTCTTCACAACAACAGTGGCTGTCCATTAAGGGTGTAACAGAAGTTAGCCGACACATTCTAGTGACGCTTACCTGGAGAACTGAAATCGCTGATGGGTCAAGAAGCTGAGAGTGAATTCCAGTCCCGAGAAAAGGAAGAGGTATGTAAAGTACACCCAGCCCAGGACTTTAAGGTTGTGCATCTCTAGTGTGGCAATAACAAGAAAAACAGCAGAGAATGTTTGTGTGGGGAAAATACTGCAGTAGATGACAGAACACAATGGGTTTTAGTTATGAAGTGGAAAAGCCATCGTTGTGGAAATGTATGTGTTTTGTAGAGATACTAGAAAACACAGACCTACAGGCAGGTTTGAAGTCGTGCTGTGTAACACAAAAACGCATGTGTATTATGAGCAAAAACAGCATGAACAAAAAGAAACCTACGATGTTTCAATGGTGGTTCTTTTGTTCTTGTGACTGCAGTGAAGTTGAAAAGGGCCACTGGACTGAGGAGGTCTCCGACCTCCTGAATACCCGAAGCATCGAATGAGTCCTGTGTAACAGAAAATGTCATCTGTTAAACATGAATCTTATGGAGCACTGTGTACCCATCAAAAATAACCATTATTTTACCTTGATCTCATGGTTCACATAGTAATTCATCCATAGAAGTCTACAAGTATCGCGGCCGTTTTGCTATACATATGTAATTGCACATTTACTACAAACATTAAAATACATTTACAGGTTCAAGGTTCAATGGATATGAAATATTATTATTATGGCTTTTCCCATAAAACAAGTCTGTGTAAACCATAACAACTGCTACTTAAACTACTTAAAAACTGATCTTGCATCAGTTAGATGTTTAGCATCTTTGCATTTGACAGAATTTCTTAGTGGGAACAAATTTATATGAAATTCTAATCTTATATTTGATACCACTGTAACAGGAATATGGACTATATAAGCCATGGAAGTGCAAATTACATATTCCTCATAATTAAATTGCAGTGTCTTCACTGACCTTGTTGTCTTTGTGTAAAGTCTCTGGCAGCATGAGAAAGATGAAGAGTAGATCTGCTATGGAGAAGAGGACTGCAAGTAATGCTGGGCCCTGGTAGAAAAGTTCAGTATCTACCAGTTTCAGCACAAAGTAGGCTCCCATTATTGGGCCTAGAGTGAAGCCCAAGGAAAAGGCAACGCCGATCATTGCCTAATGGGAAAATGACACGAATAAATCAGTCATCACATTAAACAAGTCCTTTTAAATCTACTTCTAATTAGAGCTAAGCCCTCTCTAAAGAGAATCACTGTTTTAAGTCACTTCAGAGAGAACACCACTTATATGGTGTTTCTGAATACTCACCATTCCTCGGCTTCTTGCTTTAGGGCAAGGCAGATCAGCCACAACAGCGGTGCAGAGGCTGACATTACCTTTGCATATTCCTCCCACAACACGAGATAGCAGGAAAATACTAAAGCTGTGGGAAACCGCCCACAGAACGTAGGAGAATATCAGCCCCACCTGGAAACACACAGACAAACTGATTTTAAATTACGAGCTCCAAGAAGGCCTTAACATCCCACGTCTTATCCAGAAAGTCTTAAATGATTACAACTTAATTTCTCCCACATCTGTATCAAACGGTCAGTTACTATAGGCAAGGATTCTGTTGTGTTTCCCCGTATTTAAAAAAAAACAGAAAGCACATCTTGAACAGACACCAATGGAGAGGTGCTGAGGCAGTGGAGAAAGCAGGCTTTCTGTTCTTTTCTAAGGACAGTGAAACCTCATTGTTTTAGTAACAGAAGATACTATAAAGATGCAGCAGATGGAAATCAGGCTGAAAACAGACATCCTTTAAACTTCACTCGTAAAGTCACAGGTCAAGGATTCATTAAATGGATTCAAATTAGAGTACACTGTCCCCACAGTAGTTAAAAGTAGCAGCGGTCTTCTCCCATGCTTATCTGATGCAGCTCCAATCACAGGAGAAGAAAGGAACTGCAGCAAAGAGTAGAGTGAGCCAATAAGCCCTAAGAAGCACAAGACAGAGAAAAATGATTACAGTCTGTTGGACATAAGTCACTCCTGAGTGATACATTCAGAAGTTAAAAAAATGTTTACCCCCAAAAAGTACACTGTTGTATTTCTTTTCAATGGGAACACCAACGATCTCTCTGAACCAGTCGACAATGCCTTGAAGTGACTGGTATACACCATCCTGTGTTAACAGATAAGTGAATAAAAAGGAAATATTAAATTACTCTGCTATAGTTGTATATTGTAATTTAATTTGGAGAAAAGGCGTCTACTTTGACAATAAGAGTGAAAGCAACCCTCAACCTATTGTGTGACGTGTAGGGGGATGTGATTATTGAAGGAGGGTCTTTGTCCATTTAGGTGTACCCAGCGATTCTTCCCAATAAAACAAAAAAGGACAGCAAACCACTAGAGTGTACCAACAAGCAAGCACTCAAGCACTGGGATTGAAAATTGAGCTATGCAGCTAATAACCAGTATCTTTTGGTCACACAGATTTGTTGAACCAGGGTTGAACCATTTTTAATTGTGGATTGGGCAGTTGATTTTTCAACCTGAGGGTGGGGGCACAGTTTTGATTTGTCAGTTTGTGTGGGGGGGCCTGTGTCACCATGTTTCATGAAAGTAGGCAAAAATTTGCGGCATGACCAGAATGAGCCATCATATGATCAGTGCTAGACTTTCACAAAACACTGGGGCTGTATCTCTGGAGTCTGACTAACTATCACTATCAAAACAAGTGTGGGACACTGAGAAGTATACACCAGCAAACACGCAAGGAAATCTCATGTACTAGTTTCTAAAGGCTTCATACATGTATCTATCTACTTATTCAAGAGTTTTCTCAAAAGCATTTTGGGTCAGCTGAAGGACTAATGGTTAAGGAGTTGACCCTGTGATGAGAAGGTAGTGGCTTCAAACATACCACTTTGGGGTTTTATTTTGTAGCTCCGTTTTGAGAACAACCCCCATCCCAACACGTCACACAAAAACAACAGGTTTGTGGTTGGTTAATTTGCAGTCAGATGCAATCATCAGTTCAAAGACAAACATCCTCTCAAAGCAGGCAGTTCTGTTCTCGACCCCTTTAAAAAATTAAGCACTCCTGACTATCCAGTGACAGACAAATATCTGGCTTTCAAGACACGTATGATACTTTGGCAACAAAAAGGTTTTATGTTTTATATCAATGTAATTGTTATTCCAGTGGTCTACACTAGTGTAAAAACAATTCTGAACAAAGCAAACATTCCCTTAAAACAAACAATCAGGTAAACCAGGCACAAAAGAGTGACGTCTCACCCCTGTTTGACTGTAGTGGTCTAAGATGGAAGGGAGAAGTGGCAGTATTAGGGTGAACCCCAGCAGGTCCAGTAGAAGGGCCAGAAAGACCACTCGGATAACTCTGGAAGAGTGGCTGTCCTGTGGAGAACTCTTCTCCCCCGCCATGAATCTGTCTGGTCTTTACTGGTCTCTTCAGAAGTCAGGGCCTGGAAGATCTTCAAAGCATCTCTTGTGCTCGCCGAGATGAGACAAATTCCTTAGTGAGTAAACTGTTTGCGAAGGAGATTAAAGAAGACAAGCCCTTAATAAAACGGCCTAAATCCTAAAACAATTTACCCTGAATAAAGCCGTTAATAAATCACAGCTCTGCAGTACAGATACTTTGTACTATGAGGAAGTTTGTGGGACAAATTAGAAAGGAGCAAAGGTGTGTCAGGTACCGGCCGGCACAGGTTTAAAAAAAAAAAAAAGCCCTCATTCAAACGTGATCCTTTTACACCCCAATTTGTTGACGTATTCTCTTTAAAATTAGGGTAAGGTTGTACTAGTCCGATCCGTATTAAGTTAGGACATGCCTGCACACAGAGAACTGAAGCTACCCTCCACATTTCCCTTTGTTGTTAAGATTTTTTATGAAGAGGGTTTCTAGTTTCATCTTCACTGACATGAAGCCAGACAGCGTGCTAAAGCTAGATTTGTTTGAAAAACGGCAGAAAAAGAAAGTTTTTAAAAGGGAACTTCGAAGGTGTGTCCATGTCGCCTCCATTCAGACTGGTATATGTTTACAGATGAGAAATCTGATTGAGAAATACGTACCTGGAGCTCCTCTGTCCCTGTGCGCTCGAAGCGATGCGTTTTAAACCCTACACACATACTGTCTCCCTCTCCTCATCTCTCTCTCTCTCTCTACTCACACACACGTTTCTCAACCAGGAAGCGGAGACTCCAGTTAGAGGAGTGACGCAGAGAGGAGGAAGCAGGAGTGGGAGACTTGGGGATGTGGGGTTGGCTCTTTAAAAAAGAGAAAAACTGAAGTCTGTTCACTTCGAACCCTAGAAGGGCAGAAAACAATAAAAACGAAGGTAAAGAAACCAAATAGGAAGAGTGTTTCTGTGGGGAATTTGTGCTATTTCATTCTGTAGAGCATGTATGAGGTCAGACACTGATGATGGACGAGAAGGCGTCTATCTCCGTTCCAGTTCATCACTTGATGGATCTTGCTTTGTACACTGGGGCACAGACTGTCATGCTAGAATTTGAGATGTTCTCCCCCAAACTGTGTCCACAATGCGTTGTCCAAAATGTCTTGGTACGCTTAATCATTCATGTTGCCCTGCAGTGGAATAAAGTGGGCCAGCCCAAACTCATGAAAAAATATACGTGTCCGAAAACTTTTGTCCATATATTGTATGAACAGTGTACACATTCAGAAACCACACGAGGTCGCTACACACTTACTGTAGAAGGCAGTGGTGTAGACCGTAATGAGAAATTGCTGTATCAGTTCGTTAAAATGTACATTACGGAGTAGATGGTTTATTAAGACGTGTCAACAACAAAATATATTCGAGATAGAAAATCAACCAGACTAACCGAAAACATCTAGGCCATTTATTTACTGAGGAATCCCAGTAGCAGTCCGATGTTTCCGGGGGGACCAAAACAACTACTGCACCAAAGACACCTTCACATGGAGCACCACAGATAATTTAAAAAGGATCGAGTGGAGAGACCAGATCGATGAAGCTCAGAGCGGGTTAGTCAGAAGGACAGCTTAAGGACCTCTGAAACATCAGACGATGTTGTATTAAAGTACTGTAAATGCTGTCTTCATGCAAGATATTTCAATTCCTTTCATGGTGGAAAAAACTGGACTAGTACACTATATGTCCAAAAGTATTGGGAAACACCTGGTTTTTTTTAGGGTTTGGGCTAAGTCCCTTACTTCCAGGGAAGGGTGATCTTAATGCTTCAGCATTGCAAGACATTTTAGACAACACCGTGCTTCCAACGGACACAGTTTTGGGGAAGGCCCTTTTGCGTACAGTTTCCCACAGAAACACTCTAAAATCTTGCGGAAAGCCTTTCAAGAAGAGTGAAAGCTGTTACAACTGCAAAGGGTGGGCTAACTCCATATTAAAGTCTATAAATTTCAAAGCAATGGCAATAAAGTCCCTGTTGGTGTAATTGTCAGGCGTCCCAATATTTTTGGCCATCTAGTCTTACGTTAACTTTGCTGACCTGTCAAGAATAAGCTAAGTAAAAAAAAAAAAGTGGAAACTTTCTCATCCATATGTCTGCTCATTTACCTTTACAAATGACCAAAATGTTTTCATTTTTTAAATTTGAGATGCCAAGATGCCAGTTCAAAGCTAACGAAAGACAGGAACTTCAACAAGATTTCTAAAAAAAACCTCACAGTCAATATTATGACTGTTTAGGATAACACACATGTATTGCCTTAGGAAGTGAACATGTAAAATATGATTGAATATTATACCCCATTGCTACTATAGATATCTTTGTTTCATGTAGTATTATCATAGATCTCTTTTTTAAGAGACATTGGTCCAGCATGTAGTTCAACACAGGTTGACACTGAATAGACAGGTTGACCAGACAGAATAGAATTCACTGAAGTCACCATTTCTTTTGTCTGGGCTTCATGAGCATGTAGAATGCTGCTCATTTGCATATAAATGAAGAAAAGCACAGTGACCGTACCTGCATTGGTCTCTCTTGCAGACGCACCCAGCATGTAGGCAGTTCCCACTGTTATAGTGGGCAAAATGATGTCTACCAGACTGTTGATGGTGCTGAACTCGCATTCAATAAGAAGAATTGCACCACAGACCTGTTACTCCTACCTGTCGAGCATCCAGAGCAACGAACACAAAAATACTACATACGTCCATCAGAATCCAGCAGGATTGTGTTTTTTCAAGAGGCACTTACAGAAACTGAGATTGGGTTCATTAGCTGGACATAACCATGGATTTTCAAGCAAGAGATATTTCAGCCTCACACCAGCTGGGATAGTAAACGCAGCCCCACTGTCTGTACAGCCGTACCTCCGGTTAATGAGACTTGACAAACCTATTGGTGAGTTGCTATGAACATTAGTGAGTCTGGCCTATTCTTGTAATAACTGCAGATGTTTGTCCTTAATATTGTATAATAATAACAATTACAGTTAGAATATCAATTATAATAATAACCACATAAGCACAGCAGCGGATGGTGAGCATGAAATAAAAAGATCCAAAGATGGGTATTGAGAACCTGCACTATATTGCTACCAGTTCCTGACTGGTCAAAACTGAAATATGGATTAGCTCCTGGATAAATAGTACGACTGACTGTGTTTATGCAGTTTTAATGCATTCTGACATAGCTATCGTTTTCAAAGGGTTAATGCTAGGTTGGATCAGTGGGAAGACCTATCACCACCTCACATCTGTTGACTAGACATTTGACCCTCCTTATACATACAGGAAACAATATAGCTTGTTGTTTCTAAAAAAATAATGGAGTAAAAATAATAATTGTTAAAGTAAAATCTTTTCACATCTTTTCATGTGATGTCTATTTTCTGCGCCAAATTATGGAGAGTTGTATCAGTAAGAGTATTGATACGTATTGATACTGATCAGTAAAACGATATCCATCCACAAAATTACATTGAAACACATTGACTACCAAAGGTAAAAGAAAAAAAAGAATTTTAAATAAAAAAATGAAAATTGAAAACCCAATTAAAATCCAATAAACCTTTTTTTATGGTACATACACACACTTTTGGATTTTATGTACAATATGTATCCTTAAAATTGTATATACAAGGTGGCACCCCTTCTACATCTCAGCAATAGTGGATAATCTGAAAAAGCTGTAGTTAATTGTTGTGTGTTTCCTGTGGCTTGTGTGGTTTATGCTTGTAGGGACCTGGCTGCTGTATCTACCCTGTACCTGGAGTATTGGGCTGGCTGCAGACCCAGGCTGCTTGCCTGACTTGGGCATGCTTGCACTGTTTGGCACTGGAGCCCTGCTGATGAGAGGAGCAGGCTGCACCATCAATGACATGTGGGACAAAGACTTTGACAAAAAGGTATCTCTGCCATAACTACAGGTTCATACCTGCCTGTTTTCACTGTACAGGAGTAAAATCTGGACTAGCCTAAGCTTGAATTACACTGGGTAACACATTTTTATGAAAGGTCTGTTTCATTGCATTTTTTCATAATCACGTTTTGCACTGATTCAGAAAATCACATCAGTTTTTCCCACCTTCAGTCGTTCTAGAGATAAATAAATTGTATGTATATTTTCATTCTAAGGTTGTTATAATACTACTGGTATTGTCATGTTAGGCTACTAATGCATGTTTGACAACAAACAAACGACACATTAATATGCAAAGCATTATAAGTGTAACAAAAGACCATGTCAGCCGAGCTGTCAAGTTTAGTTTTTTCTAAAAATGACGTTTCTAACTACACCCTTGAAGCTACATTGAAATAAACGTTACCACCGAAATCACTGTGCCGATATTGTATAAGAAACACTACAAAATCTAATAAAACAAGTGTTTGTTGCCTGGTGTTATTTGAGCAAGAGCAACTGATATATACCATCCTGAAATGTAATTTACCCACTTCTTTGAGATGCTGCAGATCATAGCACTATAAAAAATTGTTTAATCTAATTGTGTCGGACATATTCAAGTCTCAGTAGTTCAGTAGAACTGGAGATGGCTGTTACATGCTAAATAGCTTGGCATCTGTTGCAGTCTTCTCACACTAAAAGTCTTCTCTGTATAACACACACATCTGCCTGAACATTCCTCAAACCACTTACGTTGAAAAAACACTTTAGATAAGAGTAGTAAAGCAATATATAATTAAGATATTAAATAAGAACAAATATGTGAAATTAGTACAGCTATATAATAGTTTGAGTAAGCACATGTACTGTACCAGCTAGAATCACTGGGCAAGACTCCAAACACTTCTGGTTAAGTGTTACATTCTAAATGTCATAAACATAACATGTAAATACGAGCAGCAGTAAAGGACCCAATTGATAAAGCCTGTTAAATACAGCAGTAGTGTTCATCACATTCTAACCCATTCCCATTTTTACCACCTGTAAGATCTATAAGATCTCATGCAAGATTGCAGATGTTAGATTACTATTAAAAAAGCAATTAAATGAATAAAGGTGTAATGAAGGGTTAAGGATTTGTTATTCTGTCTTATAGTACTGGTAATGTAATTAAAAGTACTGTACTGGTAATCAAATTTAAAAAAAATATTGTTTATACTCTGCATTTGTTGAACATTCATGCCACAGTTTAAGTGAGGTTACCTTTCTGTGCTATTCATGAAAATAGCGTTAGCTGCATGTCTGGGATTGCCATATAACAATGAGAATAATGACTTCTTAACAAAACATAGTAGTGCACCTTTAGAAACACTGATTTGAACCAAACTGTCATGCACCAAATGGGAGGAGTTTACTGCAGTTTCACTCAACGACAGTCTGATTTTCCTTCTTTACTCCAGACTCAGACTGCTGGCTGTGATGTTTTTGAGTTGCGTGTCTCCTTTATACTAGTTCAAAATGAGTTTGCTTCTCTCCTCCTCCCATTCCCTTACATTGCTCAAAATCTTTATCATGATGCTGTACATGTGATTTGGCACTGTGGAATTAGACCTGGGCAGTATTACAAAATTCATCATTATCCTGAAAAATTACATCACATGTCTCATAATGCATTTTAACCATATTGTGAGGATATCACCACTTTAAGAACGATTAGATGTTTCAACGCAGAGATTTTTTCTTGCTTGATTGTGTTAGGTGAAGTCTAGTGTTCCAAACCTTTCTTTTTAAATGTAGCACTGTTTCTTTTTTGGCTTTTTCCCATAACACCCCTCTCTAGGCACAAGTTTAAACCTTATCATATATGATGTGTGTTATCCTGCAGGTGTCCCGGACAGCATTGCGACCCATAGCTGCAGGTCAGATTTCTCGTTTCCAGGCTCTGGTCTTTCTGGGAGGTCAGCTGAGCTTAGCACTGGGGGTCCTGCTCTGTCTCAACTATTATAGGTACTACACCTTTGGAAACTTTCATGTGTGTAAATCTTCTTAACCTCCTGAGAACCGAAGAAAAAAAGTGTACAGTTTATTTTTTTGTGTGTGATTTCCTATCTGTTTGGGCCTAAAAAAAAACCTTACAATTTAAATTTCTTTGAATATATTTTTCCTTTTAAATTCTGTATCACTCTTCTGTGCTTGTTGCTTGCAAGGACAACAAATCAGGTATTTTAGTGAATAATAAGTCATAGAACATCCTCTGAATATTTGGTGCCCCTCATGTATGTCTTGCCATTGCCGTCCTTGTACCCCCATCACTGGAAAGCCCAGGATGTCCACTACAGAATACTATAGGGCTTGGAGTATCTCCAAATACTTGAGGAAGATGCGGGTGAACAAAATGTCCACGATAAAGGACAAAAATGAATGTGCTGGGTCTCACAGCTTTCATAGTCTTAGGTTTACTATGTAGGACTGGGTCAGAGTGTTTTGATGCAGATTCCAATACTCATACCTTGACCCTGATAGCAATACTTTTTTAAAATACAAAAATGACATCGAACTCTTTGTCTCATTGTAGCAAATCCGGTTTGACTGAAGGAAAACTATGGCTCACTAACCCCTCCCCCCATGCATGGTCACACTGATCCAACTAATCTCTTTACTAGAACTTATGGATCCTTCCTGAATTCATCTTATTTTGTAGAATCTCATCAAAACATCTTTTCTATCCTTTTCTTTCAGCATAGCCCTTGGAGCTGCTTCGTTATCCCTGGTTGTGACCTACCCTCTAATGAAGAGAATAACATACTGGCCTCAGCTAGTCCTAGGTGTATGCTACAGACATTTCAGTTTTATGCAAAAATGGAATTCCAGCATAAGACAAGAGCCAGGTTAACTTTTTTTCTAATGAAATGCATCTGCTGCTTTATTCTGTCAGGTCTTACCTTTAACTGGGGAACCTTGCTGGGCTGGTCTGCTGTGATGGGATCCTGTGACTGGTCTGTGTGTCTACCACTGTATTTCTCAGGTGTCATGTGGACACTGATATATGACACCATCTACGCACATCAAGTACTGCCTTCTAGTTTAACACAGACAATTTGGTGTTTTAGTGCCTGTCGTGAACATCTGGTTTGTGTAGAAGTCTTTTTGTAAGCTTGTGGTGTTTTCTGTTGATCAGGACAAAGATGATGATATTAAGCTGGGTGTGAAGTCCACAGCCCTCAGATTCCAGGAGCAGACAAAGCCATGGCTGAGTGCCTTTACTGTGGCCATGCTCTCTGGACTGGTGCTAACAGGGGCTAACGCTAACCAGACTCTTCCATACTATGTAGCAGTGTCCACAGTCGCTGTTCATCTAGCGCACCAGGTTAGTATTTTTCTATTATATGTTGGGCTTTGAATATTCAGTTATATATTTTGGAATAAAAGCAAATATGTCAAGTTCTGACTGTCAATGTTGAAATCTCTAGATCTATTCTTTGGACATCAGCAAGCCCGAAGACTGCTGGAAGAAATTTGCCTCCAATCGAAACGTAGGACTTGTGTTGTTTTTGGGAATAGTTGTTGGCAGTTTGTGGAAGAAGAGGAACGACAGACAATATGAAACACACTTGAACTCCGTTTCTAATTAAAACCAGGGTTTACGCCAATTCATGTAGTCTTATTTATTTTGGTAACAGCTTTATAAAGTAGTACTCATTCATAAATGTTCCTTTAAAACATTTATTCAATTTCTACAAACAAATTCTAATCATCTAATATCTTAAATAATTAGAAAAGGTTACATCTATAAAAATTAAGGTCAACATTGAGAACAGTGCCAGTAAGTTACACCTAAATACAGTCAAAACAAAACTCATACATTTAAACATTTTCATACATCGATCGAACAAATATATAAAACCAAAACCTATACAAGTTGATCGCTATATCTGAGCCAGGTATCAGTTTTATTTTTTTAGTAGAGCAATGGAGAACTAAATAGAGAGAGGACTATTATTTGTGCAGTGCTTGCAGAATGAGAAATGAGGCACCAAGAGCATAACCAAAGGAGAGATGCATCAGATCTGCTGGAGATGGTTCATTTGGAGGAAAGGGGGATGTCGCTGGGAGGTGATCATGAGGAGGCACGTTCTTCATATGGAGATTCATAGACCTCCATTGGGGGACAGGTGCACACGAGATGCTGGTCACCATAGATGTCGTCAATCCTTGAAATTGTGGGCCAGAACTTGGTTTCAGGTCTCACAAAAGGCTGGAATAATACAGAAATAAGTCAGTCATAATATTACATCTGTAAACTAGATTGCATTTCCACAAAAGTGATGTATGATTGATTATTGCATGGTTGCTATTAAACCAGTGTTTGGAAACACACTTTGGTTTTATGGCAAAAAAAGTCTACTAGCAGTGTGGATGTGAACCAGCGCCTTTTCTGATTTTCTATGTTCAGTGCCCAGTGTTTTACCACTGAACCACAGAGGGGGCGTTAACTCACTCACCAAGCCATCTATGGTTAAGTATGGCTGAGAACAGGTGCCGTGCACTGCCACATTCACACACAGGCTGATTATTTATATCACCAAACAGTAACATCTTTTTAATTTTTTTTATAACTGTCCTGAGCTTTAGTGTCTTGAAATCTGTCCGAGTCTGCTGTCTTTTGCTCCAGGAGACTGAACTGTTGTATATATATGTATATTAGTGCTGGGCCGTTAATAGCGTTAACGCGAGATTCGCGAGAGAAAAAAAAATATCGCCGTTAATCTATTCACAAAGTTGGGTTGGGAGCTGGGTCTATACTACGCAAGCTATGATGAC
>JBBPDC010000039.1:7496478-7520686 GCA_037974485.1 Hemigrammopetersius urotaenia | reverse complement strand
TATCTCTCTCTCTCTCTCTCTCTCTCTGTCTTTAAACCTCGGGTTAATATTTACACTTTCTTTAAGGGTAATGTATTAAACTGTGTTCCAAATGATATTAAAGTGATCTGGGAGAACATTTAGAGGCATATTTATGGTTACACTATAAACAGGCATTGGGATCATTGGGGGGGGGGCATTTTAATCTAGATTAATCTCGATTATTCTCAAGATTACAATGAAAAAAATTAATCTATGCCCACCTCATTCATATATATATATATATATATATATATATATACAATTTTATTTTATTATTTTTTTTACACACAATACTCGCACCTGATCAACCCTTCAAAAATCTGAACACACACTACACTGGATATAAACAGACGTTTTAACGTTTGAAGCATTCCAATATTTCCAAAAAATTAGGAGAAGAGGCACCCAATTCCAGCTACAAAAATAATACTTAGGGATATAGGAATGTAGATTTCTGTTTTGCATTTTGTACCACCTTGCTTCTCATATAAGACATATCTAAAGACATAGGCCACATACCATGGGGAAAGCAGCATATTCCCTGGAGTAGGGTCTGTCCCATGTGGATGAGGCAATGCAGGCCAGTGAATGTGGAGCCATCTGGACAAAAAGACTTTGATTACGTTGCTGCACTGAGCTCTCACTACAACACAACCTTCAATAGCTGGGCAGTGAAATGACTATTCCTCATTCTGCAATGCTCAAAATCTATATTATTCCTTGTTTGCTCAACTTAAAATCATTCATAGCTACTGTAGCAAAGCTGGACATTTTTTCCAACATGTTGACAGAATGCAAAATTGTGGCGCACAGCCCAGTCTTCAATATCTGTAAAGTAACGCACTACAGTTTTTCTATAAGATTGCACATAAGCTCTCATATGAGTTTCTACAGAGAAGGATAAGCAAGTTGGATAACATGTAACATATATATAAATATGTAAATTAGCTCAGTTGTCAGTGGACAGCCTACCTTTAGTGGGTTAATCCGAGAGTCCATTCTGCCTTCCTCAATGTCTGCAACTTCCTGTCGGATAGCCACCAGGGCATCACAGAAACGATCCAGTTCAGCCTTATCCTCTGATTCTGTGGGTTCGATCATCAGTGTTCCAGCCACAGGCCAAGACATGGTAGGGGCATGGAAACCTAGAAAATATTTCAGAAATTAGTATTTAAAAATGTAGTATTTCCACTGAGGACAACCTGAATAAGGAGTTATCAGAAGTACATTATCTTTACCATAATCCTGCAATCTTTTAGCAATGTCCACTGCCTCAATGTTTGCTGTCTTCTTGAATGGTCGAACATCCAGAATAAATTCATGGGCAACAAATCCTGCGAGAAAGATTTCAGTTTAGGAAAACAGAACAAGATATGATTCAGGCAGCTATGACATTTTTTTTTTTTTTTTAAAAACACTGTTGCTACTCACCTTTAGTGCCTCTGAACAGAATTTTATAATGGTTTTCCAGTCTCTTGGCCATATAGTTTGCATTAAGGATGGCAACTTCTGTTGCATGCCTCAACCCCTTTGACCCCATCATCTATAAAAATGTGAAAATGCATTGAAAAGTTATTTTATAATGAACTATATGTATGTATGTAAACCGTGGAGCATTCGCCTTCCATGTAATCTCATTACCTTTATGTAGGCCCAAGAAATGGGCAATATGGCACTGGAACCCCAGGGGGCAGCACTGATGGTGCCTAGAGAGCTTACTGTGTTGCTAGACTGCATGTTCACCACTGGGTGACTTGGTAGAAATGGAGCAAGATGCTGCTTCCTAAAACAAACGGGTCCGACCACAAAGTTAAAAAGACACAAGGGGCAACAACCCTAAAATTTGGCAAAATTACTTCAGCAAATAGTGGAGTGACCCAGCTATGCACCGCAATCTGAAGAGAATTTATTTCAAAAGACGAGACAACTTACACTCCAATAGGACCCATGCCTGGACCTCCACCTCCATGTGGAATACAGAACGTTTTGTGTAGATTCAAGTGAGAAACATCTGAGCCATAATCTCCTGGCCGACACAATCCCACCTGATGTGATGGAGTTTAAACAAACATACAAATGTTAATGTTATTTTCTGAGGTAAACCTAATATGAAGATACCTCAGTGACTGGTGTGTGACCTTTATCTTACCTGTGCATTCATGTTGGCCCCATCCAGATACACTTGTCCACCATTCTCATGAATGAGCTCACACACTTCACCAACGTTCTCCTCAAACACACCATTAGTTGAGGGATATGTGATCATTATGGCTGCTAGGTTTGCTTTGTGTTTGTCCACCTGGATCAGTCAGAGAATACGGGGAGTCTCGTTACATGTCTGTCACGGATCTGATTCAATATCAGTATCAATAATAGGATTTTTCCCTAATACAGCTCCAAAATGAATGTGGCCATGACAATTTACAATCAAAATATAAATCACAAATGTTACACACCATAGCCTTTAGATGAACCACATCAATATTGCCGTCTTTGTCTACCTCCACCACCTGGACTTTCATACCGGCCATCTGAGCACTGGCAGGGTTGGTACCATGAGCTGACTTAGGAATCAGACACACCTGGAATTCAGGGATAACAATCTCAGGAAGCTTTTCAGTGCTATGTAGTCATGGCTTTGTTTAAAGAAATGAAATTGTTCTAATAATTGCTGCTACACACTGTCCTGTAATCTTTGCTAAAAACAAAGTCAGTGATTCATGGATGAACTCTCTACATTAAAGTTCACATAGTATCTAAGCAGCTATTGGGATGTTTAACATCGTAAACAAGGATGATTTTTTAAAAACAGATCACAAATGCAATTAATAATGCCCCAAGAAAACCAAACTGACCCTTTTGCACAAGGACATATACCCAGAAACCTGTTGGTGTTTGGTAATCAAATGCAAACTAATCTGTCAATACCAGTGAGGCATATGGGGGGGGGGGATTCCAAATATGGAATCTTGCAGTGGTGTGAAATGTGCTAACCTCCTGAAAGAGTAGGGTTTTTTTTCTATCTCTTATTTGCTCAACCATGGCAGTTTGGACCTTGACTGGTTCAGGAGCTCAGCCAGCTATCTAAGATGTGCTTATAAGGGAGTTGTTAAAACAAAGGCCAGATTACAAAATGTTCAAACCACTTGAACAAGTGACCTTATCTTCGATATCTTGTGTGTGTGTCCTCTGTTGTTTCACTACTATCACTTGTGTTTACAACTGTTCAGCACTTTCTTTTATCCTCTTCTACCACAAATAAGGCCACTAATTTTACAAAGAACACAGAAACTTCAAACACACCCATAAATCCAATATATAACATGGTCAGCATATAATATAAAGGAATCAGATCCTACAATAAACTGGGTTGTGCACTTCAGTGGTTTGATTATTCTGAGATAGTATTACAGGGAATGCAGACAGACATGTGGACACCTGCTGTGAGGATGCAGTCTTAAAGGATTTCATCTTTGTTTCTCTGTGGAGCTTGGGCAATTTGATTGGGCCCTGTTTTTGGTTTTCTTTCTCCCAACAGTGTGGCTACTCACTGTTCTGTGTGACTCTCCTTTGGAATTCAAGTAGGCTTTGATTGCAGCCAGGCCAGCATACTCCCCCTGAGCACCACTGAAAGGGAAAAGAAACCAAACATTCAACAAGCACTGCCTCAGCAAATTGCAGTTCAAAGATCACTCCACAGGGTCGTTCCTAAGGACGTTAGCTTGCTTGAGTGAGGATAAAGTACAGCATGCCAAAGATACAGTACTATGTGTTAAATAACCTAAGGGCAGACGTCTACGGGCTATTAACTAGTCCGGCCTTTGGGTTATCTAAACAGCTTCAAACATTAACAGTGGTTAATGGGATGATCTGTGTACAGGAGGAAGTGTTCCATTCACATTTCTGAGCCACAAACATGTTGTTCGGCTAAGATTTGAAACTTTGGATACTGATGAGAACAAAAAAAAAGGACAATAGTTATTAGAACTATCCTCCGCAATCTATGTAAAAAAAAACAAAAAAAAACAATGTTTCCTTGAACTGCACAACAAAAAAGCAATTTAAAAAGTGACCATTGTTGAAATTATCAGACAAGAGTGTGATGGCAGACGTTTACAGGTTTGTTTTGACTTCATTCTGAGATGCAGGTTTGACTTAATGTGTTACCATTTTGAGTCTACAGAGCTGTAATTATACACGACAGGGAGGGTCATGTAGGCCCCCCAACAAAACAGGCCTGAAACATCAGGATCCCTACAATTCAGTGCCTTCAAAGAGGTGCCACTGGCGTATTGCTTGCCTGTTTGGTTGGAAGGAGATCTTGTCATATCCTGTGATGTCACAAAGATCTTTCTCTAGCTGGCGGAAGAGCTGTTGATAACCCTCAGCCTGATCCAGAGGCACAAACGGGTGAATATTAGCAAACTCCTGCCAGGTGATTGGCTGTCAAAAACAAAAAACAGCAATGAGACGTAGGGATACACATTCCAATGCATGCTGGATGAAGGTGATTGCATACATTCTTATATTTGACCCAAAGATAACAATGTCAACGCTTACGACAGAATAAAAATGACTCACCATGAGTTCTGAGGAGCTGTTCAGCTTCATCGTGCAGGATCCCTACATGGAAACAGTCTTTGTGATGTTCACATTATTTACAATTACATATGGAGTGAAACTGATTTATTAATTACTTACCAAAGGAATCATACTGTGCACAAGTGATATGTCTTTATTCTCCAGTCTTTTCATATATCTCACAATGTTGGTCTCCGAGTGATAACTGTAAGTGCAAAGTGAAAACTAAGTACCTAAGTAAAAATTGACATGGTGAAAATATACCGAGTACAGTAAACTAAAATGATGGATCGCCAGAAAGTAGTAAAGGACACTGGACTACTCATGACCTGCAGAATGGCTGCTTAAGTGATAACAGTTACATAATTGTCAAGTATTTATAGTTGTCTCCCATGTTAATGTTGTATACACATTAAGATAAATCAAAAGACATAATTCTCATCTGCATCTAAATTAATACCTACAGGTGTCAGAAACATGTTTTGACATTTTATAACCCCTTATGGTGAAATAGCACGCAAGATTAGATTAACAATTTCCCCCTTGTCTGCAGGTTACGGGTGATACGGAACGAAAAGTGATAACTAAAGGCTTAATGGTTCTTTAAAGGCCTTTTAACTGGATACCACACTATGGCATGGCAATTATAACTAAAGGCATCATAACAGACCTGTTGAAGACTGGGTGGGTAAGGAACTTGCTGGTCCTCTTAAAAGGACTTGCCAGCAAGCCTTTTGTTCTCTCATTCATTTTTTCTGCAATGAGCTCCTAGGGGGAAAAAAAGAAAAAAAGGCATTGAGATGCACAACAGAGCAACAAACAGCAGATTCAGCAAACATTTTAATGATTTTTACTGTGATCAGGCTCACACTAAAGATTTTGGCATAAGTAGTATAACTATCATATTTGTCATAATCTGTCATTTTAGACTTATTTGAGCATACATACAGCAGAGGATTCACATCCAAAGATCCAGAGCAGATCATCCAAGTCCCTCTCTGTAACCGTCTCATCCAAAGCCACGCCAAGCTGAAATCATACAAGGAACATATTTTAGCATTTAGTCACTCTTATTAAAGTGCCATGTGTCATGTCCTAAAGACAATCTGTTGTAAGCAGTGCCGGAGAGAACATACCACTCCTTCACCGTAGACCCGCAAGTTAACCTCCCTCTTTACGGCCTTCTCGAGGATGTCCTTGGCAGCCACGCCACAGTGGATCTTCAAGGTGTCAAAGAAGGTTTCATGCTGTAGCTTGTGTCCAGCTCTAATAAGCCCTGTTAGGACAAGGAATTAAGTGGAACCACATGCTGATGCTTGTTCAATATGACTAATGCCACTTACGAACATAAACTTGAGGACGTACCTTCAGCAAGAATCAGGGTGGCATTGTGAGTCCTCTCCGCAATGTGCCTCAGGCCCTGTGAGCCGTGGTACAGAGCATACATGGCAGCCATGTTCGCCAATAGAGCCTAAAAGGGAGGAAATGAGTCACCAACTGCAATATCCTTGACATGTAGCATCATGCAATTCTCCTCGGCTACAGCTCTGCACCTGAGCAGTGCAGATGTTGCTGGTGGCTTTGTCTCGCCGAATGTGCTGCTCTCTTGTCTGCAGAGCCAGACGATACACCTCTTTACCGGCAGCATCCCTGTAAAAGAGAGGGGAAATGGTATGTGAATTTTAGTCGGTATCAAAGATAATGTAAAAAGCCATTAAGACATACGGTAACACCTCAGGCTAATTTACATAAACTATATCCCAAAACAAATCATTTTATTATTTAAAATAAAAAAAATAATGTCCTCAATATCATAGGCGTTCACCTAGTGACTCCAACCATCCTTCCTGGCATCATTCTGACCAGGTTTTCTTTGACGGAGAAGAAAGCAGCATGAGGTCCACCGTAACACAGAGGCACTCCAAAGCGCTGGGAGCTGCCCAAGGCAATGTCCACTCCAAACTCGCCGGGTGGACGCAAGACACAGAGGGCCAGCAAATCAGTTGCACAGCAAGCCAGTGCCTTTAAAATACACAGAGCAAACGGACAGGTCACCTTAAAGCACTCATTTAAAAAATGCAAATGCACGTGTCAACATCCTTCTGTTGACTGTTAATGATTTTGTGTGACGAAACATTCCAGGATCAAGTTTCGCTTCAGGCACAAACAGACTTGCATCAGCTAATTATCACTGACACATTTGAAAACTATTGAGAAACTGTTGATGAATCACACTTGTTTCAAAGTCACACTTGTACTTACCCCACCCTTGTGAGCCCGGTCCACAAGTGCAGAGAAATCCTCCACTCTTCCTTCAGTATCAGGGTACTGGAAGAGCACCCCGCTAACGTCCTGTCCACTGAAGTCCATTTCATGAGGCAGCATCAGCACAGTCTTCACACCAATGTAGCTACAGGTATACATTTATATGTCAAATTAACATAGTAGTATTCATCTAGTGTTGAATGATATTGATCAATTTAGAATCTCACAAATCCATCAAAGCAGCAGATACTATTTAAACAAAAGTATATGTGCTGACACTGCTACTCTATTCTAAAAAGAGTGCTATACAAACATAAGCCTGTTCTGTTTTAATCGATTAAAATTATACCATGAGGAATCTTACACAGTACCATACAGGTTAACCAGGCATGAACCAGATATACAGAAATAACTTTCTTTTTCTTTTATATTTTAATGATTATTTAATGATAATGATTAACTCAATCTGGAGAATCCAGCAAATGACATGCACTGAAAATAACCACGTTTTTGTTCTGTCAATAATTATCTCTTATCATCTCTCAATATTTCACCCAGCACAGGGCATAATACACTGTTCAGATTAACAGTGAGTCAAACTGACAGGGACATACTTGGCTCTGGTCTGCACTACTGCAATCGTCTGTGGATGACAACGGGGATCAATGTAGAATGTTCTTCTCTTGTTTTGCCTGAGGACATAAATCAGTCCAATTAGCCACAAATGCAGGCAAAAAATACCATATAATGTAACGCTCAGGTGTCTCCCAGCATCTCCTGTAAGTGTGCGAACCTGTGACAAAGCTGCATGGCCTCAGCAGCTGCAGTGCCTTCATCCAGAAGTGAAGCGTTGGCTACTGCCATACCAGTGATGTCACACACCATGGTCTGGTAATTAAGTAGGCTCTCCAAACGACCCTGCGCGACCTCAGGCTGGTAGGGGGTGTACTGAGTTACCCTGTGAAGCAAACAGACTTAAATAGGAAGAATCCAACCAAAATTAATATTTTTAAAAATGAGAAAATGAGTTTGCATGCATTAACAAGAAGTCCCCTCAGTGAACAAATTTTAACAAACTGATCATGAGAACAGATCATGACTGATTTGGGAACATTTAACTCAAAGCCTCGTGCCCAAGTCATAAGATTTAACTGGTGCTTGGCATGGTACTAATTACTTCTTCAAAAGCTTACTGGCTGTGAAACATTTACTCTGCCTGCTTGAGATTACAACCCACAAAAAGTCTCCCAACCGTCTCATCTATTTAATCAGTGCACAGCTCTAGATTCGGCTCATAAAACGAGAAATGTGGAAAAGACACACACCATCCAGAATTCTCCAGAAGATTTCTCTGTATGACTGGGGGCACAGAGCAGTTATAATAGCCCATTCCGATGTAGGACCTCCACATCTTGTTCTTGGAAGCAATCTTTTGGAGTGACTCGAGAATTTCATTCTCACCTGTGGAAAAGAGTGCAGTGAGGTGGCACACAAATACAAATAAAATCTCATTTTATTTCTTGCTAAAGAGTTACCAAGGAACATGAATCAGCTAATTTAATAGAACCACAACCATGTGACGGGGTCGGGTGCCTTAAGATTTATTAAAGACGAACCACTTTATTCACGTGTTTCCAGTGTGGCCACAACTTACTGTCATCTGACAAACTGACATACACAAAATGGATGAATGAGTTCTTTGGATTCGACCTCCTTTCAAGCCAGGAAAGCCCTAGAGTGACGCAGCATTAAATTAAGAGCAGCTAGCCAACCATTTATTGAACAAGTGACTCAGATCTAGTTAGGAAACTAGGTTCTCGCTAGACTCATTTGAATAATAATGCAGGGCAAGCGCAACTTGGCAAGCAAAGCAAACTTAAAAATTCCCACTTACACCAGTAGCCACAACTGGCACCACTTTTCTTTCCAAATTATGTATGAATTTAATCAATAAAGAGACTGCATGTGTAAATATATGTGCAGTTCACTAATCGACGGTGGATGATGGGCACATATGGGCCATTTCCTGATGGCTAAGTAACTAGTTTAATTCCAGCTGCTCAGGCGTATTGGAGCCTGTACATACCGAGACACTGGAATTCCCCAGGCATTGTGCTACAGCTTAGTACCACAGCAACTCAGCAGGGCAAAGACAACCCAGCAGTCCAGGACTGAGGTAGCTGCATTAACAACCATGCTGATGTTAATGCAGCTACTTCTGCAAGTGTCTCGTTCACATGACGCGATTAACTACTGCCTAATAAATCTACTGCGTCTTATTCTATACCGTCCAATATAATGAGATGCAGCATCTAAATTCGGTTAATCCTGAATGAATTATTCCTGATCTTACCGGAATAAACAACTAGAGCAAATTTAAGCTAAACAGGCAACACAGAAAAGAGTGACCTGGAATGAATGCATTCTTCTTTCCATTAGAATTGGCCAAATTAATGCAAATGTTCTGAGGTCAACCTCTTAAATCACTCCAAGTGCAAAAGCATCTATTATGGGTGAAGGGATGGGAGGGCGTTACATCCATTGTTGAGATGCGAATCCCTCGCTGTATTTGCAAACCAAGCTCTAGGGAGCTGAACCAGCAAAATCCAGTATGGCCCCCCATCGAGTTCTTCAGCATGGCTTGCCTCATTACAGAGGCAGACACAGGCGGCAGAAACTGACATCAGAGCGCTGCTGCCATGTGCAAGACTTTCATGATAATCTGCAGTGATGTGTTTATTGTTTGTTTTTTTTTTTACAATGAAAGCATCTACTCCCCCATGTCAAGTTCTTATGCATCAGATTATAAATAAGAACATTTCCGATCACACATTAGGCTTTTCAGTGCAACTATAGTTCCATGTGCATCACATAAATGCCTAGTTTTGGATGAGGTTTCCTTAATAGACACTAAGCTCTCCAATACTAGCAAAGGAGCTGACCTGAGTAGGCCAAATAAATACATTTGAACCCTGAATTCATGGTTAAGCCATCCCTAACCTGCCACAAACACTTCTCAGGAAGAAAAAAAAAAAAGCACAAAGCAGTTTTTAACATTAACATGTCAACTTCTTAGGCATCATAAAGACTGCAAATGTAGGTTACAAATTTAGACTGCAGTTTAGGCTTTTCAGTTCAACTGCAGTTTCATGTGGGTTCTTCAAATAAATGGCTAATTTTGGATTATATTTCCAAAATAAACACTTAACTCTGAGCAAGCCAAAATGAATGCATAGATGCCGTGAATTAATGGTTAAACAATCCCTAACCTGGAAAAAAAAAAGGGTACTAAGCTGTTGGGTTTCATTTTAAATGTGCATTCGTTGTGCAAAAAGAAAAGAGAAAAAAGAAAATGGTCCATGCAGTGCAGAGGGCGTGATGTAATGGCAACGCCAACCAGATCAAACTGGCCGTGTGACGGGAGCTCAGGGCTGAACTTTACACTCTGCTGCTCGCCCTGTTGGCATGGGCTGATGGCAAAAACAACTCCAAATATGTTCAAAGGAAGACTTTTCACGGAGGAGAGAGCGAGAGAGAGAGAGAGAGAGAGAGAAGCCCCTCCACCCCACTAAAGGTCTATTGGCACACAATGAGCGTGCAACCCACATTCCGCCCCTTTTGTTCCCAGCCGTGGTCTGTCAGAAAATAATGCAGGTTTTCTGACAGACTGCAAACATATTTCAATCCTAACCGCATGTTTATGAATGTAACATTTTAAAAAATCATCTTTCCAACGCACATTCTTAAGAAAGGAAAACTGGTGGAGAGTGAATTTAGGAGAAGAAATCACATCAACAACACAACACGTGTTCTCTCTCTCTCACTCACACACGCACATTCTCCAGTGGTGATATTAGATTCAAGAACTTACACACTGGGTCGTCCATTTTCAGGCTCCTTTGAAGGCGAATTGATGGAGGAATTGTGTTTTCAATTAGCTCAGAAATGGACTGAAAGGAAAATAGACGTTAAATCACGTTACTCTTTAAATTAAACTCAGGTGAAGAACGTGTTACAAAAAAAACAAACAATGTTTTTCTGGATCTCACCCCGAGGCTGAGTGTGTTGAGCATCTCCCTCTTCTCTTTATCTCCCGGCCCGATGTGTCTTTCCGCGAAGTCGTCGTGTCTGGGCAGGATCCTCTCGATCTTCCTGGAGCCCCCCGCCGCGCTGGAGCTGAGTCCCCGGAGCCCCCAGACCATCTCCCGGCCGTGCAGCCTCTCCACCACGCGAGTGGTCCTCAGGACCACGCGCCACGCTCTCGCGCAGCTCTGCATGCTGTGGAGGCTCAGGACACGGACGAGCCGGGCAAAAAGAAAGAGTGAAATAAAGTGGGAGAGACCTGCTAAACCCGCTCCGTGCGATGCTGCCCGAGCGCCGCTCCAGTAAAACTCCTTAAAAAAAAAAAGTCAAGCAGCTCCGGGGGGCGTGCGGGGGGGGCGAGGCCAGCGACCAATCCCTAAGCGCGAGCGCCGTGACGACACAGCCAACTTTTCTCACGTGCAGCATTTTCTACAGATAAGAACCACGAAGTTCTCCAGAGGAGCCGCACGCGACCGTCAACCTTCAAATTCCACTATCAGCCTTCAAAACTGCACCACCAACCTCAAGCTCAACCATGTACCACCAAACTGCACCATCAACATCCAAACTTCACTAAATTTCACTATCAGCACTCTAACTCTAACTCAACCTTCAACCTCCACCCTCAATCCTCAAATTCCACCATCAACCTCCACCCTCAACCTTCACATTTCACCATCACCTTCAAACTCAATCCTCAATCTTCAAACTCCACCGTCAAACATCAATCTTCTGACACCACGATCCACTTTCAAACTCCACCATCAACCCTCAAACTCAACCATGAACCTTCAAACTCTACCATCAACCATCTGACTGCACAATCACCCTTCTAACTCAACCATCATAATTCAGACTCAACCATCAACTTTCAAAAGTCCACCACGCAGAAAACGATACTCCTATCAACCGTTTCATCTTTCCGTTTTTAAATTTTCCACTCACTAACCAAGCAGCTGGTTCCCATCTCAAAATTAATGTGTTAATTCAACAATATATATACACATATTAGTATATATACAATATTCAATATACAATATTCCAGCTAAACAAATACATCAAGCATTACAAACAGAAGGAAGGTCTGTACAATGTACAAAATGTAACAGAAACACAGAGATTAACATAAGCACTTCATTGTAACATGTTCTGGTGAAGGATGAGAAAAGTTCTTCTTTTACACTGGCAGACCACTGAAAGGTTGCCAAGACGCAGAAGAGAGAAACCGATGATGCTTGGAATAGACACAAAATAGTTAATCCCTTTGCCAGGCACTATTTTGTTTCTCACACAGATGTCAAACAGGACAATGTCTGTCAGAAGTAAACGAATTTAAGAATACATCTTTGTTTTAGAATATCTCCTTCCTTTGAGGGAATTCGAGACATGCATGTCAGAGACTCTGAGTGATGAACACATCCTTTTGTTTGTTGATTTAAAAAAAAGACTTAAATCGTCCCGCTAACATAATTTCCTTTTGCTGATTCAAACAGAAAACTGGAATAAACATAAGTTATCAAGTAACAAGTCTCTGCTACCTCAAACCCACTGAAGTATCCTAATCTATATTCTTTATATCCCCAGCATTTATTTCTAAGTAAAGTAGCACAATAATAGTAATGGCCCATGTTTGTTGGACAGTGACCTCATTGGTCAGTCCTGGCTTGACAGATGGTCTAATGTCAGACTGTACTGATGAAAAGCTGGTTTGTTTGTTTATCTGAATAGAGTGATTCTGAAGAACGTTTTAAATTCTTTCTCAGTCACATTTTTATAAATCCATGCATATCCACAATATATCTATGGACAAAGGTTTTGGGACGCTTGACCATTACACCGACAGGGACTTCAATTTATTTGAAGATAAAACTAACAATATTTAAAAGACATATTTAAAACTCACCTTACAATGCGTGGAATTTGATGTAATAAGAACACATCAGTTCATATTTTCATTGCTGTGTATTTGTCTTAACAGCATGAAAGCACTGTTTGCTCATAATAGCGTTACCATGTTTTAAAGTCAATATGTAGATGCCTGCTATTCACTGCACACATGGAATTTTAAGGGGTTTTTTTTACAGTGGAAAATTGAAGCCTTTGTTAAACCTATTCCTGCCTCATTAACAAGAAACATAGTACACTGTAAACGATTTGTTCTTCAGGCAGAAGAGCTCAGGACAACACACTTACATGGTCCTCGACCTCCATTTTATATCATGGATCTTCTGTGGATCCTTTTCTATCAAAATCCGCAGCTGGTTTATCAGTTGCTCACAATACCCTTCGCATTACTGTTCTACATCTTGGCTACAGAAGGACACCTGACACTGATGAGCAGGTAAGAATAATGTTAAGAAACATAAAAATGCTCCTTTATCTATATAATAATGTATTTTATTTATTGAGCGCTTCTAAAGGTACACAAAGACGCTTTTTTGATTATATAAATATATAATCAAAATTCATCTGAAACTGTTCAATTCACATCCAGCTCTTCATCAAAGCAGCACAAACTTGTCAGGGTGGTTTAAATCAGAGGTGATACAGTACATCAAAAATGTAGCCCACAAGCTAGGAAAAATGAGTATTTACTCTGTATTTCTATGTTATTAAGTAACTGATGTGTTTCTGGAAGGTATATATCTTTGACTTTGGGAGGATTCTTCCTTGCTGTTCTGACAATGGGTCCATACAGCATATTGTTGTTCATCGCTGCTGCCATGTTCATACTGCTGGTGCACTTCATGGAACCAGTTCATGTTCACCAGTGGACCCTCGGACTGCAGATGTGCTGGCAAACCCTCTGGCACTTCTATATGCAGTATCAACAGTACTGGCTCCAATATCCTGCAGATTCCAGGTATCACTGTGAAATTGTTACAGTTTTTAAAGGAATAAACTTAATTTCTATCTGCTATAAATGTGTGATTGCTTTATACATTTAATTAAAAAGAAGTTTGATGATATAAGCCAGTTGCCTCTTATGTGTTTATACTACTAGGTGGGGCAGATAAAGAGTGTTTTGGATCAGAACTGGTTTGGAAAGCAAAAAAATCGAATTTAAAATGTGGAAATTTTCCACCTCCCGCAGCTACAGTCCATCAACCTTGGCATGTTTGGTGTCTAAATTGTCCTTGTTTAGGTTTAACACTGAAGCCACTAGAGGCCAACTGTCATGCAAATCTTCTACAGCAATGCAAATGTATGCAAAGTTTCCCACCTGTGGGATTAAAAAATGGTTATCTTATACAGTACAAAAACGTAACTAGGCAAAGAAAAAAAAGGGAAAATATTGTTGTACATGAAACTGGTCTGTGGTGCAAAAAGGTTAGGGGGGGGTGCTGGTTTAGAAGTATGATTTTCTGTAAGCTATAAAACAGTATACATTTTCGGAGACCACCTCAGGGGTAGAAGAGCTGAGCTAGAATCAGTATTTGTGAAAATGACTGTAAATATGGATTAAACTGATTCCAGATCAGCTTCTTTATTAATACCAGCCCTGGTGTTGTCTGAACTGGCTGTCTGTAGAGGTAAAGTTTTGCTTGTTTATCGCTAAGCCATTCCTTCACGCTTTGCTGATTTTCCCCTCAGGCTTTTGTTGGCCGTGTCTGCCCTAATGCTCCTCAGCCAGAGAGTCACGTCCGTATCGATGGACCTCCTGGAGGGAAAAATTGTCAGGCCTTTTTGCTACAAGAGCGAGATCTTTTCTCTCATCCCTTTCCTTAGCTACACTCTTTACTTCCCTGCTCTTCTTGGAGGACCCCTTTGCGCATTTACCACTTATGTGACCTTTGTGGAGCAGATAAGCATCAGACCACCACCTTCTCCACTTGTCTTGCTGCCCTGGAAGATATTGCGAGTTCTGGTCCTGCTAGCCCTTAAGTATCTCCTCATGAGCGTTCTACAGTTAAGCATCTTCAGGTTGAGCATCCCTGGTTCTGGTGTAGTGTGGATCTGGATCCTCTCCCTGGTCCTCAGACTGAACTATTATGTTCACTGGAAAGTGAGTGAATGTCTCAACAATGCAGTTGGATTAGGTTTTCGTGGGCACAATCCAAATGGAGCTGCAATGTGGGATGGACTTTCTGATGGGGATTTATGGGAGATTGAGACGTCAACC
Organism: Hemigrammopetersius urotaenia; assembly: GCA_037974485.1. NCBI lineage: Eukaryota > Metazoa > Chordata > Actinopteri > Characiformes > Alestidae > Hemigrammopetersius > Hemigrammopetersius urotaenia. The sequence continues at coordinate 7,505,613 of JBBPDC010000039.1, read as the reverse complement.
CGTATATCAGCATTCGCGCGCCGTTGGAATGGCACCACAGCTGCCTGGCTGCGAAGACTAGTGTTCCAGAGGTGCAGCAAGGTTCCTGTCTTCATGGTGTTCGGTTTCTCGGCCTGGTGGCATGGCTTGTACCCAGGTCACCTCATAGGTTTTTTTGGATGGGCCATAGCTGTGCAAGGGGACTACAAACTCCATGCATACATTCAACCAAGGCTCATCACACCCTGGAGGAAAGGTCTGTACACAGTACTGAGCTGGGCCTACACTCAGGCTGTCATTGCTTGTGTTGTGCTCACCACTGAACTTCAGAGTTTGGAGGCACTGATGTTGCTTTGTACAGCAACACACTTGGCGGTGGTTCCATTCGCTAGTGTTATGATACTCGTTATTCTGTAATAGCTCAGTGCATGAACCTCAGTATTAGTAATTACTGTTTGTTCTTAATATAGGTTCTATGAGCTAAATGAATAGTTTGAGATCTTTATACAGCTTCTTACAATTGGGTTGAGATCTTGAGATGTTCAATCAAAACAAATGTTTAACTGCAGTCAATGAATGAATGAATGAATGAATCAACCAACCAACCAATCAATCAAATAAATAAGTAGATAGATAAATGTAATTCCGTAATCAGAGTGATATAAATGTAATCAAATCCTGTTTTAAAACTCTTACTGTCTAAATAAATCTCTTCAAACTTGCTCAAAGTCTTTGATCTTGTCCCTAGACTGCACCCATTTCTAGTTCTACAGTTTTGTGATTTTACATATATTGTTTGTTTATTGTCTAATAAACTATTATTATTTATAGGGTTTAGTTTACTGTAATGTGTCTTTGAGTGCCTTGAAAGGCACTAATAATAAAATGATAATAACTGTGGGGCATTACTTTTTCATTAAATTATATGTATATTTCAATATACACACATCAACATTATTCAAAATGTATAGTTTTGTGCATTGCAAAAGCTTCATGATTCATTTGTCATTACAGCAACTCCACACATTAATTAACAATACTTTTAACAGATTTTTTTATAATAGACCCAGTTTGACTCAATATACTTAACTAAAATAGTTAAGGCATAGAGCTGATCCTCAAATGAAGAAGTGTCTTCACTTTCCAGTCAGTATGACTGCATGTGACGAATAAAGTATCTTGAATCTTGAGTGATATTTGGTTTTGATATTTGAGTAATGTTGCCATCTAGTGGTCAGAGTGTAAATACATCTAAATTCTCAGAATTTGTGAAGTGTAAAAACAATCCAATATAAAAGCTTTTTTTTTTTAGCCTTACTCTGTTTACAGTTAACATCATCATGTATATAGAGCCCTTGTCACCCATTCACTTGGAAATTTAAATGAAAGTAAACAGGGTTAGACTGCACAGCAAACTGGAGCACTGGCGGACCCCACTGGTACCCCCATGGTTAAAAAGCATCATTCTTGTAGGCATACATGGATGGATAGATGGATGGATGGATGGATGGATAGATGGATGGATGAATAGAATAAAAGTGAGATAACAAAAAAAACAGCAACGTACAAAAGTCTTGACCCCGTCTTCATTCCTTTGTATTTTGCTTCCAAAGATCCAGACGTTTTTATATCTTTAGGATTGTCTTGAGGAACAGTTCTCCAGACTTCCTGATAAGCAAAAGTTGTTTCATTTTCAGTCCAGTCCCTGAACCTGACCATTTTCAGAGGAATGTTTTCGTTTGTTAAGACACACAGTGACCTTCATATGAATCCTCGAAGCACAACAAAGCACATCTAACTGAAGTCCTGAACCAGTGAAGAAACAGGTGCAGATGATTCCAGATGATCAGGCGGTGATCAGTATACTGGTGGTGCTGAATGCTGAGTGGTTGGAACTTCTATATCTTGGCCCTGTGCAGCCTGTTGCAGTAAAACATGTGTTCCTATTTCTTTCATTTTAATCTACTTAATATACCTAAAAAAGACCAATGGCTGCAGGAAAGAAAACAGACTGAAGCTAATCCAATATTTTCCCATCCATGGTACTAGTATTAATGCAGTTTATACCGTATTAGATGTATAAAATACAATCTAAACTGTTTAGTTAGAGAAGACACAGAAATGGTGAGAGACAGTCAACTGCGTTAGCGCATCACTTAAGAGATTTAAAATCAATACAGAAAGATTATGGGTTGGCAGTATCACAATGTTTAAAACCCTAGTCAAACACTACAAGACATAATCATGCAGAAGGGTTGAGGTTTTTATTCAAATGGGAAACCACTTAAGTCACATATGTTTAGTATCAACGACAAATTTTAATAAACAAATTCACTGTTCCTTAAATAAATCAAGCAATAATATACACTAATTTCTTTAGCAGCTATGTACTACTAATCCGCTGGTTTAATACTCTTTACAGAGTGTCAGTGTCAGTGTTCCACTGCAGTGTCAGTGTTCCACTGTTACTTGCTACACTAATGTTCTTGTCATTGTGTTGCACAGTTGTTCATTGTCTGTCTTTTTTTGTTTTTCTGTATTTTATTCTTTCTTGTTGCACTGAGCATATTAAAATAAATAAAAATTCTCTTTTATCTTTTAAAAAATGTGAGCAGGTGTAATAAGCACCAATAACTTTGAACTGTTTGTCCAGTTTTGAACCCAAATATAAAGAAAGCCTGAAATAGCAGACTACACAGCTTACCTTCATTTGTAACACTGATATGGACAGGCCGTAAACTCACATGTATTAGATATTGAAAAAAAAACTCTATGAAGGGCACAGCAAACATAGAACTCAATAAGTAAACGAGACTGAATTTTAAATAAGTAATTTGACACACTTAGAAAAAGGTGCATCATGATATGTCATTAAAACATATTACCTTCTAGTCCTGGTGAAATTAAACCATAGAAATTGCACATCATGTCTGTACAAGATATACAAATCTACAAATTACTACAAGAATACAAAATATTTTTTTCTGATAAAAATACCTTCAAGCTTCTGAGTGGTTCAGTCCATTAATAGGGCAAGCTTCACTCTCAGTAATGAGATCTGGAAATCTTCCTGAAGCAGTTTTGTTCTCCTTTCTCTTTATCTTTTCTACAAGCACGTCAACGGCCACCACAAAAACGGCTGACAGAACGATGCAGAGTCCGGCCAGGTAGAACGCAGCACTAAAGTCATCAGCCCAGTCCACCAGCCAGCCTGAGAAGCAGAGATTTCATTATTGCTGTGGAAGACTTCAGCATGTTCTTATTAATGAGAGACTCCTTTGTTTTACTGAACATGTGAAATCTCTGATATTTGTTGAAACTTTGTTGAAACTCAGAGGTGAAACTGACAATTTTAAAAGCATAAAATGTCTTAATTCGAATGCATCATATTTACATAGTGTAAACTTTGTAAATAACCTCTAACTCAATGAATTTGACATTGGAGTCTCTATATAGCAGTTTCAAAATAAAAAAAATAGAAGGTTCGCCACTTCATGTTTGATGTTTATCCTGTGTTTACTGTGCACCCTGTTTACTATCTGCACTTTGTCACTGTCTGCTCTTGTTCGCCCTACAATTTCGTGGTATGTGTAGCATCCTGCTTCAGTACAATGACAATAAAGGCATATCTATCTATCCATCTATCTATCCATCTATCCATCTATCTAAAATATTTTGCTTAAAAGTTAGTATTTTAAAGCTTCAGTTTTCTGAAAATGCTACTCTCCATAAAATTCCTCTAAACAAAGTTTGTTCATTTAAGAGACGGAGTAAAAACAACTGCCGGTTATGTTAAACAGTAGATTACTGACCAAAATGAGTTCAGTAAAAGTTCTTTGCTTTATCGATGCGAGTGTGAAGGGTGTACGTACATGAACATGTGCATGGGAAAGGATATGGTGGACAGGTGTTTGGGACCAACCAGCAGAGCTTGCTGGAGGTCATCCGCTGCTACACAGGTCAGCAACCCTAAGCAGGCCTGCCACACGTGGCACGCGGACGTGCTCTCAAAGGCACGCCAGTAACGTGCGCATCAGTGCCAAGGGAACGAGGCATAGTCTGCTAAGTCCCTTTGCACAGTCCTGTACAGTAGGTGGCGGTATGCACCAAAAAGACGTTACCCGTCAATAATTTAAGAAGAAGGGAACGAGAGCCACAGATTTAAAAGTGAGCAAAGTATGGGACCGTGTCGGGCTTTGGATGAAGAGTTAAGAATGAAGTGATATCAGACAGTGCGTCGCGCTAAATTAGTAAATGCAAAATGCATTGTCTATCATAACACCAGCATGATAGACAGACAGATGAATAGGCCTATGACAGACTTTAACGTAAAATGTGATCAAACCAATTTTTTTTTATGCCACAGTGATTTACAGGGCCGTAGTCTACGAGATACACTGATATATATACCATATAACCACTTAAAAAATTCTTGGGTTTGCGTATATCCAGTAAAACATGGGCTGCAATACTAACACTGCTGTAATAGAACAAGACAGTATACCCACTGTAGCAAACTAGACTACAGCACTGCTGATTTACAATGCATGCGATGGTGTCTCAGGCATTGTCAGTGCAGCAGGGTATTTACACTTTTCAGATTTAGATGCACCACCTTAGCAGTATAAATAATTGTTAAAATTGTTAATTAAGGCCAAGGGGTATGAAGAAGTTCTTCCATTCTGGGTCATTAACAGTACTACGGTTTTATTTCCATACTGTAGACCAGGCCTAGATATTTATAAATGTAGAAATTCCGGAAGTTATAATTGGTCATGTAATTTGATTTCCCCATCCCAGAACACCCTCATTTTTGTAAAGCTTGATACACCCCTGGAACTGATCCAGCCATGTCTTTATGGAGCTTGCTTTGTGCACTGGGGCACAGTCATGCTGGAACAGAAAAGATGTTTCCCCAAACTGTGTCCACAAAGATGGAAGTATTTCATTTTGGTATGTCTTGGTCTGCTGAAGCATTAAGATTACTCTTCACTGGAAGTAAGCGGCCTGACCCAAACCCTGAAGAACAGGTGTGTCCCGATACTTTTGTTCATATAGTGAATATAGTATTCAGTTTGAAAGTGACCATTTGTCATACGTGAACACACCACTGCACACAGTGTGAACAGCATGAAATTCAACCTCTGCATTTAACCCATTCACCAGGTGAAGCAGGGGGCAGCCAGGAACACGGCGCCCGGGGAGCAGTGCGCGGGGATGGTACCTTGCTCAGGGGATCGAACCTGGACTTTCTGGTCGCAGGGCGGATGCCTTAACCTTAACCACTAGGCCACCCAACTGCCCCGTTTGGAAGTAGACTTGAAAATACAAAAATAATCTTGTACATGGAGAGAGGTATGGAGTGTATTCTTATCTGACAGGGCCTCAGGCTGCTCAGGATGCTGAGTCATGCTTGTTTAGCTCAGACTGCAGTTATACACTGAGATTCCTCTTTTCAGATGAGGTGGAGGCATCATGCCAAAGCTGAAATAAAACGATAATTACACAGAAAGACTCCAGCTGCTGACAAACTGCAGGCTTAATCATCAAGGACAGTTCAAAATATCATTCTGGGCCAAAAACCTTGGTTTTGAGATGTACACTTAAGCACCTTCTAGGACTAAAATAGAACTGGATCGTTAACTGTAGAATTTATTGTGCTGTATTCTACAAGATGTCTCAGAAAATGATATGCAACGGTAAGTTAAGAAATAAAAAAGCCCACCAGCATTAGAATGAGAACAAATAACCAATGTACAGTGATTTTGTTTGGGTCAGCTAAACCAGCAGTGAACCAAACTTGTGATATTCTAGTTATTCTTTACCATATTTGTGTTTATTTGTATATATGTTTAATACACTTAGCGCCAAGACAAATGGGTTATGACGCCATCATATATTGTCAGTTTTTCCATGTGAAAATAAATACACACCTAAATAGGACAAAAAGGTAAATTCAGCAAATTTTGTCAAACTTCCATAAGTAAATCATTAATTAAATATTTTTCTATTTGGGGTCCCATGGTGGCGTGGTGTGTAGCACTGTTGCCTCACACCGCCAGTATTCGGGGTTTGAATCTGGTCTTGTGTGTGTGGAGTTTGCATGTTCTCCCCGCCCAGGTTACGTCTGTGCCTCTCATCTGTAGACCCCAGGATGGGCTCTGGGGACCTGCAACCCTAGTCAGAAATAAGCGGTTACAGAAAATGAATGAATGAATGTATTTATTATTTATTTAAACTCACCTTCTTCTCAGCTTTCATAAGATGTGTAACCTCATGGAATGAAAAAGCTTGTCTGTATACCTGTAATGTATATACACTAACCATTCCTGTTGACACTATATGTAGGCTATTTGATTATTCAGACATTTCTACAGTTCTGAAGGTTGCAGGTGCTCCTCAAATATGGGCTGTTATATTAAGCAATATTTACTCTCTGATATACTGGACCACAGGACCACACAGTCTTAATAAGATCTTTATGAAAGTATAGAATCTAGCAAGACTGAAGAATGAAAATGATTGATGATGTTTAATCATGAGTGCTGTTTACTTTTACTATTTTCCAGGCAGTTCTTGTAAATGTGGATCTGACACAGCAGTTAAACCTTGAAAATATAGAACGTATTACTATTATTATTATTATATTATTATTATTATTATTATTATATTATTATTATTGTTGTTGTTGTTATCATTATTATTATCATTTTTATTATTATTATTATTATTCTTATGGAAAACAGTGAGAGAAAACAATAAAGAGTAGCATTTAATAGGATTATCTAAAGCCCCATATATCTATAATACTGAAATATTATTCACAGTATAACATTTTAGTACAGTATTGAAAAATCAGTTTTGAAAAAAAAGAATGTTCTCACCAGAATGTGCCAACATGCCTGTCTGAGAGTCTGAGAGTCAGGAAAGGCTTGTTATGGAAAGCACTATCACTGACTGCTGGTTGAAGCTCAGTTGAACTCTTTTATAAGATCTTTTTTTTGTATAAGCATGCACAACTGTGCTATTGTTTGTTTTGAAATCAATTTCAGATGTATTTATCTGAGCATAACCAGTCTGTGTAGCACACAATTAGAATAAAAAATATCACAAATCAAATACAAACTTGACCTTGTAATTAAACACCATGTCAAACATGGAGTATATGTTGTGACTTCACTCCTGAAATTGATCAGTGTGCTTTCCTGGAAAGGTTGTGGCCCAGTAAAAGATCAAACACTGCATTAGACGCCCTCTTGTGTTCATTACTGTTCTGCCCCTTATCCACACACTCTGCACTGTTTGCACTGTCAGAAAGGATTAATGTAATCCATCAGTTACAGCCTGATTAGAACAGGAGCTTAAACACATTGTAAAGTGGTAGAAAAATCATTCACTGCCACCTTTGACAGGCGGTGACCTGCATAGTACAGTACAAATTCTCCTCTTTCCTTCAGCTTGTATAATGTAATACGACTGCAATGTATTTCCACAATAGGATATTATTTTCAGAATGGATGTACATAGTATGTTCTAGGAAATGTACACATTCTAGGTAAAACACCTAGTTAGTACAGAATCTGTACATTATGTGGAGCTTCCTAAAACGTTAAAGAGGTTCTTTGCACTCGTGTATCAATTCTAAACGAGGTTCTGAACTGCATTGCTCCAGAGAACCCTTTGTGACACACTTATCTTAAAGAGCATGTGCTGAGATGTATTACATGATGTTTCGTGGGTCAAAACATCACAATAACTAGATACATTTCCACGGGAAAATGCAGAGTGTGATTGGGTGGTTGCCATTGGTTTTTTATTGGCAAAAAGAGCCGTGGTGCCACAGACTCACTCTCTCTGATACACATTTTGAAGGCGACTCGACCATCGTCTCTCTCCCCACAATAGCCTATATTCCAGAACCGACTTCCAAGAGCACAAAAATCGATTTTGTAATCGATAGATTATTATTTCAGCTGGTTTAATGAACACATTGCTGAGTTCATTTTCAATTGCAAGTGAAAAACTAAGCATGGATGGCTTAGTTAGATTTATAGGAACACTTCATATCATATATGAATCCGCTAAAGTAGTTAGCGATCTCTTTGTTTTCCACGTTATTCTCAGCCTCTCAGCTACACTGACCAAACGGGTGTGTGAGTGAATGAGAAACGAATGAGCTTTTGTGTAAACAGTGGTCATCTGTTAATACCTCTTGTTTCTGTCTTTCAAGTGTCTAGAGTCAAAAGTCAAAGTCAAAGTCATTTTAGGAGAGAGCATTTTAGGTTAGAGCATTTTAGGCAGAGAGCATTTTAGGTTAGGTGTGGAACCTCTCCATGTGTATGACAGTGATTTTTATAGCATACCAGGCTGTCAAGCTAATCTCTGGGACAGTATCATGTTAAAAGCATTATTAGTTATAGCCAGTTTATTCATGCTCCCCGTTCTTTATTACTAGTCATTCTTATTTTCATTATGTATTATCATTATACTGCCTTACAGTTAAAATGATGTAACAGACCTGTAGTCCTGGTCCAGCTGTGTGTTGATTTCTGTTCTGGTGATTTCATATTAGAGAAACAATTTTGCAATTTCTCCTGGTTTATGATAAATGCTTGGTCAACAGCACTCAACTGACCCTTGAAACCCTTGAAAACGTCAGGAACCCCAAAGAATCAATTCATTGATAGAATAATTGAATAATTGTCAAACAGATTGTCAAAAATTTCATCAGGAATTTTAATCAGGAAATCACTTGATCACCTGTTATAGTTGATAGTGATAAAACGATTTACCTTCACAGTGCATCTATGATGAATGTTCGCTTTACTTAGACTGCAAACTGCTTATAGAACTACGTATTACCTGCACTATTGTCACGTGTGGGGCCGTAAGGCCCACACACGGAGCTGCCTTGAAACATGGCAGGAAACCAGGGATCCATTTTCAGACGTGATTTTATTAATAAACAGAAAACAAACAGGCACTGTGGCCATAAATCAAAACAATACAGGAGTCAGGACGGGAACAGGAACAGGGTATCAAGGAGGCTCTAAAGCGATGGACCGAATAGGGAACATGAACAGACACAGAACTTAAATACATGCCACTTGAATCAGGGGAACACAACACAGCTGACTACAGAAGAACAGGACCAAT
>JBBPDC010000039.1:7478534-7496378 GCA_037974485.1 Hemigrammopetersius urotaenia | reverse complement strand
GCTGAAGGTAGGATTCGAACCCATGACCTCTTGGTCCAGAGGCAAGTATCCTACCACTAGGCCACCACCACCCTAAATTTTTTTACATTGTTTAAAAAAAAACAAAAAAAAAACAAAAAAAAAACCAGACTGATTATACACTATATGGACAAAAGCATTGGGATACACCTCTTACACCTCTGAATTCAGGGGCAAACATACACATTGCCACAGGTGTGTAAATCCTACATATGGAGATGGAACAGAAATAGCAAGCCAGGCCTTTCCATCCAACATCAGTGCCTGAACCTCATAAGTGGTCAAAAGAATGAACGAGAACGAATTCTCACAGAAACTTTCACCCACAGAAAATTTTAGGGGTGAAAGTAGGGGTGGGTGATATGGTCAAGATATGAGATATGATATCACAATTTATTTTACAGTTAAATCGATTTTATCCTGGTATTTATATTGATTTTTATAGATTTATAGACTATAGATTTTTTTTTACTATTCTGCAAGTTACTTAAAAGGTCAGTAACTAAAGAACTAAACAGCATCGAGGCCAAATAACATTTCTGAACAGATTTTATTCAGTTTGTACAATTTGCCAATATGTTTATTTAGCTAAATAAACACTTAATGTTACTACACTCTGAATGAAACGAGGGACAAATGCCATATTCTATAAAGTCTATGTATTTGAATGGTAAGGCGTCCTAATACATTTGTCCATATAAGGTAAATTAAAATTTTCCTTTTGCTAACACATACGCAATGAAGGCAGTGTATTGCTCTCTTGGTTTGTTCTGAGAATGAAGACTTTGTAACTTACCTCGGAGGGGCAGCCCATTGGCTGGGGTAAGCGGTTCCCTCGTTTCAAAAGCTCGATGAGATGATAGACTATAGTCTGGCCCTGCTTGTCTCCGCCCATCATGCTCATGAAGACCTGAAAAGAGAAGAGAAGAATCGCTGCTTCTCTAATAATCATTTTTTACATATTGTGCACAAATGTTACATGAGAAAAACTCCAGTGTGATGGCTTGTTTTTGTTGGTGTGGTTATGTTTAGAAGCTTTTCCCAGTCAGATGCTGAGACCGAATACATCTTGATTAACAAACCAAAAGAACATATAGAAGGATAAAAGAAAGACATAAGTGTAAGAGAGTGATGCATACGGTAGGAGGGCTGCAGAGCTTGTCACTGTGCGTGAAAAGTTCATACAGAACAACCCCGAAACTCCAGACATCTGACGCCACAGAGAATTTGCTCTCTGTTAGGGACTCGGGGGCATACCTGAAAACCCACAGGAAAAATGTGTGTGGTAACTGGCTTTTAGAAAGTTAAAAAAATATATATATACAATTTTCAGCTCAGAACTACCCATGTCTTACCAGAAAATTGGGCTTTCTCCAGGCTCTTTGACTTTGTAGTATTCTTTGTCCTGGGGCAGGACTTTGGTCAGGCCAAAATCACCAATTTTTACCCGAAACTCACTCTCCACCAAAATGTTTCGTGTGGCCAGATCTCGATGAATGTACCGCTTGTTAGCAAGGTACTCCATGCCCTGTGACAACACAACACAATTAATTTATGGCTAATAGATGGGCCTTTTAGATACAAAAGTAAGAAAGTGAACACGCATCATTTTTCAATACCTTGCAGATCTGAGAGGCATAATGTACAAGCTTTTTGTGGTCGATCCTGTCTCGATTCTTGCTGAGGTAATCTCGCAGACTCCCGTAAGGCAAGTACTCCATTACAAGACGAAGGGTACGCCTCCCTGGAAGAAAATTACACCTTTAGATGTGCTCATATATGACTCAACATGTTTTGAGTTTGGGGTGCAATGATCATACTAGCTCCTTTCTTACAAGACGTAGTGTTACGATGAAGCAATACTGGTAAACACAAACTGTTGTAACCATTGATCAAGACTGAACAAGGAAGACTGACATAAACAAAAATGATCTGGACACATTAGGAGAAAAAGAAAAACGTTTTGTTAAGAAAAAGTATTACTATTATACATAAATTACACTAAGTATTATGACAATTTTCTCATCACCTTACCTGCACCATAGCACACGCCTTTGTACTTCACAATGTTTTCGTGTTGAAGAGACTTGAGGATCTCGATTTCTCGCTTAAAGTCCCGCATGTGCTCTGTGGTGCTGTGCTGCAGCTTCTTCACTGCCACCACTTCACCAGTGTTGTCCTGCAAGGGGTCGTAGCGGCACATCTCCACACTACCGAAATTTCCCTGCAGCACACAACCAGTCATTAGCACTGTGCTCATGGTGCCAACAATGAGAAACTCCAATGAGAAAAGGTAGTTAACCAATCAGAAGGGAGAATGGGATGTGGTAAATGGACCCCTTCCACAAATACTTTTTTTGTAAAAAGACATTGGGGATAAGGTAGTAACCCACTGATCTCTTTTGGAATTCAAATGAAATGTTTACGTATGTTACCTTGCCCAGTTGCTGTAAGAAAATGAGATGCCTTTCTTCAAACTGCACTGGCTCCTGGTCCTCAAAAGCTCCTCCGGCGAACGTGAGACCTCCAGTTCTACTGGGCAGCAGGTCACTCTCCATCATCATCATCTCATAGTCTGTAAGTAATATTTATCAGTGCCAATTTCACAGTGAGCCCAGATCTATCTGATTTAATCTGCACAGGTCATATTCCCCACTAAGAAAAGTGAGGGTATGAGTGTGTGTGAGAGAGGCAGATACACACAGAGGGAGTGAGAGAGACAGACAGAGTGAGAAAGAGTGTGAGTGAGTGAAACTAATGACCTGGACAAGAGAGAGTGTTGAGATCACGAATGACCGCTCTGAAGGATGTCCTGAACGATGGCTCATAGTTCATGCAGCTGTTGATCAGGTTGGCCAGTTCTGTCCACTTGGGAACAGGCAGATGATGGCGGTTCTCATAGAACAAGTGTTTCTGTGGGTAGAGTGATGCGTTCTTTTTTTATTACAAAAAGTTCAAAGGAAAGGAACCTTAACATGAATGCAAAAGACATATATACTTCAAGATGTACTCTTTTCTCCTCTCTGGTTCTTGTGATGAAACTGACACTTATTTTACTTAAATAACTGATTTAAAACAATCAATAACTGACTGTTATTCGTGTACATGCTTCAAGGTCAGTGAAAGAACTGGAAGGTCTTTTTCCTCACCTTGGAACTGTCCATGTTTGCGAGTGGCTTCTCTCCTCCACTGCAAATTTCCCAAAGTGTTGTACCAAAGCTCCACTTGTCTGTAGCAAGGCTGAGGTTCTTGGGGTCTATGATACATTCAGGAGGCACCCATGGTATTCGCTCCACCAAAACTGAAATAAGGAAGATTAGGTTAGAGCTTACATGCCTAAGTAGATAAAAAAACAAGAAAGAAATAATACATATATTTTTCATAATCAGTAATGAAAAGAATAACTAGGGTTAACAAATGAAGATCAATAATAAATGCATGAAAAATGGATGTTGGTTGAGCATAACTAACTTGGAGCAGCATACTGGAAAAACCTCCTTGTGCATTGTGCCCTCTACTGGTCAAAGGCTGCTCTTAAAATGTGCAATTTCCTACTTCTACGTCGCTCCATATTTTAATTTTATTCCTGTACAGCACATTGGATGACCCTTGTGTAAGACAATGGGCTACATAAATAAACGTGTATTGTATTGTGTAATATTTCACAACCACACATTGCATTTTGAAAGTCTTGTTATATTTTTTGTGTTTTTTGCTCTAGACAGTGCAATCCTCTGAAATGGATTGCAAAACAGATTAAAAAAAAAAAGGGAAGTAAAAAATTATAATTCACACTACACATGAAGTTCACTCACTCTCTCTGGGCAGCACAGTGATGCTGATGCCAGGGTCACTGAGTTTAATGAAGGGAGGGTTGCCCGTTTTTCTATCCTCTTCGCGGATGAGAAGGACGTTTTTTGCACACACATTCCCATGTGCTAGGTTCTTCTCTTCCTGTGTGTGGCATGAACAGAAGGGAGGTGAATACCAGCTTAGTCCTCTGCTTTAAATGACTATTACAACATTTTACCATATAGGACACTTACCAGAAAGTGCATTGCCCAAGCAAGCTGCTTGGCCACTTCCAGTTTCCACAAAATATTGACTGAGTTCTTGTTTTTCTTCAGGTAGGTGTCCAAGGACCCAAACTTCACAAACTCCTGCACCATAATGTCTGTGATGGAACATTACACAAGTTAAGCACCTACCAGTGCTTACCCAGCAAAAGAAGCACAAACAAAAGTGGACACATTCTACATAAGGTAATGGAGAAGGCTGAGCAGATGGCACAACATTAAATGTCTAGTGTTACAGTTTGGGAAGAACCGAGACACACACTTACTCTCCTCGCCACACACACAGATGCCATAGGTGAGCACTAGATGCTTGTGGGAGAGTTGGCTCATCATGCTGGCAGCCTCAAAGAAGGACTACAGAAAAACACAAAAGATATGAAGATATTTAATGCCACCTTTGACAAACCACTTTCACAATGAATTTTCTGATACAAAAACGTGATTTCAGTATTATTTTAGATTTAAAAAGAAGTGCCTCAAAGATTAACATTACTGACTTTAAACATGAGCACTGCATCCAAAATACACTGAAGTCCTATTGTACATTGTCTTCTCGTATCCCAGTTAAAACATAGATCTTGGAACATGTGCATAGTCAGTTAAATGGATCAGCATACGGAACTGGAGCTTTCTGTGTGCTTCCATGTTTTCGAGCATATCATAGATGCACAACATTGCCTTTATTTTTGATTTGTTATCAAAGGAAAAGATCACATTAAAAGGCAGGACTAGTTGAGTTTTTGGATTTCTGAACAGTAGCTGACGCCTTGGCACAGACCTCTGAATAGTTTCTGTGAGCTTTTTCAAGGACTTTAATTATGACATCCGTCTTGTGCATCTCTCCGTAGTCTCCCATTTCTTTCCGAATTCCTTTGAAGATCTTTGTGAATGTCCCTTGGCCTTGATTCTCGCCCTGGAACAGACAGGTGAACATGTCACACATGAGCATGAATGCTTTGAACCTTTTACTTTCCCATCTTTTACAAAACACATTAACCAAAACAAGATTTTAACTTATTTAAAAAAGATATTTAGAAGAAACAGGGATTTAATCATATCAAAAGATTGTATATCTTTCCACCAAAGGCATTTTTTTATGAGATGTGGAGAATATAAGAACACAGCAGTAAGACACAGTTGATTAGAGAGAGTTCATCACAGGAAATATCATATTCCATACTATGATTTATGGATAGACAGACAGAGAATGCTCACAAATTCAAGGTCTTCTTTCCTGATTTTGTGGAAAACCATCTGGCTGATGTTCTGTCTCTGCAGGGAGGGTGAGATAGGAACCTCTGAGCCCTTATTACTTCGAGAAACCAGCAGACTTGACTTTTCTGCAATGGAACAATAAAGATATTTCATATTTGAATACCTTTATACATCTTGATTATCACATGTACTGACTGGTACTTTTTCTTCTTTTTTTCTTCCAAATTTCTGGTGCAGTACTGACCTTTGGCCTTGGGAGGGCAACATTTGCTGAACTGAAAGGCAATGCCATCTGATCTTACAGTTTCTTTTTGGTAGCATTTAAGCAGCTCCTGCATGCTTCTGAAGGTCCTCTTAGTCCCACTCAGAACATAATCCCCAGTGTCTGATCTACTGATCAGACAATGCTTGTATTCCACTTCATTATACACCTGAAAGAAAATTTACAATTCAGGATACATAATGCCACATTACCTAATTTTATGACAAAAAAAAAGAGGTCAGTGAGAATCCACTTTATGAAAAGACAGCATAGCAATTTTGGTATATTAACTGACAGTTGAAAATTAAGCAGTGATCTTAATTCTGCAGCTACATGTTTTGTAACTGATAACTAAACAAGCACAGACAGCCTAAACACACATATAAATATGTATATTCTTTTCAAAATTCATTTTTGAAGTGTGAGGTCTCTGCTGTCAACCAGCAAACATACCCCGACAGCGAACGTCAGAAAGAATTTGTTGTAGTCTTTGGGGCTGCAGCGGAGCACATAAAGACCTCGCTGGTTTCCAGCCTTGCGTAGTTTACTGATGGCAAACTCCATTCTACACACAGATCCAGAAAAGGTTTCAGCTATGCCCTACATTTATTATGCAGAATCCAACAGAAACGATGCATGTCTGCAGCAATGCTATCTTGCTTACGATATTGGCCCATGGCAGTAGTTCTCAATAGCCTCTACTAGTCGAGGAGGCGCAACGTCTTTGCAGAGGTAGTGATGGGCATCGACGGTCAGCCTGTAATAGCCGTCGATCAGAGACACGAAGGACAAAGCCTCAGCTTGGGAGGAGAACTCCAGCTCCTGTTATGGAACATAACAAACAGACAAGTTAATCGGCAAGAGCATCCACCTAATAAAGATTAAGCAGCATTATGAACCGGAAAAAAACATATTATAATTATGTATTTTAAAGACCAGCTGAATCATTATTTGTCAGTACGCACATACTCTCTTTAGGTCCCACTGTTACAATTCCAACTTCCAGCTTCATGTCCAAGGTGCCTAATGTTAAGTGGCTCCTTTTCATGACCAGCAGTGCTTGCAATTTGGGTGAGGCGTTCTGCTGAACACACTCTCGAGAAAATGCTTACCAGGGTTTTGCCGTCTTGTTTGTTGATGGAGACAACCCGGCTCTTGTTGGCGCCCTCTTTGCTGGCTTGCCTGATACCGATATCAATGACGTGAGGGAAATCACAATATGTCTGCAGGTCCTGTACGAGACATACAGCAAGATCAGAGGGTTGTTATGCTGCTTTGTTCTTCATTATCACAGCATCCGAGACTGCTCACCAAACACTTCAATTTTATTTTTAATGTGATTTATTTTACTTAACAGCTAGGTTTAATAATTCAGTAACAGGGTTAATATTCATGCCTACACTATTAACTAAAGCTACCAAATATGATTACAGAATTAATCCCTATGAGAGCAAAGGCTTGGCTGTGGTTATATTAAGTAACACCCACGTAGGCATTAAAAGTCCAGGCTGATCAACTACAGAGCAAAACAAGGTTAAGTTCTGAGGTAATAGAGAAAATGAAGAAAGCCACCATTTATTCAGTCCCTATAGGTCAACTGCGAAGCAGCTGTTCACAAATTTCTTAGGCAATGTGTAATAAATATCCCAAACAGCATATGAAACTCATGCCTAAGGCATAGTCCACATTTATATGTGGCCCTCGCAGGAGATCTTGTTTACCCTTATTTGTTGAAGGCAGTTGGAAGTAATAATAATCACACACAAGCTCCCAACACAATTTAATGAAGGCAAAATAGCCGCTGCTGTCATAATTTTAAACAAGCGCCATTATGCAAGATTAAGCAACAAGTTAGCCTCAGTGGACTTATAGCATACTGTCACAAGAAAACCATTTACCTTTAAAACCAGCAATTTTACAGGAGCAGGAAATCATATCTATTAACTGCAAAGTTAAGAATTTTATTTCTTACTGTTTCAAAGTGAAACAGGACACAGGATATTCAGGCAGGAAATAATTGCGCTAGGGCATGATTTTATTAACCAAGGTTTGCATAAATTAGCACTTGACAGGAAAAGGCAGTCTACAGAAACCACAGATCTCATTAAAATCTCTTGATGACAATTACATATACAATTCTTTTACAACCACAAAAATTTCATGTGAACAACAGAAAGACAAGAAGAGGGTTATCTGCAGCAGGCTAACCAACACGCATAGCTGAGATATGTTTATGTGCAGCCAGGAATGGAGGATTAGAGCAGTGTTTTCAGTGATGGGAGTGGTAGGACAGGAAAGAAAAACAAGTTACTGGATGTAGTGACAGTCACTGTCAATAGGCATTTATATGTAAGCAACAGTTACTACACTTTAATTAAAGGTCTTTTGACTTATGACAAAATTGATTATGCTTGATAATCTATAACCAAGAACATGAACAGGTAAAATAAAAGAGTCAATTTTAAAGTTGACTTGAAAATTCAGACTTTGCTTTTTAAAATTGATTGCTCATATGATATGTTATATGATGCATGTTTAGTGTAGCTTTTTAAAAAAAAAAAACAAAAAAAACAAAAGTATTTAACAAAACTGCAATTTAAAGGAGAGGTCAAGGAAAAGCTGTAACTGTCACAGCATAGCATAAATGAGCATTTCCCCATCTTTAACACTCTAAATCTAACTCATGAAGGCCTCTGTAATTAGCTGAAGAGTTCCAGTGTATTACACGAGGTAGAGTGCTCAGCTCTAACTGGAATCGCACATTGGGAATAAAAAAAAAAAAACCTACACTGCCATGAAATTGTTGAGTATTAACACAGTGTCTCACCTCTGGCTGGGTGTCTTTGTGCCTCTCATGACACCACTGGATGCCCTGTTCAGCAGAGACAATGATGGCAACCTGGCCAGCTGACGGCTCTTTGACCTGGAAGTGCTCGGTGTAAAAGCCCGAGTCCAGCGCCTCCAGGTTGATCAGGTATTTGAGCTTAAGGTCACGAGCCGTGGCTCGACATTGACTGAACTGCTGCACCACCTTCCGGAAGCGGTAGCGGATCCGCTTCCGTGTCACAAAGTGGTAGTCCTGGATCTGCAACCGCATGTCCTTGGGGAGGAAGGACTTATAGCTGTGGAGCAAAGAAATAAAAAAGGTGAATATGGAGTCCACATATTGTTTTTGGCACATCTTTACATGTGTTAAGATGAAACTTTGAGAAGTACGTAGGTGCAAAGGAAGAGCTACTGATAAGCAGACAGGATATTAGCAACTGAAAAATAGGCCAGTCACCACTGCATCTTACAGCAGGGGAGCAAAAGAGATCTAAGAGAAAACGAGGCCATCACCCAACATCCTGCAGAAACTGCACCCACTGAGAGCTCAATGACTGAACGAGTTCTCAATAATTCATACCTTATGGCATTGTAAATATCTAATGGGGAGCTCTGCCTCTCCTTGGCTATCCTC
This sequence comes from Hemigrammopetersius urotaenia, assembly GCA_037974485.1. Lineage (NCBI taxonomy): Eukaryota > Metazoa > Chordata > Actinopteri > Characiformes > Alestidae > Hemigrammopetersius > Hemigrammopetersius urotaenia. Next base: position 7,487,347 of record JBBPDC010000039.1, on the reverse strand, counting down.
ATCATGTCCAGAACAGCCATGCCAAGGCACTCTTCTTGGGTCTCGTGGCTGCCTGATAGCTTCACCCAGCCATTCACAAAGTCACTTCTCCACTGCAGAGGAAGTTAAAATAGAGAAAAACTTAGATGTAGAAGTGGCCCAAACTCAAACAATATCTAAGTGACCATTTGTAAACCTTCAGGAGCATTTGTGCATTCGACTAAATGTCCATGCAAGGTTAACACAGCCTGGCACATGATATAATAAGGTGACAAGAGAATGGCAGCCTCACTGGAGTTGTAAAATGATCCTTTTGGAACACAAACACACTGACTTGCTTGCCAGAGTTCTGGGTTTCTGTCATTCTCTGGCAAGACTGCAACTGCTAAATATATCATTGGGAAGATTAACGCATTTTTAATTAGCAATAAAAGTCTGATGTCTGATTTTGCAAGAACAGAATACAGCAAATTTGGTCTGTATGCCAGGTGCCTTGAGTTTCAACAGGATGTCTAGTTCTCAGGAACGGAATACAGTGGTCACTTGGTGTCAGCTTATTTTCAGAATGGGTTACAGTAAAAGCTTGACCCTAGCGTGAGACCAACTAACACAATGATGAATCAGCAGTGGTTGTTCACAAGAGTTTAATTCTGCTTTCCTAGAAACTTGATCATGACGGACATAAAGATTGCTTAATGTCATCATTTTTACTCTTTACTCAGAGAAAGAGTAAAGGGGAGTTTACAAAAAGACAAAGATGCTGTTCTGAAACAAGGAGACAACAGCATCTGGCTATGTGAGACTGGAGTCAAACACTGGCTCTTTCCAAGGACACTAATCCACTTAATCCGAGCAGTGCAAGCCAAGTTCAGCTCCTGGCACGATGCAGCTTAATTTTAATATACTGTAACCCCAGGTGAACTCCAAAGGACAGTCCACCATATTATCATAGCTGACAGGTTTCCCAAAGGTTACCACCACCCCAGAATACCACTGAATCATCTGAACAAGCACAGATGAGCACAAAGACCCACAGAACTGTACACTACTTTCTTTGAAGTTAGGGTTAGTGATGTTTTCAACAACATAAACCAATTTAATTGTAAACAGGCGTATAAAATAGCGCTGTGTTTTAGCATCTAGGTAAACCTCATGTGAATGCTTCAAATGAACATTACAGTTGTAAAATGATTGAGCTATATAGAAAAGTTATATGGTTAGTGAAGTTAAACTATTGAACAATACTGTATTAAGGCTAGATAGAAAAATGACAACAGAAAATCCAGTATAAACCACAGGACATCCAGCAACACAGCAGAAAGTTCTGTAAAAAGAGAAAAAAAATAAATCTTTCCAAATGACTGACTGCAAAGTGACACTTAGAAAGGTCGGAAAAACTGACAAGCTGCTTGGAATAAAGCAGAAAAGTAATACAAATGAATAACAAATATAAATCAATAAAAATAAGTAAATTAAATGTATATATGTAGCGCTTTTCACTGATGTCACAAAGTGCCACATATGTAGTAAATAAAACATAAATTATAACAAATTAAGCATAATATTAGCAAGATGCAGTTGGACATTAAATACTAATAAAAATACTAATTCTAATAGTAGTATTAATGATACTCACATGACTACTACTAATAACAATAATAGTAATTATAATAAACATATCAGACTTCAAATCATTCCATAATTTGAAGTTATTTAACATTTTCAACATTATACTGTTATAGTTAATTTTTAAGCCAGAAACTCAGCATTAGCCTTCCTCCCTTATGGCAAACAGCACATACCAAAATACTGGCAGCGAACAAAGCAGCCGCCAAAGATGACCACCCTCTCGGTCTAGTCATGGGTTTCCTTTATTTGTCATTTGTTTTGTAAATAAAGGCAAATATGCATGCTAGATATAGCCTGTTCAACTTATTTTCCCCTAATCTACAATCTGAAAATAAAACGAATTTGTTCAGAAAGGATCATTATATGTTGCAAGACAATATACAATAGACAATTTACAATATACTGTAACACTAATACATGCAATAATCAATAATAAATAGTCCATTTTTATTTACCCAATACATATACTAGGAGAGACAAAACTGTAATTAGTTGAACTGAACTATGCAGACAATCACTTAAAATTCTAGACTAATAAATAAAGATAAATAAAAGATATATTTATTTTTCAATATTCTCCTAACTAGAGTACAATCAAATCTGGAAGATCTTCCCACATTATCAGAGAGCAGAGACTAGCATTAATGCATGACTCCGGTGTCAATGTTGACATTGCTCTGAATACGGACAGCATTCCTGCATGAGAATGCCAAGCAACTGACTTTGCCACGCATCTGTACAACTTCATAGTGTTGAGAATGTTTACCCTGTAGGCCTACTGTGCCCTCAGGGACTCCCATAAAGTATGGGCATCTGACACAACAGTGATTCAACCCATAATCTTACACTACAAAATATATAATCTCAGTAAAGCAATCTTGAAATGAACAACTGATCTTAATTTTGTCTTAATTAAGTAACATACATACATATATTTTTATTAGAGGTGGGCATAGATTAATTTTTTTAACGCAGTTAACGGCGATATTTTTTTATCGCGCGATAAGAATCTCGCGCCGTTACCACTGTTAATGGCCCAGCACTAATTTTTATTTTTATTAAAAAAATAATAATGAAGGAAAAAAAAAAAAAAATATATATATATAAAATATATATATATATGAACACAAGTAAAAAACAAAACAACGAAAAATAAAACTGGTTTTTTACCGGACTTGTCCTTAAAATCACAGAATTATTTAATCTAGCAGGAGGTCTACAATTTCTGTCCGGGATCGCTGGCGTCCACCACTTTTTGGTGGTTTTCCTATTTCAACACACCTGACTCAAGTCATCGATTAATTCCAGGGTTTAGTGGATGTGTTAAAGTAAGGAGGATTACAAAAGCATGTTAGACACTGGCCCACCATCACTCGAGCTGTAAACCCTTGGTGTAAGTCTTGCTTTCCCGTCAAGAAAACTTGATTAATGTGGCATAATGTGGCAAGACACATTTTAGGGAAGTCCAAAATCTGCAACACTATTCTACATCCAAAACAGACTGAACATGGAACATATACATAGGTTCAGGTGGTCCTACCTGGGCAAAAAGATAAGCCATAACATTGTCATCAAGGACAGGGCTCTCAGATCCCTTTGTAACACCGCATCGGTAGGCTCGAGAAGCTCCACAGCTATACCAGCCAGGAAAATAGTACCTGTGAGCAACAAGGTGAATGATACCAAGCATGAGACATTACTTTTCTCTTTTATTTAAAATCAGGTTACATGGTTACCATATGCACCATATAAATGAGCTGGGAAAGGTCTGAAGATACATTTCAAAAATAATTTTAATAAATAGGCATGTTTTCTATTGTGTCATTCAGTAAATTAACATAAAAACAGACAACTGCTTAAATAAAGAGATGTTATCTTTCTCTGTAAAAACAGCAAACCTAAAGTTTGTATATACCGGCAATGATTTACCACTTAGCTGCTCAAAACAGATATTTTTTTTACAAGATATATATTTACAGAAAATGCACAAAATCTCAGAACTGAGATTCCAAAATCATGATTGAATTATTTCCAAAACATGATGTCTGAATTTGTGTCGGCCATCATGTTTTATAAACAAATCAAGCATATATTTGGATGAGAGAAGTGTGCAGACAAAACACTTTACGCAACATTAGGTGCCAGACAAGAACTGCCTTCACCTCATTGTGTTATTAGTACCTAATTCTGAAGATCAAACTCTCTTTGGCTGATTCATCTAAATGAAGGGTTTGATTGGGTGACAACCAGATTCGGTCACTTTCTCTGTAAAGGCTGAACAGGTTGAAGTACACTGGCGACACCCCTGTAAAGGAAGGAGAAAGAGGAGAAAGAAATAGTAAAACAGTGAGCCAATCACACACGGCTTCATTTAATTACTGCACAGACCACTCAAGCTTGAAAGGTGAGTGCTATTATTAAACTAACAAAAACCTTTTAATTGTTTTTACTTAACTGCACAACTTCTGTAAAACATCTTTGAACAGACACAACAAAAGCAAATATTTCTTTGGATTGTATTAATCCAAATGTATTTAGATTTTTTAAGCACAGCAAATGCAAGGGAGTTAAAACAATATCGTATCTTTTTTATTCTTTTTTACAGCTTCACTTATACTTGGTTATTTCATTTAACCAGAGCTGCTTTTGTTATTCTACCTTTTCTGCAGTTCCTCAAACCATCAAAAATATTCTCATTTATTCCAATCTAGGTTTGCCTTATTTGAATATTAGACAAAGCAGTTAAGACTTAAAGGAGACTTTGCATATGACTATAGTTGAATAATCATGATCATCCCTAGTAAATGCCCAAACCTGCCACAGTAAAGTTAAACAGAGTGCCTCGCTCTGTGATGAGCACGTGCTGTATGTTTATATTGATGGACAGTAAATAGAGGTGGACTGACTGGTCCTTTCAATCATACTTAGTTAAAAGCTATCTTAGGGGCATCACAATCAAGCCACAGATGCTAGGATTGGTTTTAATGGTCAATAACGAAAATTACATCAAATGAAAATAAAATGAATTATTCCGAAACCGTTCACTTTTGCACTGATTTATCTGGCGGCCATATGGTCCAATATCTTTTTGGTGTCCCAGCAGAGAAGCTGTTTGTGAGACACAATTTCAAACCAACATTCAGACTGATCAGAATGGAAAAAAAAATAAACGTGTCATTTTTCTATCCTTGTTCACCACCATCAAATGCTGATTTTGAGCCATTTAGTAACACTGCATTGTCTTACAGACAAATCAGCTCCCGCATATAAGGAAACTAATGTATTGAACCCTAATCTAAACAGCTACAACAGCTTCCTTATTTTTTTCCTTCGCTTCAGTATCTGCCGATGACTCACCGCACTCCTTAGCTGCGTCGATAGCAAGCTGTTCTGCCACATACTCTCCTGGTGGGTAATAGAGGGGGGTGCAGTCTGACTCGCTCTGGCTGCTGTGATACAGATGAACCTTCAAAGCAGTGATGGATGGCTTTGGAAGGTGCTCCTGCCGGTGGACGTCACCATTCTGTTGTGCTGGGTGGCAAGCGGCTAACTCCATGTCCCTTACAGACACAAGAGCGGCTGGGGGTCAAGGGGCAACATTCACCTGGAGAGAGTGACACAGAGGTAGCCACAGTATGTAACTGAAATAAATCAATCAATAAATATAAAACCAAAGACACACTTTAGTTTTGAATAAAAGCCTCACTGGTGCAATTCAATACAGCTCTCTCAAAAAAATAAATTCAATGCATGATGATGATATCTCAAACTATCCATAATTTGACTGGAATGGATTCAGTTATTACAATATGATTCACAATTATTCTTAAAAAGACACTATTATTCTTAAATAGGCCTAGGCAGTAAAAACAAGACATTTTGTACACTTGAAAAGGCAGGAAATGTATTTTGGCCAAGAAAGAGGTCATACTTTATTGAGTAATATTTCTATTATTGATTTAATTATATAATTCCAAAACTGATGCACTTAAATCACAACATTAAAATCGATGCATCACGACACACAAACATGTTTTTATGCTTTTGACATGCCTTTTTTCCTTTCCCTTCTTGCACAACACATGACATTACTGTTCAACATGCTACACTGGTGTCATGGTTTCCAAAGGCTATTGGGAATTCAAAGTCAAAAAACAAGTTCTATATTTAATTGCAAGGGGAGTTAAACACTGAATCACATTTACAGTGAGTACAGAAAAGAATCACTCCCTGCAAAATATTCATATTTTATGAATTATACTTTGCAGCCCGAAATTAAGATAAACACACAAAAAATCCTGCAGTATTTACTAAATGCTACTTAACACTGAAGTGAATGATATGACTGTAACAGTTAAGAAAAAAAAACACTGAGATGTCAATACTTTGTGAAACCAACTTTTGCTTTAATTACTGTCTTGAGTCTGCTGGGATGTTTCTCTGCTAACTTTGCACATGTAGATTGTGCAATATTTGCCCACTCCTCTCTACAGAACTGTTCAAACTCAGTCAGATTGGATGGTGACCACTGATGTACCGCAATCTTCAAGTCATTCCATAGATTTTCAAAAGGGTTTAAGACTGGACCAAGCAAGTGCATTCCCTTTTTCTCCCCCTCAGCCACTGTGGGGTCAGTTTAACTGTGTGTTTTGGGTTTTTGTCATGTTGGAGGGTGAAACGTCTTCTTACTGACAATTTTCTGGCAGAGGACAACAGGTTTTCTTAAGTAATTTAATGGTGTTTTGTCTCATTTATATTTCCTTCTATGCTGACAGTTACCCCGATCCCTGCTGCAGAGAAACTCTCCACAACAGGATGCTGCCGCCTCCAGGCTTTACTTTAGATATGGTGTTCTTTGGATAGCGAGCTGTACTAGCTTTCTGTCAGATGCACCAGTTTTTGTTGAGGTCAAATAACTTACTCTGACCAAAACATCTTTTTCCACTTGGACATGGAGTTTTTGAGATGTATTTTGGCAAAGCTCAGTCAAGACTATTTTTTGATTTTGGGTTAGTGGTGGCCTGGTGGGTAGGATACTTGCCTCTAGACTAAGAGGACATGGGTTCGAATCCTACCTTCAGTATACCACCGCTGGGTTTCTGAACCCCAAGTTGCTCCAGGGAGTCTGTAGTTGGAAGTCGCATTGGATAAAAGCTTCTGCTAACTGCCGTAAATGTTTACAAATATTTTGTGGGGTGATCCTTTATCCATCTTAGTGATTGTTTTTTTCATTAATATTCATGTATTTTCTAAACTGTTGCCATCCACTCTTTTCATTGTATTAAGTTGCACAGGGTAAATACAGCTCTTTACTGGCTGCAAAGCAAAAATGTGAATATTTTGAAGGGAGTGATTCAAACCATGACAAAGAGGCAAAAATATTTCTTCTTTCTATCTAACATATACACTTTTTAAAAATCAGGGCAGTCATTTTATCACAGATGGAGTATGATAAATACTTCATGAAATACCGGTCAGAAATATCAGTCAAATCTAAATGTCTATTTGATACACTTTTTAAACAATTAGCTGCCAATTAAGGAATCACTCTAAAATGCTACAAATCATGCCTTGCTAACAAAGTAAGTTCCATTCTAAATGTTCAAAACTTGAGTGTTTCTGGCATCAGTACTCTTTGCACAACAGCGTTGCTCATTCTTCTTTTGGGTTTCCCTTTAACAATGACGATGCTCACCACAAAGCAGAATGTGTTAAGTTACTAAAACCAGTGTATTCTGAAGAAAACCACAATGTTACCCCTGTTTTGTCTGTTTAGTTTCTTTCAGTGTTTCAGTCAATCACCAATCTCCATGCTCAATAATCCTTGAAATACATGCCACTAAACGGAATGGATAAGGTGGTAACAGTATACCTTTCAATTTAGGCAAATCTCACATTCAGCCTGAGAAGTGACACTGTTTAAGACGACACCTCAACATTTTAGTCACAAACTCCTGACACTGCCTGAGGAGCATTGAGATTAACAGCTCTTAACATCACTACTCTAAACCAACTGAAACATTAATTTGGCCTTTGGGAGTGAGGATAAAACAATCTTCGCTCCCTAGAGAATGAATAGCATAAATAACAAAAGCTGCCAATGGGCATTGGCTCGCAAATGTAATTACCAGGTGGTGCACAAGGCATTATTCAGAAATGAGGGAGAAGGGGGGAAAAGTGGGGGAGAAGGGGCTCAGAAAAATGTGCTGTGCGTGAGTGAAGTGCAAGAGAGCATGACATACACAAAAGACATCAAAGCTAAAACCAAACTGAGAAAAATGTGCCATTAAATATCTGGTTCAAATTAACATTACAAGTTAACTGGGTCAGTGAAAGGGTAAAACACCATCTACACCTCTTAAGCGCCAAACTGCCAAGCAAACTGCAACGTTACAGACATTGTGGAAAGTCCTTAATGCTGTGGAATAATTAGCAGGAGTCAGCGACGAATGATTTTGGTCCATGACATCTTTCTTACAACAGCAAACTCATTACAATGGTTATAAAAACAAACCACACAAACTCTGATCTCTCGCCCAACAAGGCCTGTATTGTTCAGATGTACATAACATATTTAGTGATCCCAACACTGGCCTATATATCTACTGTACAGCATGTTTTGCTGAAAATAATTCTTAGGAAGTTGCCCCGGAGATCAGAAGGTCATGGGTTCAAATCACAGGGCTGCCTGTGGGACCACTAAGGTACCCTTGAACAAGGTACCGTCCTCACACACTGCTCCCCTGTTCCTGATTGCCAGCTGCTTCTCTAGGTGAATGGGTTAAATGCAGAGAACAATTTAATGATGTTCATACTGTGTGCTGTTCATGTGTGACAAATGGACACTTAACACCTACACTGTAAGTGGATCTTCAAGTATATGTCCACCCACTAACTAGAACCTTCCCGATTGCATGACATCACAAGCACTGGGATAGTGAAGGCTATCATGTGCTTCCACAGATACACACAAAGTCAGTCACATCTCATGAAACTGCTGCTCACACAAGGTTTTTGGACATGTCAGCACAATCAGAGAATGCTAAATACAAATAAAGCAGTGGCCCCCAAACCCCGGGCTGCGGACCGGTACCGGGCCGTGAGTCATGTGGTACCGGTCCGAGGGCTGCTCAAAAAAAAAAAAAAAAAAAAAAAAAAAAAAAACTTGAACGAAAACGCTGTTCCAACAACTCCGAGTTCACCTT
>JBBPDC010000039.1:7452385-7468667 GCA_037974485.1 Hemigrammopetersius urotaenia | reverse complement strand
TGTGTGTGTGTGTGTGTGTGTGTGTGTGTGTGTGTGTGTGTGTGTGTGTGTGTGTGTGTGAGAGAGAGAGAGAGAGTTTATGTTTTAGTTCTGGTCAAGGAGTCTGATGGCCTGAGGGAAGAAACCGTGTCCCGTACTGGCAGTGGAGACTCGTATGCTGTGGAAACTTTTGCGAGACGGAAGGAGGGAGAAGAGGGTGTGTGTTGGCTGTGTGGAGTCGTCCAGAATTCTTGTAGCTTTGCGGATGCAGTATGTGACATAAATGTCTACAACAGAGAGGAGAGAGACCCCGATGACCTTCTCAGCTGTCCTGACTATTCTCTGTAGGGTCTTGCAATTACAATACCAAGTTTGATTTTTATTGTTTTGAAAATAGAGAAACACAGATTCAAAATATTGAACTGTACAATGTTCCCCAAGACTTAGTTCAGCTCCTCATATTTGGAGAAAGAAGAATTTCATGAGTGATCTCAGTAGAGAGGTGGGAGCATCCTGATGTGTGGCAGCTTCTCTGCAAATAGTGCTGGTGCGTGTCTTCAGTGAATACATAAATGCTTTGGTCTTTGTAATATGACAAAAACTGTGATTTCAAAATGAGCTGTTTTTGCTAATGCTATTTTGAACAATATTTACGTCAGACTCTTGAATTTAAAAACAGTGAGGTAATTGATGATATTGGCTCTTTAAGTAATTATAATAATAATACTATAATAATAATAATAATAATAATAATAATAATAACACATTTTACTTATATTGCACTTTACATTTTACAAAAATGTGCATACAGACAGAAAATTATATATTAAAACACAGAATTAAAATCTAGAGGAGTAAAAACATGTTCTGGACATACATGATTAAAAAAGAACTATATTTGTTGTCTTGTGGATAGAAACCGCATTCATTTTACATGGTATGAAATCCATTGATCATGTGTAAATACTGTTTTTTTTAGACATCACAGAGTAAGTAAATAACTGACTTCTGCAATCTCCCTCCAATGCAGGTATTAGGTAAACATGCTTGCAACACACAGATGATAATATTTTTCACTCTGATTCATCCCTATCTGTGTGCTGAGACTGATAAACTGAAATGTATGGTGAAAAAAGCATGAACAAGCCTCCTTTGCAGACCCCAATGCCTGCTTGAATGAAAGTGTGCTACATTCTATTGAAAGCACTTGAAGCATGTGTGATATGCACCCTAAACGTACCTCATTTAGATGACTGGGCCCCAAAGGACACAACTACACCACACTCACATACAATAAATGACTCCTCACATTCATCCGGACTGGAGGCCCCGCTACTAATATCTGTTATTTAGTAGAAATATATAACTGATAATAATAGTAATATATCACAGTATATAACAGAGTGATAGATAGTAGTAATATGTGAGTATATAATAATAATATGATGCAAATACATTATCAGTGAGTGGTATCAGACTGATGGGTCTCTCTAACTGTTTATATTACTAATATATATACATTGTTTGGAGTAAATACAAATAAATACACTGTGAATTTATGTGTGTTAGAGTAACAATTTTCAGAGCTCTCTTTGAGAAAGCCCAGTATTTACAATAACAGTTGGGGGGCTTAATACCTCTCTATCTGAAGCTAGGGCATGGTGAACGTATACTCATTGGCAACGCTTCTCCATACAGATTAAGCAAGATGAAAGTAGGGTTTACACAGACGTGTTGACTAATATATCCACAAGTGAGTGCTATGCTTGGGAGACAACTCATTGTGGTCCATGCCTGAAATACAGTGACAGAAAAGAGAGTAGTGTGTATCCAGGAAGAAATTTCAGGAAGCATTTTTTCTGCTTAATGCAAACCAAACATACCTCAGTGGTATTAGAATACTATATAAGATTAAACCAATTCCTTTGCAAACCACATCGAAATAGACTCTCCTACTTGATTTGCAACATTTAGCAGACGCTTTTATCCTAAGGGACTTCCATTCCCTAACTACAGGGGGCAGTCTCCCTGGAGCATCGCCACTAGGCTAGGCTGCATAGATCCCTGCCTGGCCTACAGAGCTCTAGGATACAAAATAGTTTATACATATTCTCCTTACCCACTGGCTTAGCTTGTATTTGATTTTTGTAGGCATAGCTGTTACAGCCACTGGCTTACTACAGCCTATCTGTGGCCTAGTTTTTTTTTTAATCATTTTTTTTATCAGCTGTCAGCCATGAAAGGGAAACTTCTGAAAGGTGTAGCATCTTGCAGTAAACATCAGGCAGTCTATGTAACTTTGTGAACAGAGCGCTAGAGGCTAATACTAACTAAAAATAGAACAAAGACCACCTAAAATGCACTGTCTGTAATAGCCGCATCTGTAACTAGAGCCTCTTTTCACTGACACCCAAAACTTAAGAACACTTTTCTGTAACAACAACTAACAATCACTTGTAAAATAACTTGTCAGTTGTAAGTTAGCTGTAATTTACTAATTAGAGGGAGTTTCTGGCATATTGTAATGTATTGCTTATCCTTCAGCTACAAGTTAACAGATGCTTTACTCCCTGTTATACATTGTTAAAACAGTGATACTGTAGTGATAGTGATACATTTTAGAGATAAATTACATTGCTCAGTGAGTGCACATGAAAATAATAATAATAATAATAATAATAATGATAATAATAATGATGATAATAATAATAATAATAATAATAATAATAATAATAATGATGATAATAATAATAATAATAAAAACACATACAAGCTGTTATTTATCAGTTATTTATATCACTACTTATATCATCTACTTCTTATCTCTGTGGCGTTCAATAACGTATACGGTATACGGAACAACTCCAAACCACTTTTTGTGTTACTAGTTTTTTTTTATAGTGTTACTATTTTTTAATATTAAGTTATTTATCTAGAGTATTTAAACCCCAGTATTTTGTGTATTTAGCATAGTGTATTTTATTCAACTTTTATTGTATGTTTTATATTGTTCTTGTCTCTAGGATCAATACATGTTTCTGAATCGGATGATTCTGATTCTGTTTCTGTAACATCAGAGTACCTTTTAATTGCATTTAATTCTCTTTATGTTTTAACATGGTTGTTTGCGATTCTTCTCAGGACTGAGAAAGCAGTGCGGTGCACTGGGGAAAAAAAACATTTTTTTAGTCACTAGATGGAGCTACAGCTTCTTATTTCAACCCAGAGGCTTCCTTCTGCGCGGTACTTGACAGAAGTACTTGACTGCATTGCCCTTGAGGAGTTGGTGGAATATATAAGTGGATACCTGAGGACTGAGTTAAATAACATAGTCCAAGTCAATAAACCTGTTGTAGGTTTTATTGAGTGCATTGCTGTTTCACAAATTTCTGTCATTGAGCCACCAGTTGCCTCACTGACAGTAATACACATCACATTTCTTCCCATTTTGCTAAAGTATAGGTGTATTTCAATGAATGTCCACTGCAGCAGAGTAGTAATAGCCAAAATGGGCAAATCTATAACTACGACTGTACCAAAAGTGACAGAAACATGACCACCTATGCTACTCCATCACTGTGGCGAAAAGGTCGTTGCAACACTCTTAAGAGGTCTGTATGGTTGCATCTGTGACCTATGCTAGGGTGGTTAAGATGATATAGCACAAGTTATATTGCTCAAGTCCTTCCCTAGAAGGACCAAGGTTGTGGCCAGTGGGCAAGTAGAAAAATTAGAGCCCTGCAATCAGACCAGTTAAGAAATCAGAACAGAAGCCTAACGGAGTTTGCAGAAGCTCTTTGTCACAGTCACCAGTAATGAACAATACAATAAGATAGCGCGTGTGTCATCATTTGAGGCCTGGTTTACTCCAGAGGAACAGTGAGCCTCTTAGGGCTTAACCCAGTCTCTGGAAAATGTTTGACTTTGACATCAGTCCAACCGCCACAACCGCACAGTCTTTGATGCTGCAAGAACATCCAGGGATATTACAGTAACAGTCAGAAGTCTAGACGCTTCATTTACTTGACATTTTTAACTATTAAATACATCGCATGTTCAAAAGTGTTCAGGATAGAGGCTGCTTCTGCAGCAATCTGAGGACAAAGTACCGTCCCATACTATTTATTTCAGAAGAAATGTTGGAAACAAACATTTGAGCATAGTGTAACAGTTATGAAGTGGCAAAGATTGACCAAAAGTATTGGAACAAACCTGTTTTTCAGGGTTTTAGCTAGACCCCTTACTTCCAGTGAAGGGCAATCTTAATACTTCAGCATACCAAGACATTTTGCACGCCATGCTTCCAACGTTGTGGACACATTTTGGAAAGAACCTTTTCTATTCCAGCATGACTGTGTCCCAGTACACAAAGCAAGCTCCATAAAGACATGTTTGGATAAGTTTGGTGTGGAAGAACTTGACTGGCCTGCACAGAGCCCTGAACTCAACCACATCAAACACCTTTGGGAGGAAGTGGAATGAGATTGTGAGCCAGACCTTCTCATCCCCAAAAGAAGGAATGGGCACAAAACAAAATCTCCAAAACCTTGTGAAAATTCCTCCAAGAAGAGCGGAATCTGTAATAGCTGCAAAGGGGGACCAACTCCTTATTAAAGTCTGTGTATTTAAATGCAGTGTCATTAAAGCCCATTCTGGAGTGATGGTCAGATGTCCCAATACTTTTGCGTATATAGTGTATACATCCGATACGTGTGTATTTTATTCACCTCACTTTTATTTAATGCAGCTTTACACACTTCTTGCATTCATTTTAAATTGATGACACATACATGGACCTCAGCAGATTATAAATTCAACCAGGTGTGTCCAAACTTTTGACCGGTACTGTAGAAAAGAGAACAAAGGATGGGTTGGTGGATGGGGAACTTTTGGTTTGTTAGGCTATCCTATACCCCCTCTCTGCCTCTTTATGTGTCCCCTCCACCCCCACCCCACTCTTCACTTTCACCCAAATACTCCCTCTGCTCCCCCTACTCCCTTCCAGGCTGCCTCTCCACCTCACCCCCAAAAACCCTGCACCCATTACGAAGTGCCATTATGCAGCAGCGGGCGAAGGGGGGGTGGGATAACAATGCAGATAAAGAAAGCATGCGGTTAGAGCCTTGTGAATGGCTCCATTCAGCCAAGCCAGCCAAAGAGAAAAGCACTCCCAAAGCCCAAAGTTTCACATAGTACAACTGTGTCTTTATCCTCCGTAATTACGTGCCAGCATATACATACATACATACGTTCATGCGTGAGCAGGCAGCCATGCACATACAACACACACAAAGTAGCACACATGCTCTAAAATTTGCACATGGCTTAATTGTAGGATCCTATTCTGCATATTAGTGTGCAAAAGTTACATCAAGTTCTTTAACTCAGGGTCACATTGTTACAATTACATTTTTAAAATTGCACAGTGATACAAAAACTAAATGTATGTTTCTGATGTAAATAAGTGGTAAATACTATATTAACCAACACCATACATACAGTAATTACAGCTCCAAAGAGTTCCTATTGGATAGTTCTTGGTCTCCAGCAAATAATTTGTAATTAAATTGAAGTACTCCAGCTAACACAATCTAGCTGTACAAGCACAGGCTGTAAGTTTAGGATCCTAGAAGGCAATTAATGTATCAATATTCTGGGACAGATTTTCCTCAGTTAAGGCTTGTTAGGAAACATCTAAAACCCTCTTAACCTTGGTGAAAAATGTCCTCAGTTTAGAGCTTCTGTAAAATGGAAACTTAAAGTAGGCTATGGTTGCCAAGCAATGCAATGTAATGCATTACAATAATGCGATTCCTATAACAAAAGAATGTAACACATTACAGCGTAAGCTCTAATCAGATTATAGTTACTGACTTTATTCATCTCAGCCTCACTAAAACAGACCAGAATCCAGTAGCATTCAGAAACAGCATGCTGAATTTTCATTTTACCCATAAGGGTTTCGTATAGAGCAGCTATTTCAGAACTCCAGGCTATTTGGGAACTACAGGTGTTATATTGCATCAGAGCATTGACTGCCTTTTAAATTATGCTTTCTGAATGAGGACTCCCTCCTAGCATTATGTTCTCACAATTTTGATATTATGTTAGCAACATAAAGTGGCCTGGAGCCCCTTAAACATATGGGACTCCCATAATATCTTCACGTATTGTCTGAATCAGTCTTCAGTGGCTGCAGTAAGGTGTCCGATATGTGCTATCTGAACTCAGTTCAGAAATCTGCCCACGATTTTCTCAATTATGGCATTTGGGCCTTCAGGTTTAATGTGTCACATTCAGAATTGGACAATAATTAGATTTTACTGCATTCATGTAATATTATATAGTATGCTTGCTTACTTTTGTGCTTTAATAAGCCAAATTCATGCTACTGGTCCATATGTGGCACTGGTGGTCTTTTTTTTTTCTTTTTTCAGTGTCATTCTTTAATCCTATTCTGGGGTTAAAACGCTAAGCAGACAAGTAATAGCAGCCATTTGTAGTTTAACAGCCATTTTTATCTTCAGTTTTTATTGTTAATAAGATATTCTGGGTTGCAAAAGTTTGTGGGCCTAGGTTAGAGGGGCTCAGTCAGGCCGGCACTGATCTTGGTCCTGATAATAATAATAATAATAATAATAATAATAATAATAATAATAATAATAATAATAATAATAATAATAATAATAATGTCCTGCAGACTAATCTCGCACCTTTGGTACTGCCCTGCAGTGAAATCAGCAATTGAACAGTGACCTCTGAAACTTTTCAGAGCCTTTTCAATTATGCTAACTTATGTTCACAGTGTTAAAGTGTTGCATGAATTCTGAATTTTTTTTGTACCCCCCCACCTACACTTTTCCCCAAAAATCTAATGGTGGTACTTCAACACATCTGACCCAGTAAGACTAATCATAATATAGAAGGTGTGCATTGCGGAAACCTCAACTGTGTAAGTTACCTTTGTTTATCTGATTAACTAATTACCTTTGTTTATCTGAGAAAACAAATGATCTCATATTTTCATTCAATTCTTTATTACTGAATGAATAAAAAACGCTTTGTTGTTCATTGAATAACCGTTGACTGTTATGCTGGTTACCAATACTGTTGGTGTTGATAGCAACAGTGAACAGTGAGTTGTTATTATTAATAATGAATTTATAGAACATTTATTGATCAAATTGATTTTTAGGTCATTTGAAACAATGAAATGTGTTCAAGATCAAGGCTGGACCTAAAAGTCCATAAGGGTTCACAAAAACAGTCACTCTGTACCATTTACACACCATTCAACACATCCATAATCCTCTCCAGTCACATCACCATCACACTTTTCACATGTCACAAGACAAATCTTCGGGCACATTCAAGCACATGGAAAAAGAAAAGAAGAAAAAGTCTGCAGAGTCTTATATGTGTGAAATGTGTCTCTGAGGTCATGACCTGTCCACCTGTTACCTCACAGATGTTTAACTCCACAGTATGTCTCTGCACATATTAATCAAACACACACATTCGAGCACGCACACACACGCAGGCCGAGTTATGTGTCAGTATTTGGAGAGCGGGGGCTCCATATGGACACTCCTGCATCTCTTTTCTGATCTGGCAGGCGGGCAGATGTCACATGATCCTGCAGGTCACCGTGCACAGACGTAAGACGAATAGCTGTACAGCAGAGACTGCATGGGGCCCCACCACCGTCTGCCAGAGTCGGCCCCCTCTTCACCTCATCCTCCAGCTCCCACGCACACACACACACACACACACACACACACACACACACACACACACACATACATACATACACCCCTATATGCATGCTTTGGCTTCCCCAATTTTAAGTGTGCAGGGTTTGGAAAGACATTTCAAAGATAATGTTCACACAAACACATTTATGTCCAAAAAGTGATTCACTCAGAGTTACTGAGTGTAGTCTATTGTTGCATGCATCTCAAATCCTTTTACACCAATTAAAAACATTAGCTTCTCTTTCTGTTCAGTAAAAATTGAAACAGAAATCGCGTTCTTTAAGGTTAAATAAAGGTTAAAAAGATTTTTTTACTGTTTCTGTACTGTTACCATAACTGTGTTACTGAGAGTTATCTACCAGCCTTGTTTTCCACCCAAAAAAGTAACAGATGGCTATTTGAACACTTTTGACACACTTTTGACTCCACTTTGCATGAACCAGCTGACGCACCCATTAAAAGAATTACTATCAAATTTTCTCATCGCTCACCCGACCCATTTTGGTAGTATTCCTTCAAAATGACTTACTTTTGAATTCAAAGATATATTCCACTGTTATTCGACCTAATCTTTGTCTGCGTTGTCTGTAGAGTATGATCCATTACGACAGACAACTTTGCCACATTTCCCTGTACTCTGTAAAAGAACAGAAAAGTCACTGCCTGTAAATATATTTTATAATAGAAACCAGTGGGAAGATGCTGAACCATCAACAAGGTATGTTTTATTTCAGCAGGAAACTTACTGTCATTGGTAATCACTCAAATGCAACATAGGAGGCAAATTAGGCTGAGAAAAAGGAGTATTGCTTTAAAGCTGGACGCGTTGACACATTTGTGAATAAATTCATAAAAAGTCTATACTAGTGTCTAATGTGTAATGTGTTTTTTTTTACTTAAGACTTCTGTCATGCAAGCGCAAAATCCACTTTGCACGAACTGTAAACACATAAACATATTATTTTCTCAGGCTCTGAGCCCTGCATCAGGATTACTTTACACACCTTTGAACATGCTTTCTTCAGGGTTCAGTGTAAAATGGATTTCAATGAGAAAGGGGAGGTCAGCAGAGGAGGTGTGGAGGCGAGACGAGGGGGAGAGGAGGGTGGGAAGCCGACAGGAGGGAAAAAGAAAAGGAGGTGTGTATGGGGTAGAGGGATTTTCCATTTGTAAAAAAAAAAAAACTGGGGCCACTGGTTATTGAGTTGCATGAGAAGGATCCCCCTTTCTTTTTTTTCTCTCCTCCGCACCCCTACCCCTTCTCTCTGCAGCCTTCTACCTCGCTCTCGTCTCCCTCTCTCATTACCATAGCAGCTGCAGAGCTGTCTATGTGCTAGTATGCGTATGTGTGTGTGTGTGTGTGTGTGTGTGTGTGTGTGTGTGTAGAAGCAGGGGGGGTTAGGGTAGGGCAGTGTGACTTGGGCAGGGGCTCCCGTCAATGGTGGGCCGTCTGGAACTTGAATAGGGAGAGCGGAGAGCCGGGCTGGGTGAACAAAAGCGAGAGGGAGAGAGGAGGAGAATGAACGAGTGAATGGGGCGGCTTGTCACCGCAAGCTAGAGCACGCAAACGGAGCGAAATGGTGAAAGAAAGGAAGCAGAAAAAAAGAGGAGCAGAGGGCATGTGAGGATTGGCCTGGCCACCTGTCTCTCTCTCCCTCTGTCTCTTGCCCCTTCTGTCAATTCAGGGGACCAAAGGTTAGAGTTATGAGAGAGAGTGGTTTCTGTTTAAAAAATTTGTAGTAAATGCACTGTATGCTGGTGTGTGTGTGTGTGTGTGTGTGTGTGTGTGTGTGTGTGTGTGTATAGGGGGGTTGGTGGCTGGTTGAGGGGGGTTGAATACAAAAACTCTTTGTTGCTGGCTTGAAAAACAGCTGTGGTCAAAAACACAGTGCTGAGAATCACTTAAGTGATAGTAGAGCTTTGTGTATCGTTATGTAGTTTATCACAGCTTCAATTTTGGACCTACAAAAAGGGGACCTACAAAAAGGGTTCCTCAAAAAAATCTTACATTCATACAGAACTTATACATTGCATAGAGAAATATAGTTCTTTAGGAACCTATGTGTGGTTCTTCGATGGGCTAATGAGTCCTTTGTGTTGCCATAAAATAAAGGTTAGGATGTGGTTTTTGGTTTACAGTGTGTAGAGCAGTTGCCACCAGCCCTCCTCTTTTAGATCTACCTGTCTGCAGGTCTTTTCTCCAGCACCACCTGATGCATCTGATAACTGGGAGGTCCTTGATTACCTGAATTAGCTGTGTGAGATTTGGGTTGGAGATGAAACTTGGAGGAAGGTAGATCTCCACGAGGAGGGTGTCTTTTAATGCAGAAACTTTTCATAAGTCAAGACCTATCAATCTAAAGCTTCTAATGGGAAGTTCTTTGACTGCATGGCTCCAAAGATTCCTTTCTGGCATCCTTATTTTTTAAAAGTGTACGGTCTTTCCAGCAATTGTTATTTCTCTTGGTAAATCCCAAGTAAAGAGATATAAAACAAACTCTAATGTTCCAGGAAGTGTTTCATGGGGCATTTCACAAAGTATCTCTCCCAGAAGCTGGAGTGAGTCATGGCAATCTATCTTCAAATCTAACCCACTGCAAACCAAGCAGAGAAACTCAGACCGCCCCTAGATAGAAAGGTGCCATACAGAGTGGATAAACACCTCTCAGTCTATCCTTACTGAACGAAAACCAGTGACTTTGCATTATGCTGTTATATATTGGTTTGTTGAGTCATTTTCAGTGTCAGACTAACCAAAATGTTGTGTCAGGCCTGCTGATGGACTGCAACTGAGTCAAGTTCATTTTCTTCCTCTTGGATAAGTTCCGACTGTTATGTCTTAGGATATGAACTTCGATTTGACAGATAACACAGGTTAACAGGTCAAAATCATAAGTGTATGTGGGTTTTGTAGTTCTTCATGCAGATTTCAAATCTGTGTTTGGTTTTTCCCGCACGTACAGTTTTTGTGATGAAGCTAGTTCTATATTGAATGATAGTTGGTATAATTAGCAGATAATAATCATATGCTAAGTGTTTCTGAAGAAACAGTGGTAGCTGACTGACACTGATCATTATATCTGTGCCACAGTGTGCACCTGTCTGACTTCACACTGAAAATATTGAAAGTTACTTGATTGGTACACTTTTACTTATAATTCAAAAAGTTGATGTGGCTGATAAACACTGAAAGCAGATCTGAAATCAGCATGAAAAACTGGTTTAGAAAAGTATGTTGTGGTTTCTGATGATTGGATAAAGAGAGTCAGTGAGTTGAGTAGAGAAGCTTACTGCGAGCCACATGTTTGTGTTACGGTTTTTAGCATATTGGTACAAGCTACACGTGTAACTGCATGGGTTAGGATGCTAACTGGCTAACACGCTAAATAACATGTAGCACTTTGTAGCACTGCCCACAGGCCAAATGCTAAACATAGTCTCCACACACTTTTCGAACTTCTCTTAAAACAGCAGAATTTAATATTTAAAATGCTTTTGTACAAAGATACAAAATACAGCATGTAATATATTTCAAAATATGAACACTTATAACATTTAAAACATCCAAAAAAAAGACCTGCTAAACAGATATAAAACAACAACAACAACATAATTCACAAAAGCATGACAACGAGAGACCAGTGGTTTGGTCTCTTTTCTGAACTTCTCTTTGAAGAAAATAAGATTTCAAAAGTTGGTCCAACAAAATCACAGTCATTTGACATTTATTTCAACCTAAGAAGGTATTTTTACTCTCATGTCATAAATGTTATGGCATTATCAAGTAAAGACTTGTGCATTGTGTAACCGCTCGTTACACTGATTTTACCATGTAACATCCCCCTTAAAAAGAGGAGGATGGGACTTCTATGAGGAAGTGCTCCAAGATTTTCCGAACATTTTACTTGAATGTTCGCCCACGAAAAGAATCAGCAACATCTTTTTTTTTGTTTTTTTTGCAGCGTCAGTGTTGCCTGAACACTAAAACAGAGACAACAGTGTTTGTGACCACATTGTGCATGGAGGAACATCAAGTAAAGCGCTTTACATATGTCTAAAGTCAATGTTTACAGACATTTAGATGCCTTTGCTAGAAAGTGAGAGAAGACTAACCTACCATGGAGCTTCCGTACAATATGACTTTTTTTTTTTCCATTTCGAAAAAATAGTATCTTCAAAAGTTGGTTGGACACCAACTGTTTATTAAACAGCCATCAGTGCAATATTTTAAACATTCTCAAGTATAAATGATGCATATTTCTACACTCGCTCCGAATGATATTTCATCAGTGTTCGAGCACAACCTTTTCAGCTCTAACCACAGCTTTCCAGCATTGGCAGTGAGACAGGGGGCATACAGGCCTGTGTACTTCAATACGCAGTGCACTGTACAGACCAAAGTAATGCATCTCAATTCTGAGGGTTTGTCCAGGATCTGACGATGGAAACGAATGTGATTTTTGTGAGAGCAGCCCAAGATTTTACCTTACGACAGCTTAGAACATTAACCGTGTCTGGGATTGGCCTTGCAGCCACTTCTTGTCTCACAAACAGCTAAAGTGTGACCCACAGTCCTTGTTGGCTTTCAAATTTGCAAAGAACGAAATCGACACGAACATTCTTTTTAAAAGACAATCAACTTGTTCACATAAAAACGTGTGGCAGGCAAAACTGATGGTGTTTTTACAAGATAAGGGCACATCCATTTGCAAGCGTGCAGCTCTTTGAAAGGTCTGGGTACAAATGCATATACAGCTGGAGATCCTGATTTTCAACTGTGTGAATGTTTTCACACCAATCTTGAGGTAAGCATCCTGGCAAAGACATCATGAATGCATCAGTAAATCTGCTCAAAACTGTTCCTGCCTTGGGGAAAACAAAAAAGAACAAAAGAAAAGTGTACAGAGAATTTGTTTAGCACTTATATGTCACTCCAGCAACCTCAGAGAGAGTGCAGCATATTCAGAAAGTAATGTTGTGCAATCTACAGCCATGCACATGTTCAGAAAACAGAGCCAGTAGGTTCTTCTGACATTATAACAAATCCAACACTCCCTGCAGTGTATTCACATGATCATCTGGAACTATCTACAATACAGCCCCTCCTACCACTGGCCACTTCTTGGTGGCTTTGGTGGCCTTTTGATAGCCAACACTCTCTGGAGTATGCCCAGGAGGTCATCCAAGGCAATCTACAATTCAGACCCCAAGGACTGCTGGCCATCTTTTGATGTACCACCCCAAACACTGCAGTATATTCAGAAGGTAGTCTTGTCTATAGTATAGACCCCATAAATGGTTGGCAATCTTTTGACATTGTTCCAAACCAACACTAACTTCAGTATGTTCAGAACTAGGGATGCACCATAATCGTAATCACTTTTTTTTATCATCAGATAATTATCAGTCCGATGTTTAGATATGGCTGACATTTACTCTTATTTAGTCTCAAAATGCCAAATGTTATGCTAACTTGGGGCTTGTGCACAAAAATGAGGATTTGACTTATTTTACTGCATTTATGTATCTATAGAAAAACACATTCTGTATGGCTATGCAGTTTATTTAGGTGAATGCAGCATCAATTTCTGGATTTTTTAAAAAGTTTTAGCATTGGCAAGTATATGAAAAGTATTGGTGCATCCCTATTCTTCTATCAACTTGAGCAATCTGCAGTAACCCTTTGATTATTGGTCATCTTATGACATTGTGTCAATACAATTTTTAGAACTTAATCTTGGAGAAATCTTCAAACTTGAACAGCTAAAGTTATTAACACAGAGTCTATGAATTGTTGGCCACATTTTTTGACATTGTACCAATTGTGTGTGATTTGGAGTCATCAGGTACTGACTGTGGGTTGGTCATCTTTCTTGACTGCACCACTGTTTGTAGGATTTCCATTAAAATCTAGACCCTTTTTGATTGTTGGCCACTCTTTTGACACTGTACCAACACAACGCTCTCTAATAAATGTAGACTCTTGTCTTCTTGGAGATACTTCAGTCCTCTTGTTGAGCACGAACCAGTCGTCCCTAATTTCACACTCTCGCTTTGGCACACCGGTGGTCCGACGCCGTGGGGGTCGAGGCGCCCCCGGAGGAGTCAGAGCGCGGAGGAGTACTTGGCCCTCGTGATGAGGTAGAGCGCGATGTCCTGGTGTCCCCCAAAGGCCGCGATGTGCAGCGCGCTCCAGCCGTCCCGGTTCGCAAGACGCACGTCCGCGCCGAACTTGACGAGCAGCTTGACGAGCTCCAGGTTCCCGTCGATCACAGACTGGTGCAGAGCCGTCTGGCCCTCGGGCCCGAACGAGTTCACGTTGAACTCGCAGCTGCTCATGCCCTGCAGCAGCGAGCGCAGCCCCTCCGTGTCGCCTTTACGCAGCGCCTCCTGAAAGACTCTCTGACCCGCGTCCGCCTGACTCATGCCTGCAGCGGGGTGGCCGACCCTCAGCAGCGTCCTCCTCCTCCTCCTCCTCGTCCTTCTCCTCCAGAACAGCACCAAGACCACACCACAAAACGGAGAGGTGTCCTTTTTTTCACGCTTTCACGCAAGCCAAACCCAGTAATCCACTTTGGACAAAACGGTGGAAATGGTTGTTTGCTTGCTGAAGCACTTCAGGCGTGGAACAAACGTGGGTTCTGGTCCTTCAGGTGTGGAAGAAACGTGGGTTCTGGTCCTTCACGCGTGGAACAAACGCGCTCTCTGGAGCCTCCTTCACGCGTCCCGGGCTCGAGCTGGTCAGGTAGAAGATAAGGAGGTTGGGTGCAAATGATCTAAACTGGGCTCAGTTTTGCTTCCAATACAGTGTGTGAGCTCGTCTTACCTTGCTGCTTCACACGAGCTGCTTCTGGTGACCACTGGGACCTGCAGTGTGTGTGTGAATGTGTGTGCCTGTATGTGTGCATGCTCCTCCTATAGTCCACTCCAGTCCTCTCAATAACAATGGGCAGGAATAAAGGGGCGGGGCCTCCACACACACACACACACACACACACACACACACACACACACACACACACACACACACACACACACACACACACACGCACGCACACACATACCCCAACAGGTTTATAGAAAATCCTAATCCTGAAAATGTAAAGTAATAACAAAAATAATTGATTTTGTCATTATTTTTACAAAAGGAAAATACAAAAATGCAATAAATGCACTGATAAACCACAGATAAACATACATAGATTGTCATGGAACAAACAAAACCAATTTTAGATTTACAAATATCTGATATAACACTTTATGCTGGCTCCCATTTATGCCATTCCGTTGTGCTGTTTATTTTGTATACAATTATTTCTATAATTAATATAGAATTAATTATATAAAAAGTCCAAAGCATCAGGCAGTGGGTCGTTTGTGTTTCTCAACACAGATTCGGTTATGTGACAGAACTGTTGCACACAGGGGCGATTGCTCCATCTCTGAGATTTTGCAGGTTCCACCTTTCCCTACACACCCACTTCCCCTTTTTTTGAATTCATGGTTTCAACTTAAAAAAATGCTCAAAATTAGAGCAAAATGTGGGCTTCCCTTTTTCTTCCTCCTGGCCTGGTTGAGAAGACTACATTCAGAGCATTTGTCTATCAGCAAGTCCATTTGTTTCATGTGTGTTGGTGGCAAATGGGAGAGCGACTTTCTGGCCGTGTCTTTTGACAACAGTAGGAGCTCTCATAATGTGACACAGAATCCCGCATCGCCATGGTGACCGGGCTGCTGCACGCTGGGTTTGCATCGGCCCGCAGACACAATTTGGCACAATGACCGAAGCTCAAAGTGGACTAGTGGAAGACCTAAAGAGGCGACTGCTGCATTAACCATGTGGATGCATGGGCTCTTAGGACAAAAGGTACTCATGAAGACTTAAATGGATGTGGATCATAACTTCACTCGGCCTCTCTGATGAGTTTCCTCCTACTTCCCAACGAAGTAAAAGGACCTGACTGCATGTTGTGTTTCTGAGTTATAATCTCTTGAAAGGGGAGACACTGATATTCATTCTCACTCCTTTGCTATTATCCCTCCTGGTCATTGTGAGAACCAGGATTTCATCTAAAAGCATATATCCTTTACTCTCACACAGCTTCTCAACCTCCACTTTTAACCATTTCTATTACACACTTTTCATACCTTTAATCAGAATGAAATAACACTTTTTTAAATAAACTAAAAAAAAAGGCCCATCGAACAGGCCTTGACAGCAAAGACTTGACCAAACTTGTCGGCAGAGCTTGCACTTTCTTAGAATTTATCGTGTTCTCTTCCCTCCTGTTTCAATAGGCTTCATTCAAATGCCTTAAAAAATCTCTGGCGGAGTGACAGGATCTCAGTGGTCGAGTTTCAGTGACGTTTCAATAGCGAGGGTGGGTCAGCCGGGATCCAATTTTAAACCACGTGCTCTAGGACCGTGGGAAAGAGTTGAGCCTTTCTTCCCAGCATAGGCGTATGCACAGTTCCAGAGAGAGAGAGAGAGAGAGAGAGAGAGAGAGAGAGAGAGAGAGAGAGAGAGAGAGAGAGAGAGAGAGAGAGAG
>JBBPDC010000039.1:7423589-7445807 GCA_037974485.1 Hemigrammopetersius urotaenia | reverse complement strand
ATCTGGGAGAACATTTGGAGGCATATTTATGGTTTACACTATAAAAATAGGCATTGGGATCATTTTGGGGGGGGGGGGCTTCAGACCTTCGGCAGAATTCAAAGGAGCCATTTTAATCTAGAATAATTCCAAGATTACAGTGAAATTAATCTAGATTTAAAAAATGTATTTATGCCCACCTCTAATTTAATTTAAATTATGGGATCACTTTATTGTACAGTCTTAAATATCCACCTAGGGGCTCGTTGTTATGTAACTATGTATGTAAGAAACAAAGAATCTTGAATCTTAAAGTGTTGCAACAGAGCATTCACTGTTTCATTTTATTTCATCGTGTTTTTGACTTTGATGGATGTTGATTTATTGCTAAAGCCTTTAACGGATTCAAATGAACCTTGATGTGGTTCCACCATCCTGGAGAATTGAGAGTTTGACAACAGCGCACTCTGCTGGCAAGAAGGAACAACGCAGGGCAGCAGACAACACTGTAACACTTTATTCTTACAGTCCAGACAGTTTTCATGAAGGATCAGAACAGAGGACACAGCATAACAGCAGCACCAGTAAAGTGTACAGGAAACAACATTACTACAACCAACACTTATACTGTCACTATGATAGTTCTCATTATTTAATGTTTACAGTATATGCTGAGGAATACCAGAGGGCATCATTGTGTCATGGTAATAATAATTAAAAACAACAATTACAGCAGTAGATCATACAACTGCAGAACATCAAGATGACGTGTAGACATGAAGAGAAAAGACTTCCCCAAGTCTTCTGCCTCACGATGACTCCACTATGCAATCGCTTCTGTTGTGTTTCTGGTAGGAAGGTAGCAAGTTTTAGTAAAAGGTGTAAAGCTTCTTTCAGCATTTGCAAATATACTTTGCAAATATACTTTATAATATATGTATGTGTGTGTATGTGTGTGTGTGTGCGCGTGCGTGCGTGTAAAAGATATGTATACACTACCAGACAAAAGTTTGGACACACCTTCTCATTCAGTGTTTTTTCTTTGTTTTAATTATTTTCTACATTGTAGATTAATATTGAAAACAAACAAAATGATGAAGAAACACGTGGAATTATGCAGTAAACAAAAATGAGTTAAACAAACCATAATATATTTTGTAATAAGGTAATGATGGACTCCATTCTTACCTTGGTTCTGGAAAAGGACATGGATCTTTATAAAGAAGGAAGGAATAAAAACGTGTTAGGAAATAAAAACGACATCAGAAATCATTTGAAATGTTTACAAAAATCAAAGAATTGTGGGTCGAGGTTCAAACTGCCTGTTTGTCCCTGACAGGGTGTCAGCCATTGGATCACAAATCAAAACATTAAGCTTTGCAAAAGCAACACAGGAGCTGACCTCAGTTCAGCTGGAAAAGGGCAACTTCCACCTCCACATCCACCTCCAATTTCTGTTTATTCTGAGTGTGGACATCATTATATTTGCTCTGTAAACAGCACAAGTCTAATGTCTTATTTACTTTGCAGACTTACCCAGAAAAGTTGGTGTTACGATGCTCTCTGCAGAAAAGCCCAAAGACAAAACGTACGCTCTGAATTTTTCTACCACCTCTGGTCTGAGGTTTGGGGTTCGGCCTAAAACAGATAATAAAGTTATTGAAATTATTGGATTTTGAAGTCACATTACATTTAAAAACAAACTAATTGAAAAATGTTGTTCTGTAAGACAAATTCAGAATAAAGGAAGAAAGTGACAGCAATAACGGAACCAATTATAAGCTAAAATGACACAACCAAAAAAGACAGCACAATACATAAAACAGAGGATTAAAGCTGTTCTGTTTTTATCTACGAACAATAATACATTATTAACTGATACAAAATACACTACTTAAATACTTTGTAATATTTCTTGCCTCAACATGTATGATATACTGAAGCTAATTAATAAGGGGGCATTACTTTTAGTACTGTAATAAAATACAAAATAGTGTAACATTTTGCAAAAATACAGTCATGGTGAAAATAAGTGCAGTATCTCATGCAGAGTGCATTTTAATGCTCAGTACCTATTTATTGAGCAAAAGCAATGTCATATTTTACATTTAATTTAGGTTTATAACTTATATATGACATTGCATTCAAATACATAGACTTTTATTTTATCTCTCTTTGCACCTATAACAGCTTCCACTCTTCTTGGAGGGCTTTCCACAAGATTTTGGAGTTTCTATGCTTATTTGTTCTGTAGAGCATTTATGAGGTCAGACACTGATGTTGGACGAGAAGGCCTGGCTCACAATCTCCGTTCCAGTTCATCTCAAAGGTGTTGGATCAGGGCTCTGTGCGGGTCAGTAAAGTTCTTCCACACTGAACTCCAACCATGTCTTTACAGAGCTTGCTTTGTGCACCGGGGCACAGTCATGCTGGAATAGAAAAGATTAAAACCCTGAGAAACAGGAATATGGGTAAAAGAAACCTCATGTACTAACCATAGAGAGCCACCTGAGTGTATGCTTTGTCCATCTTCTTGTATTTCAGAACCACCCCATATTCAGTGTAGTTGGTCTCCACCACAGTGATGTCTTTCATCATCTGATGTCCTTGCAAAGGAGAAAACAGCAGGATGATTATGCTTATTTAAAATTCCCCTAAACAATTCACTCAGGAGTTTCTGCATTACCTGCCTACAGAGATTTATGACTATTAAGGCTTACTTTTTGATTATTATCCACATCAAAGCTATTAATTTACACATGTGGAATGTTGCAGTGAAAAGAAAGATAGTTATTCATAACAGGTTCTCCTTTGAGTTGAGTTAAAAATAGTGAGCATATACTCAAAACGTTATATAGTTCAACTGGCACTAATTTGAGAATAGAATCGAGAACAGAAGATCATTCTATTCCACTCAAAAGGTCAAACCCTCCCCTCTGATTGGTAGCATATGACCTCAGAGTCTCCATGGCCAGCCCTTTCTTCTCATTCCACCTCTACCTCTGTGATTTGTGTGTCTCTCTGAGTTGTTTACGACTGCTTACACACACTGTGGCAGAGCAGAGGAAACGAGACTTACTTTGGCTGAAATATGTGAACAATCCTGGAACATCTGTCCTCTCATACTCATAAAAACTGTGCAAGCATTGCTTTGACCTGAGTGTGAGAATAAAAACAGCTGAGCAAAAGTAACATCCCAGTATGTTATCGTAAATATAGTATGATAGCTAGTAGCATTAAACAAATACAAAAAAACATACGCATTTATAGTCCACATGGAGAGACTGGCACTTCCGTTTTCTTTGGCAACCAGCAGACCCCTGGAAACCAGCATTTTGTATTTGTATTGAATAAATTGTGGATTTTCATAAGCCATGCCAACACGATACCATTCACCTGCAAACTGACAAGAAAATTGACAGGCACTTATTTTCTTTCATTCACTTCATTCCTCTGATTACTTTGCCTCATTATATTTCATTCACACTACTATTCTCTCAGTGACCTGCAGTAGACATGAGAAGTTCTTAAAGAGAGCAAAATTCTCTTTAAAACTTTTAAACCCGAAATGAATGGTTCACCAAAATATCAATTATACACAATTCATAATTAGCCAGTGTAGTTTGTTTGAAAAACACTGTGGTCTAAAGAGAGTATACTCCATTATAGAGCTCACGATAGGACCATTATTTTCCAGTCCTTCCTTTTGAACTTGAGCTAACCAGCCAATATAATCTTCTTCGTCTTCTACTTTCGGCTGCTCCAGAGTCTCTCCTCAGCATCCTTCGCCCAACACACTCAGAGTCTCTCCTCAGCATCCTTCGCCCAACACACCTAGTCTCTCCTCAGCATCCTTCGCCCAACACACCCAGTCTCTCCTCAGCATCCTTCTCCCAACACACTCAGTCTCTCCTCAGCATTGTTCTCCCAACAGACTCAGTCTCTCCTCAGCATCCTTCTCCCAACACACTCAGAGTCTCTCCTCAGCATCCAGTTGTTCAGTTTCTCAGGTTTTATCTTTTGTAGGTGCAAGTGTTGAACTGAACAGATTTGCCTTGTTTTTTAAGAACTGTTAACAATATTTTTCCTCATTTCCAAATACAAATATTGTTCTTTAAAGCATCATTTTAAATGAAACAACAATACATCAAAATAAGAGAAATGATCCCAGAACCAAAATAATAGAAAATAAACCAAATATCTTGTTCTCTCTTAAACAAAATTGCAATAATAACCTTTGACAAACTTCTAGTAGTGTTTTACCACTCAACTGGTCACGTTGCGAGAGGAGATTACAGCAGTGTTTTATTCATACTTGTCATTATTTAATAAGATCTGATTCAGCTGATCACTAATCAGTACCTCATAAAGCAGAATGAAGTGCTTGTTTAGGAATTTAACAGACACTGGCATGGAATGGTTGTCACTCACAGAAATGCTGATTTAAAAATA
Source organism: Hemigrammopetersius urotaenia (assembly GCA_037974485.1). NCBI lineage: Eukaryota > Metazoa > Chordata > Actinopteri > Characiformes > Alestidae > Hemigrammopetersius > Hemigrammopetersius urotaenia. The sequence continues at coordinate 7,441,376 of JBBPDC010000039.1, read as the reverse complement.
AATTGCATCACTCTTTTTTTTCCATAGCTGTATGTATGTGTATATATATATTCAATACAAGCATTGCCTTCCTCTACAAGGCTTGTTGATTACCTTTATATTATGTACTTTTATGCCATTCTATGCTTTATTGTCTAGAAGCATGGCATGTTGCAATCTTTCATGACCTTATCACTGTTTGCTCACTGTTTTCACTTTACTTACTAAGCCATAAACACTACTGTCGACATAAAACGTGGACAAAACGTCCATTACTATTGCTTCTCTTTACTGTTACAAAGACACATTCACATAATGGATTGACTTTCTCAGACTTGAACAGATCTCACACTGTAGGCTGTTCTCAGTTCAGCTCATATCACTCACCTGCTCCAGATTAAAATCCTGCTGAGGCTGAACATCAGTATAGTGGAGACAGTGTGTCCACAGGACGATGCTGCACAAAAGCGCCACGGCCAGAATCATGTTGGATTGTAATCCACAGACTGTGTGTAAAAGCAAAGCTCATACGGCAAAGTGCGGATGGGGCCGGAGTTCCAGGAACTCAGTGCAGGCCAGGCCCCCAAATACCAGTGTGCGTCTGCTACTGTAAACGTGAAACTTGAGAAACAGCACATTCTCTAAAATGCGTCTAGGCAAGTAGTGCTACAGATACAGATCTGGGCCGCCGTTCCAGGAATACACTGCAAAACAGGCGTTTACTGAAATTGCAGTTATTGTCACACCCTTTACCAGATAGTTGCCTGTCTAGGGCTTTAATCCAGCTTTGTTATTTAGAGGTTTAAATAAAACTGGTTAATTGCAGAGGTTAATTATCAGGTTTAGAAGGTCCTAGTCTCTGTCCATAAAAGATCAGAACTGGACACCCAAGGAATAACAACTAGAAGAATCCCTAGGATACTGTAAAAGGGCTTTGTTGGGCCCTCGGACCCCTGGTTTTGAAACTCATGGCTATTACGGCCAAATAAAAACAAATTTCAACTATAAGCCTATAATACAGGCTCAGCTTGGATGATACAGTGAGTCAAGAAGCAAATTACACTGCATTTTTTATTTCATTAGAGGTCTTTTGTATCATTCGTTAAAGGCAGGTTTGTATAGTGACCCCATTCAACTTCCTTTTTTCCCCTGAGGCATATTAGATCAATGAACACCAGTGAAAAGCTCTCTTCTACTTTTGCACACATTACCTCAAATTCTAAGGCTATGTCACTCCACTTAAGCGCTTGTTAAATTCTCTAGTCTTTAAACAATGCCTCTTTTGCAACCATTTCGCTGACCTCTCTGCAAAACACAAGCTGCAGCATGCTTTCCACAAACCAGCCGAGACTGGAAAATGTCATGGAGATTACGAGAAGTGAAAGCAGGCTGAGAAGATGTGAGAAAGGAAATCCAAAAATAAACAAAAATCTGATAAGAGAAATAGACAAGTTGGAAACACCACCGTATGAAAATTGCTTAGACTTAAAATCTTCTAAATTAAAGACTGGGGGAAATAATGTTAATCAAACTGGAGAATTTTAGGAACTCTAAAACTCTAAAAGTTCACAAATTTTACAAAGTTCACAAAGTTACAAATCCTTTCAGGTAGTTGGAACGGTCATGCTAATGTGGCATATTTGATTACTAAGTTGAGTCTGACCTCAACTAAATTTTTAAAATAACTATTTAAAGCAACAATTACATTGTTAATTATTTGAAATTTTCAAAGAATAAACAGGGAAACTTATTTTTCTAAATGTTATTCGACAGCAACATTTTTATTAACATTTGACAAAAAGATGCACCTAATCATCTATGGCATCTGAGTCTTATTTTCCTAATTATTTGCACCTGATCTTCAGAGTCAGGTGCTCCTGAAAGCATGACGTACCTTGATTAACCATTATAGTACATTAAAACCACCTGCCAAACATCACATAGGTCCCCCACATGCTGCCATATATGAGGCATGGACTCCATAAAACCTCTGAACAAACTTGTCCATCCACACCTTTAACACCATTCGTCAGACCAGGCCACCTTCAACTGTTGTAGGAGAGTAGACAAGGGTCTGTCACTCTGACCTGTCCATGGCTACACAGCCCCATTATAATGAGAATCAATACTATTGCATTAATGTTGTGGCTGATCGGTGTAACTCTTTTGTAACATATTAATGGTGCTTAAATAGACATAAATGAGATTTTAATACACCTATTAGGCCCCTATGATGTTCCTGCTTTCATATAGAGGAAACAAAAAAAGGGCTGCAGTGGTATTTTTAATCTAGTGTGCAAGCGGAGAATTGAGCACTTTCTCTTGGTCTTCACATATATTGAGTCAAAAACACAATGCAACTACAATGAAATTGCACTTTATTAAAAATTCAAAACGTAGTACATAGTGCAAAGAGAAATGACAAAAAGAACATCGTAAAAAAAAAAAAAAATCAGAACCAAAAACTTCACAAGTGCGATTTGCTTGTTCTTCAGTGTGTGTAAACATATTCATTTGGTTTTGGCTGAGTGAATAGCTTATTAATTCTGTATTTTAATGTTATCAAGCACAAGTGTGACACAAAGTGCTCTAATCAAATTCCTTCATTGAAACCATAAAAATGAAAAAAAAAAAAACAGTAACTCTTGTATGGCACCTTGTCAGTGTTGTGTAGAAACATTATACAGAACTGTCTTTAGAAAGACATTCAAAGATAAATTTCTTCATCAGGAGTTCACTTCAGGAAAACATGTTTAAACGTGGAATTACTTGTTTTGGCCTTTTTTCCGGTTTGAAGTTAATCGCCAGATTTAAAATGACGTATAAAAACAACTATTTACAACAGTCTTTAAGTACCTTTGTACAAAAGGCAATTAACTAAACCAGATTTCTTCCAACTGATGACTTTTGATGAGGACGCTCCAGATTTAGCTTAGTTTCAGCGAGCTCTTTTGAAATGGGCCTGAATCTGCTCCAGTGTTTTGCCTTTGGTCTCTGGGACAAAGAAGACTGTAAAGACGACATTCAAGGCACAGAAGACCGAGAACATCCAGAACGTTCCCGCACTGGTTATGAGATCCTGTGGAAAAGCAGTTTAACAATTACCATCTCAAAAACAGCCACGCATTTCTTTTCAGGGCGTCCACTCAAAAGCAGAATAACTTTAGACTGAGCCTAATCTGTGGTTTACATACACTGTTACATTTAAAGACACTGATTCATTGTTGAAGAGCCTGATACCGCATCTAACAGTGGAGCCATTGATTGTAATGTCAACCTGGAGCTTTGTAACAACAGCAGTGAGAACCTTCTTACCATGAGGTTCTGGAAAGTCTTGGTGATGATAAAGGCACAGGTCCAGTTAGTGAGGACACAAACAGCACTGCCTAGCCCTCGCGCTTTGGTCGGAAAGATCTCTGACATCACTAGCCATGGTGTAGGTCCCCAGCCCAGTGCAAAGCCTAAGGAACACGTGCATGCTCATTGATACAATACATTACAAGCAATAACAATGTTATTTTGAGATAAAACTGGACTTTTTTATATTTTTGAAAAATAGTGCACAGTAACGTTTATTCTTGTACAACAAAATGGTTTGTTTTAAGGTGCAGGCATATGCAGGCATATAAGATAACGACTCAAAAATCAAAACCCTGATAAACAGCAATGAAGCCACAGCCCTATCTCCTTATGCCAAGTCTCTATGAGACACCTGACACAGGTCCATATAAATACAGAAAGTTATTACACGAGTTATTTTGTGTCTCTAAGCAGAATTCCACAAACCTGCAATAAAAATGGCCATGCTAGTAAGTGCTAGCCAAGACAGATTAGCGTCCTGGGCTCCCATGAACGCGCTCGTCAGGGTGGAGTTACTTTGCTTCAATGCGGACAGCTTGAAGTAAATCCCAAACGTTGCTTCACTAACACACATAGCAACACCTAACAGACGAAAAAAAAGATCACGATTGCAGATCTGGCAAATAATCTTGGCAGTGCTGAGGGCATTATCACTAGTGAAGAACACATGAGGAAGACTAACCTGATAGGATGAGGAGCACTTTTCTTCCAGCTCGATCCATGATTCCTGTAGCAACTGTTGTGAAGATCACTTGAGTGGCAGCCACAATAACTGTAGCAACACTGCCGTTCTGAAAAACAATAGCAGGTTTTTCTATGCACACTATACAGGCCAAACATTAGTGCAGATGGTTATTTACAGTATAATATAATTATGTAACATTTTTGTAACAACTTAAAAAAAAGGATTTGGATATTTTTTACCTAAAATGTCTAATTTAAAAAATGTATCCTACCTCAAAGTGTGCTTGCTCAAATATGTTCTCTGCATAAAACATGATGGCGTTGATGCCAGTGGCCTGCTGCAAAAGCATCATCATGATGCCCACTCCTAATGGCTTATAGACTCCAGGGTCTTTTAGATCAGCCAAGCTGAAGTCTTTTTCCTGGAATTAAATGCACTAAATTCAGCTAAACACACATCCAGAGCAGCAACACGAGCACACAGCAATACAGAAATATGTCCTATATTCAGATGCATTTATTTTACATTGATCAATAGACATATTAAAAAAAAACTACTGTCAGTTAAAATAGCTTAATTTTGCCACTTTGACCAAGATCAAGTTCTAAATACACTGCCTGTTGATGGTGTGGTGACACCATGTCTTCTTTTAAAACTACTTTTCACTGTTATTTGGCTGTAAAATGGTAATATAAATGAACTATATTTGCCTATACTTGGTCAATTTGCAAGACTCATGCTCATAAAAGTATATTTTTGAAGGTTTTGCTGAAATAATGACATGACAGTTTTCCCCTTTGCAAATTCTTTGCCGTTTTAACCACATTAAAAAGTCTGCAAATAATTTCAGCTAAATTCTGAACTCATATTTATCACTCTGCTGAAAGCCTTTATCAACTGTTTACTGTCTTTTCTGGGATGCCATCATTGGGATTTATTGTCTCCAGATATACAATTCCCAAGGGAAAAGTGGAAGATATAAAGACAAACACGTTTTCCCTTGGCCAAGTGCTCAAAAGTCACCCTACAAAGGTCCTTTAATTTTTATGGGGTCATCTACATAGGACAAAAGTGCATAATTTGTTTGAATTAATCCGAAATATGTCTTACACTGTGGGTTTATGTCACAAGCAAGAAGTAAAACAAGCTCCATATTAACTGGCTCAGCTGAAAGTTGCAAGTGTGGGGTGTGTCATTATTTCCAAAGGTAGGACTTTTGTCCCCTAAGTCTTTTGGGTTTTACAATGAAAAACGAGGAGATCTGAATATTAAATAACTGCTAAGAAGAAACAGATTTATTAAACCATTTTGTAAAGCTACTTGTATTGCGATATGCACAACCTTTGGAGAGGCCTTAATCACGCCGCATCTTCACAGCCTACCTCATCTTGAGAGGCCTCCTCGATCCTGGCACACTCCCATTCTACTGGAGCATTCGGCCCTCTGAGGAATCGCAGCACCTCCAAGGCCTCCCTCCTCTTCCCCTGAGATAGGAGGTAGCGGGGGGTCTCGGGCATGAAGCACATAAGCAGCAGCATCAGGGTCGGGGGGATAGAACAGGTGATAGCAAGCCAGCGCCAGTCCAGGAATAGACCTACGAGAGAATCACAAAGAACATCAGACTTCTCTACTGAATCATTAACATTTTATTTCAAAGTGTTAATTATATCAACTATAAATGAAAACACAAACACAGTATACTGGGTATTGTTTGGAGTGATTTATATTGAGGTGCGCAAAGGCACAGGTTGTTGCTTAAACAACAGCTTCCTTAAGCACAGCAGAACAATATGACATCTTACAAAGAGTCTCTATCATGAGCTACTGCATTCCAGAACGACCTCAGTGTATTAAGCTAGTGTCGTAGCATACAGACAGCCTTATTAAATAAGTTCCTCTATCCTATCTTTGGAGCAAACTATGGCCTTTCAGACTCATTACAATGAATGAACAGTCTATTTGTGAGCCATTCTGAAGAGATAAATGGACGAATGGCAAAAATTATACTTTCACAGCCTGCTACAGGAAATGTTGCCAGACAGGTGATGTAGTGATGTATAAAGTGTTACTGATAGGAAATTATTTTACTTGCTTGCAACAGAACTTTTTTTGTACTTATTCCATTATTCAAACTTATTCAAATCTCACATTTTATTAGTCACATTCACAAGCTCACATAGTACGGCATCCAGTGAAATGCTTATTGCCTTAAAATAGAAGTAAAAATGACATTTAGATATGTCTAAATATATATTTAAATAAAAAGGTGAAATAAAATTGGGTACAATTATATAACTGTGTTGAAAATAAAACCACAGTTATTACAGTGTTGCTGAATTAAGCTCATTATAATGTCTGACACACTGGCAACTCAGATCACTTTAAGAATGCTTTCCTTCTGTAAATATATGAATGAGCCAGTGTATAAAAATAAATCTGCTACCAGCTATGTAGGCTCCCATGATTCCCGTCACTACCATGAGCTGCACACAGGACCCCAATGTTCCTCTTGCGCGCGCGTGAGCCATTTCTGAGATGTAGAGCTGGAGCAAGAAAAAGCAAATGCCAAAAAGAAATCATTAAAGGCATACCTCGCACGGAAATGCGGCTAACTGAGGATTACTTGCCCCGTTTGCACAACTCTACTAGCTGTCATTCAGAATTAACGCAAAGTCACAAGAACAGCATTTTGTAAGGACAGAAACCAGCGGTCTAAAACAGGGCTCATAAAGGAACAGACCCTGCAGACAGAGTTTATATCATTACTGTCTAATATACATTCTGTCCAATAGTTCTAAACCAAACCATTGACCTTGACACTGTTTACAAACCAATGTATTCAGAGGCTGTATAAAGTATACAGTCCCCTCAGGCTCTGCACAACCAATCAAACAAATTCAAGTGTCACTTTAAATTGATATTTAACTGTTTTTATTGTTTTATTTCCAAATCTATGCTTAGCTGAATCCTAGCTTTGTGCCAGGGGAAGCCTCAAGCACTGCGATAAAAGCATGACTGTGACAATACAATGCTTTTTAGCTATGCTCAAATGTTATCATCTCATTGGTTTGGGGTGTGAAATAGCTCTATCATGGGATAACTTACAGGCACCACAAGAGAAGTCACTCCACTGGCTATACCCGTGAGCACCCTTCCCACATACAGCATCCAGTGGTTCTGAGCAGCGATGATGATGGTGAATCCAGAGATGAAGGGCAAAGCACAGAACATGAGGCTCAGCTTCCGTCCAATCTTTTCCACCAACCATCCTCCCACCAAACCTCCAAGACCCGCCCCGAGTGTCACCACAGACTGCAAGAGACATATTATTTTTATGCAAGAGACATTTTAAGTACGACCTGTTGTCTTGAAGTGAAGCAGAAACACAGTGGTTTTCCAACTCAAGTTTTTTATGTTCAATACTCAAAACTCTTATCAAAGCTTAAAAACCCCAAACTATTCGACTTTGAATATGTGGTTTTGGACCATAGAATCAGTGGGAAGTTCATACCCCAAACCAGGAAGCCTCTTCTGCGGTGAGCTTCAGGTTCTGATTGGTGCTTTTCTGCAGGTCTGGGATGGCGGGGGAACTGAAGCCGAGTACGAAACCAAAACTGAGAGGACCCAGAACAGCTGCCAAGGTGGCCACGTACAACTTCCCATTCTTCACTTTACTAAAGAACGAAAAAGATATGAGACGTTTCGGCTTGTCGTGACCTAGACAACTCAAGACACGTTGACAAAAGGAAAGTAAAACCACAGACATCCAATCGATAGTGCGTGAAAACTGTATGCCGTCATTAACACTGAATTCATTAGTACAGTACGGACAGTACGGTGTGGTTTCTCACAACAGATCAGCAAGCATGGAATTATTTACAGCCTCCTAACACAAAAAAACACAATACAAATAAAAACCAAAAATAAAGAAAATAGAAATTGGCACACACACTGCAGGACTTCTTTCACACTCTTATTGTCCTGTCTGCACTTGTGGTCTTCTGTTTTGTTTTGTTCGGTTCTTGTTGTGAACCCTCGTCCTGGAGGCACATTTATTCATTTCACTGTGTTCACTGTGTTTATGGCCGAAATGACAATCAAACCTACTTGACGACTACTTGATGTTCTTCGATATTCTCTGTGGGTTCAATGGCATGCTGTACCTTAGCTACTCTCACCTCCATTTCTGTCTGAAATATAACCACTTGGTCTCAAAAGACTTTAAAAACAAGGTGGATGTCTTATCAATCCTACACCAAAATGTCACCATAATATAACAATAATATAACGTCTTTCATCATGTCTTCCTCAAGACACTTTTCTTTTCTCGTCTCTTCTGCTCCTCCTGATTCCTCTCCCTCCACATGACTCCTCATTCTACTTTCGGCTGCTTCTGTTTAGGGGTCTCCGCTGCTGATCAACCGTCTACATTTCCTTCTATCCTCTGCATCGTCCTCTCTCACATCATCTGTCTGCAAGTCCTTCACATCCATAAACCTCCTATTAGGCCTCCTCTTGCCTGCAGCTACATCCTCAACATTCTTCTCCCAAAATACTCTCACCAGCACCAAACCAATGCCGTCTTGCCTCTCTGACTTCTCTTCCAAGTTCAGTTTTTTATTCTATTACTTTAAAGCACATTGGATGACCATTTGTGTATCACAATGTGGTATATGAATACATTGGACTTGACAACTCTTAACTATTACTTCAACCTTCTTTTTCTACTTAAACATCCTGCTCTACCCAGTTCTCTTCTGTCAATTACTATTCTTCATTTTAAAAGTGGCTGAAAACGCATCATTCTGCTCCATGTCTGTTTAAATATCAGCACTTCTGCCATTATTTAACTCTATTTTTATTCTACTACTGTAAAGCAAAATGTATTATTTTTATTCTATTGCTGTCAAAAGCAAAGTAAAGTGGCCACTTATAGCCACAAGTGAGCGCAGCACACCACAGCACAGCACAGCACAGTGAACAATGTAAAGTTGTTCTCTGCATTTAACCCATTCAGCAAGCGAAGCAGTGGGCAGCCAGGAACACAGCGCCCAGTGAGCAGTGTTTGGGGACGGCACCTTGCTCAAGTGGTGCCACTGTCCTGGGATTCGAACCCACAACCTTCGGGTCCCCTAATCATCAATCCACCACTATACTGAACGACCTCTTGTGTGTGACAGCGATCACTCTGGTTTTATTATTTAAACCCTTATTTCTTCTACATGAACTCACCCCAGGTAGGTCTCCTGCTCTGCCCAGTCCTCTTCTGCTGTTTGTTCTCGACTCTCTGCCAAAAGGGGTCTAGATTCCTCTTCATGATCCATGGCAGGCCTCATTCAGAGACTCAATCAAGCAGAACAAGAAACCACTAAAACTCTTTAATTTCTTAATTAAAGTTGCTTCATAAGGCGATCTCATAACCTCTGGACTCACAGCTGTTCTTCCCGATCATCTCGTGTACAACCGGTAACACTGGCTGCACACGGAGCAGCTCATGTTTTTGTCACCTGATAAACATGCTGCGAACAATAAAGTCACATTCTCTCGGTTTTTCAAAATAAAAGCCACCTTGTCTGACGTTTCCTATATTTAAAGCGCTTCTGTTCATTAAATCTGCCCGAAGATATGTTCCTGGTTTTTTTTCTCGTTCATTTGCTGTACTGCAAATTAAATAAAAATAATTTATTTAAAACGTGAAAATGTCCCATTTCGTTTCCATGATTACTTTGTGTTTCCATGGTTACTGTGTGTCGAGTGACTGGCTGTTAGTGGGTTTGTTTTGATTTTGCGTTTGGCTAGTTTTTATACAACAGATATGTGTTTCCCTTTTTAACTTTATGTTTATTTTCTTAAGTGGTGAACAGAAGTTGAAGTCAAATCTATGAGTTCTGTCAACATGAGTGCACAACACTTTTCAGAGGTTTGTAATAAATATTTGTTTAATACATAGTACTCTTGCGGTCCCTTAAGGAAACCAAGAAGCAGTTTAAAATGACTTTGTTATATTTAGTAGGGTGAGTTGCCCTAATGTGTGACATTTTGTGCATTTTAGACTTCTGTAATGTATTACAATGTAATACCCACATTAGGGCAACTCACCCTACTTTTAATTATAAATTAATTGAATACTTTTAAATATGTCCTCTTCAAAAGGAAAATACTACATCATTTTGAAGTAATGGATCAAAATAAGTTACTGTAAAATGTTGTCATGACCAATCTGAACACCTTTTGTGCCAGTATAGTCCTTTCCAGTATCTTATAAACCCAGTATTACTGTAACATCAAATACTAAGAAGTGAATGAAAATGCAATTTACAATTCACCACCTGTTGCTCATCTTCTCAGCAAGTATTCAGAGCTTAGTTTGTCAGTCTATGTAGCTCTGTCTAACAAGCACAGTCTGTACTAAATCACAGGCTCTATAGAGCAAAAACAGGCAACTTGAACAGCAGTTGAACAGACTTTGTGTAATTTACAGCTCCCAAGGGTCTGTATATTTGTCTTGCTGGTTGGTTAGCCCTGTGAATCTCATTTGTAAGTATGAGATTAAAGAAGTGTGAGGGTTTTGTGTTGCTCTTTGCACTCCTTTAAAATGTTAGACCCACAAAATATGCAATTATGAAATAATTAGACCATCATATTTGTATATCTTTGTTTCTTTAAGGTGGATGCCTCTGGATCAGACTCCGCGAACCCATCTCAAGAGGCTGCCTCAGGATCAGACCAACCTCAAGAGGCTGCTTTAGGATCAGACCCATCTCGAGGGGCTGCCTCTGGATCAGACCCATGTCAAGAGGCCACCTTAGGATCAGACCCTTGTCGAGAGGCCGCCTCAGGATCAGACCCATCTCAAGAGTCTTCCTCAGGCTCAGACCCTTCTCGAGAGGCCGCCTCAGGATCAGTCCCATCTCAAGAGGCTGCTATGCAAAAATTTTCTGGTTCCAGAACTATTTTCCTCTCCCAAGACAGACCAGATTTATATGGCAGCCTTATAATGAAGGATAAAGCAAACATCCAGTAAGGCTTGGGTTTTTAAATACAATTTCAGTTTATTCTAACACATGTTAACCTGACTCATTATATTTTGCAGTTACCGAGCTGGCGTGGAGGCTGTATCACAGTTGCAGTTTGAGAGAGCTATCACTTGTTTCTACAAAGCCATATTACTGCAGCCAAATCAGGTAGACGATAATATATTAGTGGTGTGTATTCTCTTGTTTATGGCTGCACAATATGGATGAAATCTTGCCATTATACCGTGATATATTGTACATGCAATATTTTTCAGTATATTAAAGGGACCATATCATCAAATGTTATTACTAAGGGTTAAGAATAGGTTGGAAAATGGTCACAGAAGAACGAATTATTGTGGTACACGATTGTATTTGTGGAGCACAAACCCGCACAAACCTGCAAAGAAACAATGAAATAGAATAAAAATAGGGAATATAGCGAATCAGTGTCTTTAATGGATAAGGACTGGCCAAAATAATTTGATGTTTGCTGGATTACATGAAGACCCCAGTTCATCAAACACCCAGTAAGTGACCTAACACTGTGATTGGTAACTCTGTCCAAAACACTGTGATTATGTTCTTCTCACCGCAGTGTCCCAATACTTTTGTCCCGAGATCTTCCAAGTTGCATATCTTGGCGAGTAAAGCACTCAGACACTCCAAACTCCACAGTTCGGTAGATATCCAGGAGACCTTTCCAACAAACCCTCATTTGTATTGCAGTGTCCCAATACTTTTGCCTCGCAACTCTCCGAGTTGCATATCTTGGCAGGGAATTTAAATTTAAAAAGAGACAAATACAGTTTACCATTACATTTTCTTTAAGGGTAATGTATTAAACTGAGTTTAAAATGGTTCATACTATAAAACTACTATACTATATTACTGTGCATATCATTGAATAACTTCTTATTATACTTCTAAAGTCTCTTGTCTCTACAGACTCAGCTATATGCAGAGAGGGCAGAGGTATATCTTCAGTTGTGTGACTTCAAGTCTGCAGCCTTAGACTATGAGCGTGCCTGCTACCTGGATTCAAAGGCCAAGGCCTACTCTGATCGTCTTGCATTCATTTATTATTTGCAGGTACAAAAATGAATCAGTGGTACACTTTTTTTCAAATGGAAATGTAGACATACACTACCAGTCAAAAGTTTGGACACATCTTTTCATTCAATGATTTCCTTTGTTTTTATTATTGTCTACATTGTAGAAAACATCACCTATTGCTCTGATTACACCTTTGCACACTCTTGGTATTTTTTCAATCAGACTCATGACGTCTTGACCTGGAATGGTATTTAATTAACAGGTGTTCTTCATCAAGAGTTCATTAGTGGAAATTCTTGCCTTCAAAACATGTTTGGGATCATCAGTTGTGATGGTTGGGGTGGTACACAGTTAGTGATCCTGTTACACTTCGGTTCTACTCCACATTATGACAAGACCCACTTAACTAAGTAAAAAAGAAACAACAGTCCATCAATACCTTATTACCATATTCTTGTTTAACTCTTTTTTGTTTACTCCAGAATTCCATGTGTTTTCAAAATTAATCTACAATGTAGAAAATAATAAAAACATTTAATGAGAAGGTGTATGCAAACTTTTGACTGGTAGTGTACAGTTCTGTCCAGAGGTCTTGAATGGAGGCAGGCATGAATTCACCAGTAAGCATAAACTGTAAAACACAGCAATAAGAAACAAAAGTTATTAATAATGTCCTGTTCAGGAAAACAAAGATTTGGTTCCTATTTCTTTTTGTAAATCTCAAATGTTCCAAGATGTTGTCTTGTATAAATTACAACATGCTGTTGTGTGTGTTTAGTGTTTAATGTTATAAATATGAAACATTTTGTGAGCATGTAACTTTTTAAAAATGATTTTTGTCATATGTACCAACAAGGGCCAGTGTCTGTGTGACCTGGGGCTGTTTTTAGAGGCACTGGAGTCTTTTGCCAAAGCATCTGAACTGAAACCCGAGTTCAAACCTTATCATATGAGAAGGTCAGTACAAACCTTAAATTTTAGAGGCCTGTTAATTAAAGCTTTGGGTCTCTATGATCACAACTGGTTAGTAATGGAATTCGTGTAAGGGTCGGTTTCCATTACAAAATAGGCAGTCAGGTTATGGATCCATTTGAAAAAAAACAATCTGATTACTAGCAGGAATGTGATTGTTTGAGTGGATAATAATTCACCCACAGAGACTCACTGTGACTTCAGCAAGGACAAATTCTGTTCTTAGTCATGTATACTGTGCATTTCCTAAAGCAGTTCAAACTGGGCTACAGACACTCCAACTAAATGCAGAAACACTCAACTCTTCGTTTCTGATAGAAGTTATAATAATTATAAGATTACAACTTAATAATTATTAAGAAACAATTATTTTGTTCAATCTGGTTTTACTTTTTCATGACATGGATCCCAACCACCAGCAGAGGGTGCCATGTCTTTATCAAAGTCTACCATTGTAGCTCTGTGTTTCCAGGACAGTGGTCACCAACCCTGCCTCCTTGCAGAATTCAGATCCAGCCTTAATCTAACACATCTGATTTATTAATGTGGTCTGATGGTCTGGAACTCCTCAGCAAGGTACATCTCAAGGAGCAGGGTTGGTGATCAAGTAGGATAAGATAAACCTTTATTAATCCCACACGTGGGAAATTTGCTTTGTCATGATTGAAAGTGGACAGTACCAAGTTAAGAGCAGCAAAAATTAAGGAAACAGTAGGATAGAATACTATATCAACAGCACAGTATGTACACTATACAATCAAGAAATATAAATACAGACATCTGTACTGTAAAATATATACAAAGATGTATATTTAGGCGATATGTAAACTAACTGTAGATATAGGCAAGTTGTATGTGTGCACACAATATTTGTCACTAAAGTCATTGATGTTTGGTATATCTGTTACATTTCTATTTCTATTTTTATCAGAATAAACCACCCTATCTATAAATGCAGAATTCTGTATTCTCTCCCCAAGCCTGGCATGTCTGAGCGCACTAGGCCGTTATTCCGACTGCATCCGGTTGGTCACTAACTGGCTGAAGACTGACACCCCATCAGCAGACCTGTTTACTCTGAGAGCCCGTTTATTTCACCAAACCAGTCAGGTTAGCTGCGAGACCCTAACTCTGCTCACATTACATATCCTTTATTTGTTGTTACTTTAAAACTAGCTCCTTAAAATGACTGTAAAGTAGATAGAACAACACATTTGTGAATGGAAAAGACTTTCTGTTTTCTTGGTTCATCTGAAGATTGGTGTTCTTCCTTAGGTTACATTGTGTTACTTTGACCTAAAGGCAGCTCTGAGGCTCGACCCAAGCGGCACGGATGCACTGTCTATGCTGGAGCAGCTGGAGGAGGCAGCCGAACACTCGTATCAGCAGGCAAAGTTTAAAGCAGTGGAGGGAGAGCTGACTGACGCTCTGAGCAAGATCACCACTGCTTTAGAGCAGAACCCTGAAAAGGCTCTGTATTACCTCTTTAGGTGAGGGATTAGAGAAAAGTTGACAAGGCAAATCATTTAATGATGTATTTTTTACCAAAAATGGAAATGCAATAGCACACAATTTTATATATATATATTTTTTTCCATTTTTCACATATGCAAGTTTTATATGGTGGTATTATTACTAAAATAATGAAAGAGAGAAAAACAACACAAAATGATGATTTTTCATATTTCTTTTTAAGCAGACTGTCTTTTTTAGTCCAGACTGTCATTTTTATCGACATCATCTAAATTTTGATCAAAACTATTGATAATTGTATTTTGTAGAGCTTTGTTTATCTAAAATATTCAGGATAGTCTTTCTACATTTATTGTAAACCAAAAAAAATAGATATTGGCTCAAGGAAAAGTAACAGACAAAGAATATGTTTGCTTGCTGGATAAGGTTTTTAAAAACTGAATGGTTTTTAACTGTGACCATACCATAAATCATTCAGCAGCTTTTATGAAATTAATCTAAAGGTAATGTTGTAAGGAGAATGAGGAATTGAAGTGTTGCGCCACATTCAAGTCTAGGTCTAGACCTTACCCTGACAGGACTTACCCTGGGGATTAATCAGTTTGAGAAAAAATTGAATTTCTGTATTAAGCTTTCCGTCTATACACCTTTGTGCATGTTCATGTAAACATTATAGCGTAACCTGTATTCACATTATTAATATTTTTATCTTGATATCTTGCGAATTTGTATCTCGGCAGAGGGATACTCTACCGTAGACTGAAGGATTTCATTGCTGCCATAGAGGACTTGGTACTGGCTGTCGAACTGAGTGATGCTGGAGCAGAATGTCTTGAGGGGGGAAAGCATGATGACTCCAGAAGTCTGGAAGAAGATGTACAAGCCCAGCTGGTGCTCACTTACAACGATTTCGCAGTCCAGTGCTTCTCCCAGGGCTTATACAGAGAGGCCACCACTCTTTTGACTAAAGCCGTCCAGGAGCAGAGAGACGAAAGTGGGCTATTCATCAACAGAGGAGGTATGAGTGGGGGGATTAAAAGCTATATACAGTTGAGTGGATCTCATATAATGCACATGTGAAGGAGGTACAGAGAGGTTTTAGACATTGGTATAGTGGATTTAGATGAAATGTTTCGTTGAATGAATCCTTTTCATGCATTATGAAATTTAATTTGTTTTGTTTTATTTAATTTATTTTTCAATGTCCGGTTTAAGTTGCAGTTTTTAAATGCAGCTAAACTCTGCCGGTGTTTCTGAGTTTGAACAGAAGTGAAAGAGTCATTTGTTATGTCTGGGAGATATCTGTTTGTGTGCCTGTCCACATGTTGGCCTTTTGTTTTGTTTTTTTCTTTTCAGATTGTTTCATGAAGCAGGAGGAGTGGCTGTTTGCCCTGGCTGACTACCAACAGGCTGAGGAGCTGGACCCCCAAAACAGAAACGTTTGGCCTCGTCTGGCCATCATTCACAACACACTGGGACTGCAGAGTTTTAGCAACCTGTAAGTTTACCTATTTAAACAGCAACTGAAATGTCTTGATTCTTGATCGAGTCTTCAAAGTAAATTATGGCACTGTTCTTTTTTTGTTGCATAATTACAATTTTGAAGGAAGTTTCAGGAGGCAAGAGAGAGGTTTTCAATGGCCATTAAGTATAACCCTGAATCGGCTTGGTACTATGGTAACCGAGCTAAGGCTCACATCAGGTTGCAGAACTTGGAGGAGGCCCAGCAGGATGCCATCAGTGCCATCATCTTATGTCCCACTGATGATGAGGCAAGTTTACTTACTTGTGGTCATGAATACCATCAACATGAAGGACACACTAAATTCAAAATGTACAGTACCACCCATAAGTAACAGGACAGTGATACTTTCTTTTTAACTTTATTTTGACTTCACAATGACTGTAACACTGTTAGATTATACTTTAGAATGTCAATTTTAGAACATTTTCATTTTGCCATAATCAAATAGAAATCACAATCCTTTTAATAAGCAGTCAACCCAGTCCAGAGGTATATACAAATATACAGATCAGCCACAATGTTAAACCACTGAATGTAAATAATGTAAATAATACTGACCATGTTGTTACAACATCACTTGTCACTTGTGTGGGATACATATTAGGCAGCAAGTGAACAGTCAGCTGGAAATATGGGCAAGCATAAGGATGTGAGTGTCTCTGACAAGGCCCAAATTATGATGACTGAGCATCTACAAACCTGCAGGTCTTGTGCCTTGTCCCCAGTATGCAGTGGCTACTGGTACAAGTAAGGACATCTGGTGAACTGGTAACAGGGTCATAGGCACCCAGGGTTTACTGATGTATGAGAAGGATAGGCTCTCTGGATGCGCAGAAGAGCTATTGTGCAATCAGAAGGTCATGGGTTCGAATCCCAAGATGGCTACTGGCACCACTGATGTACCCTTGAGGAAGGTACCACACACTGCTCCCCAGGCGCTGCATTGCTGGCTGCCTACTGCTTCACTTGGTGAATGTGTTAAATGCAGAGAAAGAATTTCACATTGTTCACACTGTGACATGTGTGACTATAAGAGGGCACTTGATCACACAAGGTGGATTACAGCTTGCTGGATGTGGCACTGTGTAGCCAAAGACTGGTCAGAGTGCCCATGCTAACCCCTGTCCACTGCCGGTATGGGCATGAAACAGTGGAAGATGATGGCCCGATCTGATGAATCACATGTGGATGTTTGTGTGCATGTACGTTTCTCAGCTGGGTAAAAGGGTGGCACCAGAATGCACTATGGAAAGAAGGCAAGCCAGCCAAGATCATTGGGTTCTTACATTCATGTAGAGTATGTGATGAGTACTCCCTACCTAAACGTTGTTACGGACCACTCGTACACTCGTAATGTCTGTGGGTAATAGACACTGCCTGACTGCAAAAAACATTGAGGAATGGTTTGAGGGACAAGGTAAAGAGTTCAAGGTGTTATTCTTCAAATCTCAATCTGATCTCAGTCTGATCAAGCATCTATCGGAAGTGCTGGACAAATTAGTCCAATCAATATAAGTCCAGGCTCAAACCTGCAGGACTGATCTGCTGCTAATATCTAAGTGTCAGGTACCACCGCGCATCTTCTGAGGTCTTGTGAAGTCAATGCCTTGACAGGTCTGAGCTGTTTGGGTGGCACACATTATGAAAGTGAAAGTGACCATTTGTCATACGTGAACACACCACAGCACACAGTGTGAACAGCATGAAATTCTTCCTCTGCA
>JBBPDC010000039.1:7413101-7423489 GCA_037974485.1 Hemigrammopetersius urotaenia | reverse complement strand
CTCAGCGGTGCCTAGCGGTCTTGGGAATCGAACCCAGACTTTCTGATCACAGGGCGAATGCCTTAACCACTAGGCTAGGCTTCAAATTATAGGTTGCAATATTAAGCAAATGGTTTTAATGTAGTGTTACATTAATATTATATTAATGATTAATAATTTCAAATTCTGTCAATTTTGTTGCAAAAGTCAACAACTGTAATAAACTCATACTCAGCAAAGATCAGGCAGTTAACTTTTGCTTTTTGCTTTGAAAAATGTCCATAGTAAGTAGTAGTATTTTTAGGAAATTTGGTTGAACTTAAGCGGCTAAAATGCATCTGTACGATTTTGAATCATCATACTCCTGATGCCAGCAGTCACATTGTTATCTATACCTTGAAAATGTAGTAGGTTGTTCATTTCTTATGCAAGCTTTTCTTCTCCTTTTCCTCTTACCATCACTTAAAGTTCGCCACTGAACTGCCTGTTTATAAGATACGCTTTCCACCTTTACACAAATGATTCTGCCAAGTGTGCGGTGCAATTTGTGTGTTGAACATAGTTGGCACTAGACATGTTCGTTCTTTCCCAAATAGTTGTTGCCATGGGCTTTTTGTGCGCAGCAGTTTTAGAGGTTTAAAAAGAATGATGCCAGCAAAAGCTACCAGTGTCTGGTGAGAACAATGCAAATAAACTGCTGGGCCACAACTAGACAAATTACATGTGAATTGAACATTGGTGTGCAGAATAGGGTGCATTTCAAAACGTACTGTTATTGGGCTTTGTCCCAAATGAGCAACAATAAATCTTAACCCAATATACCTTCTTTAGGATAAGGTAGAAAGGGCTGTTGCAGAAACACTCTAGAGCATCAAGGCAATATCCCTGTCCAACACTATATGGAAAAATTGGAAAACCTGTTTTTTAAGGTTTGGGCTAGGCCCCTTACTTCCAGTGAAGGGCAATCTTAATGCTTCAGTTTACCAAGACAAGGACAACGTCATGCTTTCAACTTTGTGGACACAGAACCTTTTCTATTCCAGCATGACTTGCCCCAGTGCACAAAGCAAGCTCCATGAAGACATGGCTGAATGAGTTTGGTCTGGAAGACCTTCACTGGCCCATGCAGAGCCCTGACCTCAACCCCATCCAGCACCTTTAGTGTGAACTGGAACGGAGATTGTGAGCCAGGCCTTCTCATCCAAAATCAGTACCAGACATCATAAATACTGAATGAATGGGCCCATATTCACACAGAAACTCCCAAATCTTGTGAAAAGTCTTCTAAGAAGTGTGGAAGCTGTTGTAGCTGCAAAGTAGAGGAATGCAATGTCAATAAAGTCCCTGTTGGTGTAATGGTCAGACATGCCAATACTTTTGTCCATCTTGTAGATTCAGGCAGATTCGTGCTGTTTAGAAGTGCAAAGGGAGTGCAACACCATACTGGATAAGTGAACCTAATACATTTTCAACTGGAAACCTCAGGGCTAAGAAAACCTACCTTATGCATGTCATATGTGTATTGTGTATTATACTGCATATGTTTAATTCTGAGTGTATGTGTTCAGCTGGTCCCTCTGCTGCTGAAGGTATTCCCAGGCTGCTCTTTGTCAGATGTCATGTCCAGTGCCACTGCTCAGACAGTCAAAGCTCAGTTGGCGGAACGGACCCAGACGTGGAAACTAACAAGTCGTTCCGCGTCAAGGTGGAAAAAAGACTTCCTTAGTCACGCCAGTATTTTCACATGTAACTTAGAGGAGTTTTATTGTACTACAGTGGCATAATCAGTCGCTTCAATCAATCAGTTACCTGTGCTTATTTAAGGCTGTCTGACAAGCTTGAGAGAATGACCCTCCAGCCTGAAACAGCTTCTCAGATGTCATCGAGCATAAAGGATGTGGAAACAAGACTTAAATCTTGTGAATCTCTCCGAGACCTGCTCAGACACAAGAAACAGGTACACAGTTTCCACTGTAAAAGTTCCTGTATAATTAAAGAAACTTCCTTTGCCTCTATCCAGTAACATAGCAGTGCCAGCAAAAACGTACCACACCACTTATAGCAGAATAAAAATATAATATGCAATTATAATTTTTTTATACTATAATATAACAATTATAACACTCTGACTTTATAAACCATTAAAATATGTAACATAATACCTATACATTGTATATTTTCAAAAAGGACAATTGGATTGCTTCAGCCCTAAGGGTCCATATGGACTACGGAGTGAAAAACCTAAATAAAATTTTCATCAAAGTTTTTCTTAATATGTACACTTTAAGAATAACTATAAGAATAACCGAAGAAATTAAGTGGGGGTCTCTATGTACGCTCTTGCGATTTCAGCTACATTCAGCAGTAAGAGCTGTTTTGTTGTGTTGTCCTCTACATACACTGGAGGTAACTGACTCAAATTGTCTGTACCAGGTGAACCGGGCAGTGAAGAAGGTCCTGCATCAGAGGCCATCTCTGTCTCACGATGGACCTCGTCTTTCCCCACTGCGTCCTGTAAAACTCCCAGAGTCTGCCCCCTGGTCTGCAAAGCGCCCGTACGCTTGGAGGAATTTCGGAGGTCTCGGCCTCAACTGCTAATGGCCTGTCAGAGTCTGTAGCAGTCAAGCTTCAAAGCCTTACAGAATTTTAACAAATGACACCACAATTCTATGAACACAATTTTGCTCACAGCTTTACGGGAAATATCTAGACTCTACATATTTCCCATTAGGTCTTTCTGAATTGGATTTTGTGAAATACTGATATACATTTTCAAATAGTGATTAGAATGGTCAAGAATAAAAATAAATAAAAGATGTATTAGTGTTACTTTTTTCCAGTATTTGTAGT
Source organism: Hemigrammopetersius urotaenia (assembly GCA_037974485.1). NCBI lineage: Eukaryota > Metazoa > Chordata > Actinopteri > Characiformes > Alestidae > Hemigrammopetersius > Hemigrammopetersius urotaenia. The sequence continues at coordinate 7,420,660 of JBBPDC010000039.1, read as the reverse complement.
ATTGAGATAAATTGGTTCTACATTCTTCTCTGCAAGTTCCACTGACATGAGAGCAAGCCAGAGTGACAGTGGGGACTAAATTTGCTCCTGCAAGGATAGCACTGCCCAGTAACACTAATCCAGAAGAAAACCAGCATAACCCATATATCTAAATACTCTGACTTATTTTCTTTAAGGGTAATGCATTAAACTGAGTTCAAAATGAAATTTAAAAATGTGCTGGGAGCATATTTAGGGGCTTATCTGGGCTTTACACCATAAAAATAGGCATTTTTGGGCCTTTTTTTCACTATACGCAGATGCTATTGGAATGTAACCTCCGCGAAAAGCAGGTGATTACTGTATTTGTTTGAAATTACTGACATACTGACTTTGCTTGAAATGGTGTGAGTAATGAGCCGTTTACTTACTCTGTGTCATTATTCCTCAGGTTTTAGTGCTGATTTGGTTTTCTGTTATGGTGTTAATTGGTGTGGTTTGACTAGTAGAGGTATTGGTAACAATTAGTAAAATACTGAATGAAAGAGCTGAGATATGGAATGAAAAAATGTGCATCTGTTTCCCTGGTCTTGAAGGTCCACATTTCTTCTGTGCACACCCACTGCAACCCAGGAATTGGTTGTTAATGAGCTGATTAGTTGGATCAGGTGTATTGGGAGCATGGGAATCACTCCAGTGTGCAGGGCAGGGGGCCAGCAAAAGGTAGGGAATCATTGCTCTAGGTGTTTGTTCAGAGGGAGGAACAGCTATGTAGAAAAGTAATCGACATTTTCCGAAGATCTTTTCTTCATTACATGTGGTCCAATTGCAGGAGAGTTTGTTTTGCTCAGAGCAGCTGTTCTTTAGCAGCTGGGACAGCAGCTGAAAGAGAGAGAGAGTGAGGACTGTGATGCTGTCTAGAAAACACCCCAACAGCTGATCCCAAGTCCCTGTCAGAGACTTCCATACAACCTCGCTCAAACTGTGCAACACATACTTTGGGTCTCTAGAGGAGAGTCCTAGACTTTTTGGCATACTAACAATAGAACATCAGACGTCATATGGTGTCTGTAATTCTGATTTTTTAATGTCCTTGTCCAAAATGATAGCATATTTCTCTGGAAAATGTAGACATCGTTATAATCTGTAATTGACCATCCAGTTCACTCCGCAGTCGTTGACCAAGAGGCCTGAACAATTGTGCAGCTGTCAGGAGAATAACTGCACACCTCATAGACCTTCATATGCCTACTGTGCGCAGCAGAATCAAGAGTCAATGCTTGTTAAAACACTCTCTTAAACTTTGACCGCAGCAGCAACAGTATAATAATGTCTAGGAGAAACATCATTTTGGATTTGTTCCATCCTTATTGTCATATTCCAACAAAGATAGCCACAGTTAGAGAGACCTAGGCTGAGTGGAGGATCCCGAAGTGTCCAAAACATTTAAGACAAGGATGAAGGAATACACATGCGAGTTCATCATAGCCTAACAGAATAATCTTGTATGATAGTCACTTAAAGCATGGATGAGAGCTCTGACTTTAGGACTGTATATTTAGAGGGCTGTTCCATTTCATTGCCTCCTCACTGGTCTTGGTCTGCCAGCTCTAGTCTCCGTCTTGAAGCTTCGGGCAGGTGTACCCATCACTTGGCATCAATTTCAAGTCTGATTCTGAAATATGGGAATATGAAAAAAAATATTGCCCAGCATTTGCATGTCTGAGTCAGGTTGCCACCAGTCTGCATAAGGAACAGTGATGGGAAATACTGTATATTAAAGGAGTAGTTCACCAGTGAACGCATACTGCCTATGAAAATTGAGGGGCAAAGACAGTTACAGACTGCCAAGTAGCTCCAGACCCTGGTGCCACCCAACAGTCTCAATAGGCTTGAAACAGATTGAACTTTGTGGTGGCAAAGCTTGGTGGAGTTTCCTTAGACGGTGTGCGTGTGGGGGGGGGCCTAAACCACGAACAAAGTGGTTTCGAACAGAGGCCATAAAAGAGCTCAAAAGTGCTTCACACTAGCGTAATAAAAGTGTCAGGTTACTCTTTCTGGCAGGGGTTGGGACATGTAGCCATGAGAGACAGGAGCTGGCAGCTTCCCCCCCAGACAAAAACACCTTTCTCCGGGCACAAGAGCCGGCGGCCTGGCCCCTTCTCAAAAAATTCTTTGTGGACCAAAATTTCATTCACGTTTGGCAGGAGACTGTTTTGTCTAAAACATGTCGCGTGCGTTTGTAATTTTTGGATAGCACTAGCGGCAGGCTGATGGATCTAGCTTAAATGGATGGAAGTTTGACATTCGGTGAAGAGCAAGTCAAGGAAATTACTGCTTAGGTTTCTTTTCTCTAAACCTTGTGGATTATGCAGTTTAATTATCCTGAGCAGTCAACTGGTGAAACAAAATACCAAGACAAATGGCAGAAAACATTTTTAATTTTGCAGTTTAATGGTGCATTTGTAGTGTAAAAAAGATAAAAAAAATTTGAGAGCACAACATTAAATAGTAGTGTTTTTAGAATAAATAAATATATTTGCATGGAATCGGTGGCATACTGGAAGTGAAAATTCGAGGAACGAAGTGACCTTTCTCAGTACACTTGAAAACACTCCATTTTCCGCCTGCTGCAATACACATCATAATGATTGTTTGCTTGTTGTTGCTGGAACATTTCAGTTCTTTTTAGCCGTGTTCAGATGGCAAGACTAACGTGTTTTTTACAATCCTGCCATTTTTCAGCATTTTTAACCGCTTTTAACTCTGAGAAACTTAGACGAGTGGTCCCTCCTGAGGTACATCTTAAAAGACAATTTATTTATTCTGGAGAGATAAAATGTCTGCAACGTTTTGCGACTTCGCAAACTTTCCAGCTGGAGGTCAGCAGTCTCAGTAACCCTTTGGTTACCTGTTATAATGCAGCCATGTCCAGTGTGCTCATACACACATTTGGGGCCAGAGCTCCTGTTCCCCTTTCATCCTTTACAGGGTCTTGCTTTCAGCATTCAAGTGATAACATGGCTTTATAGACCTGGCGTGTATTACCACACACATTCTTGGCTTGAATATCACATAACTATCCTTGTTGTTGGATCAGTGGTAGCAGACATCGTTGCCTGCGTTACATGGTGCGTGGCCGTGAGTGGTGCAGGGGTAGACCGGGATTGCAGCTTCGCATCCAGGGCTTTTGGGCAGTCGTCCATATGGTCCGGGCGTTCTCTTTTCCTGGAGCTTGGGTAGTCTGTGACCTGCGTTACATGGTGCGTGGCCGTGAGTGGTGCAGGGGTAGACCGGGATTGCAGCTTCGCATCCAGGGCTTTTGGGCAGTCGTCCATATGGTCCGGGCGTTCTCTTTTCCTGGAGCTTGGGTAGTCTGTGACCAAACCAACAAACAGGTTAGGATTCCTTAGATAAGATTCAGTAAACTAACACGCATTCTACGTTTTAGGGAGCAACGTGCACTCTAGTCCTACCGCTACAAGAAATGAGTGTCATCGTAAAGGGACTTCATACACAGCAGCAGAGGGTGTAGCAGTTGAGTTTGGCAACGTTGCGACCAGTCCCCGCATATCTGTTCTTCTTGGGTAGCAGCAGTACAATGGACACAGCCAGAGACAGGTGGTAAAAGCTATGCACATAAGCATAATCCCACTCCTGCAAGAACAATTGTAGATTTTACTGTAAGTGTGTACAGTTGCTAGGTGGAGATGTACTTAGACATACAGCATGTGCTCGTAGTACTAATTACCTCAAAATAGAAGCGAAGCATCAACGCAAGTGCCCCAAAGCAGCACCCTGGTCCCACCTGTTGAGTGTACACACTCTTCTCTGGATAAAGGCCCTTCTTTTCTTTCATCTTTTGTAACTGGAAGGATAAATGAAGTGTTCTCAGCACATTTTGTACATTTCAGTTCAGATGTAATTCTGTACATAGCCATGAAGGTGCCCACTGCTCAGTTCATGTTCATTCTGTTTCTCATTTTCATTCTCAAGCCTGATTGGACAAAGTCTCATAAAGTTTGAGATCATGATACTGTATTTCTGAATCCAAGACCAGCTGATGAGCATCATCTGCAACTATTTCCCCGTCTCTCACCCATTTGACTGTGATCATCAACACAGCTGTGCCGATTGGGCCAGAGTAGGTCCCATAGCCCCAGCGGTCCTGGTATATTCTCACAGCAGAGGTGAGCACTCCAAACATGGTGAGCGTGGAGCGCTTGGGCTCGTCAAAATCCCCCAGTGCTGGATGAGAGTGGAACAGGAGAAAATGAGTACACCCTCTTCACACGACATGCTGGAATCCCAGACATAAACAGATGTCATATTGTTAGCATGATTCTCAAAAATTAATATTCAACTGTCTTCTGCAACAACAACGCTTTGCCATATTCTGGGGGACTGTACAACTCTTTAAAATCTTATACAGCGTGACTGTAGGAATGTTGCAAGCATCCAGTTTAATCCCAAGCTCAGTTTGATTTTCTGTTTATCCAATTACTTTAAAAAAAAAGCCATAAAATAACTTAGGCAGTATTTTATGCTGTAGTGGCTTACACTCACCTAATAAAGTGACCCATATGGAAATAGATGTACCGTATACGCTGAAGTACTCCAAAATCTCGTACTTCATGATGCATAGAATAGACAGGCCTGGTCCATCGCACGCATGATAGATCTAAAACATGATTTACAGCACACCACAATCAAATCAAAGCTTCTCTCTTTAATTCCAACATGCTTCTGCAGTGTTTAACTAATCCTAATAAGCATATAACATATTACCAATAAAAATATTTATTACTAAAATGTACAACTAAATAAGCCCTAATTTTTAATATTAAACAAACCCAAAGAAAACATTGTTAACTGTGACAGTAAACAGGTTTAATGTGCCTTAAGGTTTTAGCTGAACACAAGACATGCGACACTAGAAAGTGGGCCTCTTACCGATGTGAAGAACATGGTAAAGAAGTAGACCATGGCCTCCATGTGGAAGCCTCGCTTGGCTGCCACACTGGCTGCTGGCAGAAAAACCAAACTGCTAATGGTAGGCAGCAACATCTTAGCAATAAGTGCCCCCATTTCCCCTGATATGAGTCACTCTTCAGATCTCTGTAAGAAGCTGAAGAACACTTAGGAGTCCCTCGTAGTTGTGCCTTCTCAAGTCCAAAAGGTTTGGAGATGTGACTAAAGTGTTGTCCTGCTCACAGACCTCTCACAGACTTACAGCTGACTCTTTGGAGGACCTTTAAAGTTTAAATGGCTAAGCACCAGAGGGGGCCTGCATATGCACTGTGATCAGTGAAACAGCTGTCAGCGTACAGCAGTTGGAGAGGGCCGCACAGTCACCACCTTGTCACACATTTTTGAAATTCTAGAAAGTGCAGTGCAGTGGTACAGGGCAAGACTAAGTTAGGGCAACTCATTCCTACAGACCCGCAACATCTTTACAGTGTTAAAGCTTCACCCAAATCCCGTCTGCCAGAATATTACAAGCCTACCTCATGGTTGGGTGTGGACTGCAAAATTGAATTCTTAAAAATATGTTTTTTCTTCTTTGTTGGTCAGTCTGGATAGCACTGTGTTGAGTCTTAGTCGTGTTGTTCCTAATGGGTGAATCGATCCTCAGCAGTGGCTGTAGAAACAACTGTCTCTTTCGGGTTATTGACGTTGGCAATGCGAGAGGAATCTGCAGTACCTGTATGCGTCACTGCTGCCCTCTTGACGTGAATGTGGTTCGGAGAGTTGAAAGAATGCGATTGGTTTAGTGAAGCAAGACGCGGAGATGCAGTGTCAGAGAGCTGTGAACTTTAGGGCCCCTACAGACAAGGCAGCGTCTGCTGAAAATGAGATGTGAGGGTTGAGGGTAGGTCGATATATTGCCTCTGTCCAGATTTTATGTGGTTGAATTAACTCAACATGCCATACTTCCAGTATACGTTCCTAAAGACGTGTGCTTCCACCATAGAAACCTGTCTAGAAGCGCATCAATTATGCAATTCATCCCAAGCTCTGGTTTTACAGAGAGCGGGTTCAAATCTGCCTTCGTTCATCTAGCAGAAAGTAATCCGATCTGTGGTTGGGAATTCAGTGTCAAATTGCAAGAATGGCAAGAAGCTTGCTGACCTGAAAACAATGATCTGGTATACTTTAAATCATGTTACTACACCAAATGACAGTACAATTACATCCCTTTGTCCTTCTTGCTTAGAAACTACATTTTGTTTTCATATGACTCAATTTCTTTCTCCAGGTGTTACCATATATACCATCAGCATGAATACTCTTTATTCAGTTATTTTAAGCAATAGTCCGGCTATGGGCCTAGAGGCTGCTCACAGTTGCCCTCTACGCTCAGCTGTTGCACCTGCCTTTGGGACACAAAGAGTGCAGTGTTGTGAGGGTGGACGGCCCACGCCTGACATTCCCTAAGTGACTCTGTAAATCTATCCCTTGAGAAAGCAGAGAAAATGCCAAGCTGAGGGTTGGATTGGATGTCTGCAGGCAGGACTGCCCAGTCAGTGTCCCTCTCCCTCTCCTGACTGGAATGAGGAGAATGGCCTGTGCTGACTGGGGTTGTAGGTGACATGCTGAAAGTGCGCTGTCATTACTTTCACTCCAATTCATGCCATTTCTAAATATGTCCTGGTGTAGAAGCGACCATCCCTTTAGAGGAATGTTTCAATTCAACTATTCACAAACTCAGTCATGCAGAATCCACATCAACATTCATATTAGCATGTTATCTTCAGTGTACTACTTTGTTTTTTAGACTGGTATCCTACATCAATCTTGATATTTTCAACCAAAATTACATTTTATATGGTAGTTTGAAAATATTTAAATCAAAGAGGTGTAAATAGATGACTTAAGCCATTATTTTGACATACCTGTGATCTGATCTGTGTATGAAATATTTTTGATGTAGCTATGATCTGATCTGTATATGGATTTAGCATACGGGACTTCTAATGAAAACTACACATTGTTGCCGTCTGGCTGAATTGAACCCCATATTATCTGTCAGAAGAAAACGTTTCTTTTTTCTTAGTCATATATTTATATATAAACGATATTTAAAACCTACTTAGCTGAGTAGTATGGTGTTGGCTTGGGATTATTTGACAAATTTCTTTGTATAGGTGCACTGAATGTGCAGTATTCCAGTTGCAGTATGCGTTGGGGTGGGTGAACCACCTTTGAGGGGGCCCAGCTTGCAAAAGGTTGAGAACCACTGGTCTATGTGTTTGCTTCCCAGATACTCGCCCAATATTCCATTGTAGTTCTCATCAAATACCTGGTTTAGTTCAATCAATACATCATTCAATTTCACAAATCCATGTAAAGGCCGGTGGCATTGGGGAGAAAGAGCCAAACCAGTTGACAAATTTAAATTACTTATAACCAGCTCACAAAACTTTTGACAAACAAGTATGGGATATTATTCAATGCTTTCTTGTTTGTTTGGATTGATTCACTTTGTTAAATTGTTTATTTGCTGGTGGAAAGTCCATTACTGCTCAGAAAAAGATTAAACCGTTTTAAAAGGCTCTATACAGATGCACGAGAGCCTC
>JBBPDC010000039.1:7392237-7413001 GCA_037974485.1 Hemigrammopetersius urotaenia | reverse complement strand
AAATAGTCATGGAAATAAAGAAAACACATTGAATGAGAAGGTGTGTCCAAACTTTTGGCCTGTACTGTATATATATACATATTGTGTGTGTGTGTGTGTGTGTGTGTGTGTGTGTGTGTGTGTGTGTGTGTGTGAAGAAGCACTTTACTGATTTTGGAAAAGTAAAAAGTTTCAGGGGCTGAATTATAAATTGTAGCTTTATGAAATCTATTTAAAAATAGATTTGTTGCTCGGCCGATCCAAGGTACGTATTTTTATATTTTCTTGCAAAGCCGGTGGCAAATAACCAAAAGCTACCACATATTTGTTTGGCTGCTGCTGATATTTTAGTCACAGAATAAACTTCCTGGATGATTTTCCTGGAGGAAATTGAATGTGTGTTGCCGAAAAGCCTCACTCAGCCTTGCCATACCCTCTTTCTGATATACTGAAAAAATGGATACAAATCTGTATAAACCAGTGCTTGAAAGTGTTCACTCACACCTCCAGATATAAACTGTTAATTTGAAAGTACTAGCCCAGTTTACAGGCAGGTCTGTTCTGTAGCCCTAACAGACACAGCAGAATTAAGTTTCTCACAACATTCTCTCATGTGAGAGGAATAGTTGTTTTGGTTGGGAGTGCAGTGGATGCATTCATGTGTGGTACATTAGACAGGATAAGAACACCAGGTCAGAATGGGCCCATTGATTCTTACCAACACATTCCCTATCGGGGTGGCTATCAAACAGACTTTTAAAATTACACAAATTAGAAAGAAAATATGAAATAATTATGAAATAATCTAAAAGTGTTAGGTTTTTAGAGAATTAAAAATACCTTTATTATATTTATTTCTTTATTTCTTTCTTTTTTATTTCAGTCTAAAAACATTTCAGATTCTTGGTCTCCCCCCCCCCACCCCCTGTGAACACAGACACCCTGCTTTGCGGTGGAAAAGAACTCTTTTGGATTTCCTTGTTTGTGTTTATAACCAGTATGTCTCGAGTGCATTTTTCCCACACAACACCTCACTTTCGAAACACACTGAGTTCTCTCTCTTTTGCACACACACACTCACACACACACACATGTACAGCCTCACACACTTCCAGTGTTTGCTGCCTCATAATTTGAGGGTTTTTAAAGAGCGGCCATTCCTCCAGACTTGCAGACGGTGCAAATCTTCTGAACTATGTCTATCACCATACAGATCTGCGGTCTGAGAGCGGTGCTTGATTGAGCTTTTAGTGTAGCAGAGCGTCCCTAATGCACAGAGCAGACGCACGGGCAGCCGAGAGAACATGTGGTCTTTAAATGCACGCGTCTCACACGCAGGCATGGTGGTCTCAGCTATCTGCCTCGGCTGGCCAAACCCTTTCTCCTTCACTTATGCTTCTTATTTCATCCTGTGTAGGTATATGTGAGGTATATTTTTCTAGTTCTTATTTTTTTTATTAGAGCATAGGATTGTGTTGGCCTCATTTTACTGTCATCTTATCGTCTGCTTCATCTCCTTAAATGTCTCTCATGGTCCGTTATAAATAAACTCCTTAAGCACCCCAGTCCTATGGCTGGGTTTAACCTCTGTAACACAACTCAGATTACTTCTGTGAATCTGGTATCTACTATGAACCTAAAATGCAAAGTGTGAGGCCACACAAAGGGCCCTTAGGGGTCTCTCTCAAGTATGATTGCAATGGCTAGTAGTAGTATGCAGAATTAGACATTAAATGATAGCAGGAGACTGAGAAAAGTCTGATATTGGACTAAGAGGCCAAGGAAAGAAGGTGGGGGGGGTGAGTTGCTATGATGCGGAGGGGTGCTGGAGGGACAGGAGATGAGGGGGAGGGGGTGGAGGGGTTGCTCTGTGGGAAACGATGACTTCCTCCCTGTCTGTCTGTGAGCCGAGCCCAGTCAACAGCAGTCTGGCTGGGGCTCCTGGGGCCGAGGCTCTGCTCTACAGCTCAGCAGCAGCAGCAACCCTCAAGCTTGGCACCAGCAGCGTGCTTTCACGTGGGCGTTCCCCCAGCACTGCCACTCTCTTCCTGCTGGGCCAGAAGCAGAGCAGAAGGGTGGGTGGGAGTGAGGGAGGGATGAGGGGGTGGGGGACTCAAGAGGAGGGATGCAGATGTACACCTTACCCTCCTTGCAAGACACATCCACAGAGCACACCATTACTGACCACCACTGCCACCACCACCCACCCTGCCCAGCCACCACTCAGTTCCACTACAGCCTGAGGACTGCAGGTAAGGATGTGGGTAAATATTTACTGACTCTGTGTGTGTGCGTGTGTGATGAAAGGGGGTGGCATGAGTGGTTGTATATGTCCTTGTGTGTAATAGAGCAACTTAAAAAAAAGAGAGACAGCTAAGTCAGACAGACTAGACACTTGTTCCACAGTAAAACAAATCCAAACAAATTATGTTGACTCCTGTAACACTGCTCTATTGAGGTAAAGCACTGAACTGGTTTAGAGATTTATTTGAAGAGAACTTTTGGTGTTTTTGCAGGGAAATGTCATACTGCAAATCTAGTAGTAATTAGAGTGAAACTGTGTGAAACTGCATGAATGTAGTGGTATTTTCCTTTACATCAAACAATAAGAGCACAATGCATCTTGGACACTTTCAAAACCAGAAGTATTTAGCATCATCATGGCACAGTATGCTGGCCTATTATGCACAAAAAGGATATTTAAGAAATTAGATGAATACTTCAATAAATGCATTACCATGCACATCCTCTACCAAATCACTTGAAGGATTTAAATAAAATTTGTAGAATCTTGAAAGATGCACGTCTCTTCTCCCATGAAACTGATTTGGGTGGTTTTGATGATTTGTAAGTTAGGAGAGCAATCAATCTGATATTAGATATTACCAAGCTGCTCCTGTCTTGAGTAAATGAATCAGGATGAGGAATGACAGAGGGCAACCACAAGACATCAGGGAGCAGTCTGGGGTGGACAAGATCCAGTGCAATCAAACATGAAATCCAAAGGTAACAGAAATTTGGAAAAGGCTTTAAAGCCACACAGATGATAAGGTAACCCTCCTGTACAAAGATGTATTGATTATGCAACAGTTCATTCTCCGCAAAAGTGATCTTTAGTATATTTTTCGATCTGAATCATTATTCACTATTCATCATTATCTTGAATCTTGAATGTATTTATATTAGATATTAGAGTCCCAATCCTGATCCTGCATGACATTGTATGATTTTCTCAGGAAGTGTTTGTTAATTAACTGATTTGTTCGAGCAGGGAAAATGCACTGATGTGTGAAATCAAAGTGGCAGCTTTCTAAAACAAAGTTGTGGACAAACATTATGCAACACACTTGTTGCTCCTTTGCAGCCTAGCCTAGATGTGCATGACCTCTCCTAAACTCTCTTCCTGCCTCCAGGACTAGATCATCCGCCTGTTGGCCTTTGAGCAATGAATGACCAATGAATGACCGCCCCATCAGTTTTCCACTTTGGGGCTGTGAATGTGAGTTGGTTGCTGAGAACTGAGGAAGCCCTGAGTCTGGTGAGAAGTAGCTCTATCCAGAGAAGGATGAGTCTATTGCTCCCAGCCTCCAAACCAGGGTTAGCTCCCCCAGTCCCCCACCCTGGGGGAATGGCCCTGCTGTCTGTCTGCTGCCAGGGAAAGAAAAACACCTCCCGTTCCCCTCCCCTTTCCCCGGAGTGGAGGCCCCAGGGGGGGAGGGGGATGGGGGTTAGCCTGTGTTTACTCTCCTCCGTGGCCTGGGAAGCTCAGAAGAGGAAGGTCTGTCTCAGCGGCAGTGGGCTTGCTGTGCCGGGTCTGTGGGAGACGGGTGTTTGGTGAGCTGGCAGCGTTCCAGCTGTGTCTGGACCGGATAATGAACTCCAGGTGCTCTTGTGGGTAGTTTAAGACACCTGTTACCAATATTTAGTGCCAGAAAAAGCCAGACTGCAAACAGAGCTAGACGATCTGTTTGCTTATTTTATGAAGCCAACCTAACTGGCACAGGTCTGATGAGGAGACCCCAGATGCAAGGAATGAGGCAGTGAGAGACTTGAAGACTTTGTTTCAGTCAAGTATTGTCACAATGCCTGATATCGTATTAGCCCATAGTAGTCATTTAGGTGAAACGAGAATAATAATATCCCTATATATGATGTATAATAATATATATAATGTATTAACAAAAAAAAATGAACAGTGCTGTGATGCAAATCCGACTGTAAAGTTTCCCATGCAGGTTCTACAGTTTTCAGGTGTTCCAGCTGCAAAATCTATTTGCCTACAGTGCCTGCATTGAATCAGCCCACAGCTGTCCCATACACAGTCGGTACTGTTTAGTTGGGGACACCTTAGGTACCAGGTTGAGCGTTTTGAGTTTTAGGTGTGATCTTGCCTGAAGCCATGTCCTGTTGCTGGCTTCATGGCTTTCAACAGAACTAATTGAACTGATGTTTCCAGAGGCAGTAAAGTTTCCTTTTACCACATCTTCACCCTTTCAGGATGAGGACATGGTCAAGGGCCCAGTGTGGGGAGCGCTGTATGGTCCTTATGGGTCTCGTAACCTTTGCTTTTTCTTTGAGCAACATCTCAACTAGAGGACAGGTTAGTAATGTTCACTCGCCTTCTAAAATCTAGGAACTATTCAGCATGGAAGGTGGATTCCTGTTTCAGATTGCTTCCTGAATGGACTGTGTTTGTTACAGGAAGAGGGTGTTGCCTCCAATAGTCTTGAAGATGGTCTGGAGGTGACTACATATTGGTGGGGGGAATGGGCAAAGTGGACAGCCTGCACACGCACTTGTGGAGGGGGGGTCATGTTTCAGGAGAGACACTGTCTCAAGCAAAGGTAAATAGTTGCCTTGTAAACACTGGCCTAATTTACTCAAGCAAGGATACCCTCAGCAAGAAGAAGTATTCTTGAAGTTAATTTAATTAAGTGTGCTTGAGTATAAGTATAGCAAGTACACAGACCATGTACTTGTAGTGTACTAGAAAGTATACAGATTTAATACTTATTCAGACTCAATTGTAAAATTATAAAAAAATATATACTTAATAAGGTTATTTTAAGTTTTCAAAGATATACTATATATACTTTTTTTATACGTATCAGTACAAGTATACTTCTCTATATTATTCTTAAGTATATAAAATATAGTATATAAAAAGTATACTGCCTCAGTTTTAGTATAAAAGAAGTAGTACACTTGAATAACTTGAATAAACTACTTTTTGCTTAGGGTACGTAAAGTTGTCTGTTTTGTGAAAAATGCATTTTCTTTTTAATCAATATTTTGAGGTCTGGAGAGAAAAGTTACTTTTCAAATGAACTTTAAATGAAACCTCTTTTGTTTAAAGAAAGAAAGCCACTACTGGTAAGGACAACATGACGTGCACAGGCAATGCAAAAAGGTACCACCTCTGCAATACAAAGGTTAGTTTGCAGTGTAATCAGTCTGGCCTTTTTCTCAAAAACTGGCCTTTTGCTCATTCCCTTTTGAAATACAACCTACGCACCACACTAAACAGCACAATAGATTAGACCTACATTCACTCGTTAGATATCTGGGATGTGTACATACATGAGTTTGGTTTTAGTTGATAATGGATAGCAAAAAACAAGTGATATTAGTGCCTAGTGCCTCAACTGACTGTAGACCATGACTTACAGGAATGTCCCTCAACTGGAAGGAGTTTCCGAGAGGAACAGTGCTGGTCATTCAACTCTCAGGTGTACAATGGAAAATATTACCACTGGAAACCCCTTTACCCAGGTAAACATCGCTGGACTGACTGTGTGTTGCAACACATGTTTAAGGCCAAACACTGATGCCACATTTGTAATCCTGTAGATGACTACGTTCATATCTCCAGCAACCCTTGTGACCTTCACTGCACTACATCGGATGGCCAGAGACAGCTGATGGTCCCAGCCCGTGATGGAACATCCTGCAAATACAGCAATTACAGGGGTGTTTGTGTAGATGGCAGGTGTGAGGTAAAAGTATAGGGATCAACTTCATGTAATCTTGTTCTTAAATAAGCAGATTTACATTGAACAGACCCTGTTCTGGTTTTGTTAATCTACAACTGAGGAGCACTTACACTCTCATAAATGTAGGTAATACTATTTCACTAATTGCCTCTTTGATTCCTAAAACATAATGCTATGTCTGTTTTCAGCCAATAGGATGTGACGGTGTCCTCTTCTCTCCAAATACACTGGACAAGTGTGGAGTGTGTCAAGGAGATGGGAGCAGCTGTAGCAGGGTAACTGGAAACTTCCGTCGAGGGACCTCCAGCCTTGGTAGGGCGATTCACATTACTTCCATTGATATATCCTCACTTACGAAAGAGCTGGTAAATTCATTATTTTTTTTTCTTGAAGGATATTCCTTCATTACGCAGATCCCAGAGGGCTCGTGGGACATCCAGATCATTGAACGGAAGAAGTCTGCAGATATACTGGGTGTGTAGACCTTACTAATTAATAATGTAAAGAGAAACACATTAGAAGTGATGATTAGTTCCACTCTTGTTTAAAGCAAGAAAGGTATACCCTTTCTAAATGCCTAGCCACTGAAAACATCATCCTTTAAATTCACTCAAGTTTTGCAATTAGTGTGATCTCTGGGTAGTCTATCGGTAGAGTCACCACAGCTTGAATAAACTTCTTTGACACTTTCTGTCTTGTTATACTGCAGCTGTGACTGACCAGGCAGGGAACTTCTTCTTCAATGGCGCATACAAGGCAGACAGCCCTCAGAACTTCCACGTGGCAGGCACTATCTTCAAGTACCGAAGGCCCACAGATGTCTATGAGACGGGGATTGAGTACATCGTGGCGAAAGGGCCCATCGATCAGCCCATCAATGTTCTGGTACTGTAGCTGAGGTCCTTCCTCCCGCCGCCAAGGGCCCCTGGGTAATCTCACTGACTGGCTGACCCTGCCTTTGACTTAATGCAGGCCACAGTTGCCATGGCATACTGAATAAGCTATAGCACTGTGATACATTGCCCTTGGAGACTGTCAGACTATCAGGAAAGTGTCAGTTTTGTACTGGTGTATGGTACGATCCCACAACGAGCAAAGCTACATTGTAAAAAGAGTGGTGTCACTTTTAAAAATGATTCAGCATTTGACGTCACAAATTACCTGCAAATTAGTGCATAGTTCATGGGTCTGCTAGTATTTTTCTGTAAAGCAGAGAGTCACTAACTGTTTTAGTCTTGTGCATTTTTTGCACATGCTCCTGTATTGCACCTATGTTCTTACACATCTGTCTGCTTCTTCTGTCTTCCAAGGTCTGGAACCAGAATGGCCGCAACCCTTACATCACTTACGAGTACACAGTGATGCGAGACCCACTCGCTCCGGTTTCTCAGCCGCCGATTTACACTGGTTCAGACAGAGGATCCAGTCACCATGGCTCCATGGAGATCGAGAGTGTGTTGCCTCACAATGAGAGTGCATATGACAAGGCTGTCCCTGAGACAGAGAGGAACCAGTTGCGGACACAGGGCGTCGAGCCAGGTGCCGTGGAGAGACAGCAGCCTGGCCAGGAGACCAATGAAGTGTATGAGGAGACGGCTGCCATAGACTGCGAACAGGATGCCTCAACATCACCTCAGTTTCCAGGTAGGTATTGGAGTCATCTGTAGCAAATTCAGAGACAAGTGTTTAGCAAAATATATTCCTCCAAATACTATGCGGTAGGCTTTTTTCATGCCTCTTATCCATGAACCCTTTAGGGTTGGTGACAAATAGAGGTAGTGGAAGTCAGCAGCATGTTGCGATGATAAAGTACACGTGTACGTGGTTAAAATATTACTATATCATGAGTATTAGTTTGTACTGATTCTCTAAACGTACCTGGAATAAGGTGAACAGAGCGGAGAGAGATGTTTATAGTTCACTGGGCAATCCCTGGGCAAGAGATAAAACGCCAGAATTTTTAAAGAGAACTCTCTCTGCTGGCCCTTTGGAGTCTTTTATAATGCATGAGCAGTAACACAAAAATTAGCCAGGGAGGATGAAAAATTCAAGGAGCCCTGACATGTTTCCTCTGATAAAAATGGCAGATCACAGACATGTGGTAATGGCCTTGCGCTGGTTTCTCTGAGTCTGAATGTAATTGTTCAGTGGGGACCTAGAGTTCTGACAGAGAAAGCCCATGTGTTGTGGGACAGTTTCAGTGTAGGAGGAACAGGAGCCTGTTATTGCCCTCTGAATGTGGTAGGCTACCACTCTGCCCTCTCAGTTTCTCTCCTACACGTCATGCCAGCTACCGCAACCACATGGGAAAGAGGGCAGTCAATGAGGCTAAGGTGGTCCTTTTGAATGCCAGGGCTGGCTTTGCGAATATCCTGCGGAATGTCTTTTGAGCCTGTCTGAAATACTGTGAAAATCGAAATAGGTATTTCAGAGCTGGCTGATGTATTCATAATGGCTTTTAGTGATAAACGTTGAGCCCTACTTAAGTGATTTACAAATCAGTTATGCCTATATTAATCGTACTTGTCAATCTTTTTAACTTTTAAAGCTGGAAATAGCAGCTGGCCAAGTGGAGTGGTTGCCCCTGGCATTGTGCCTGCTAGCAGACCTGCAGAAGAGATGGTGGACTCTGAGAACCTCATATGGAGAATGCTTCTCAGGCAGCGGATTGACTCAGATGGTATGCACGTTAACATCTCAACTAATCAGCTTCTCAGTGCAGGCCTCTTCCCTGAAGTAGAGCCAGTGGAGTTAGACTACAGCAGCACAGAGCAAGGTTCCCTTAATGCTTCGTTTCTTGAGTTTACCCTTGGCCGCCGCCGCAACGACACTGGAGACCTCCTGTTCCAGAACAGGACTCTGATCACCAGCTTGAGAAGCAGCAACCGCACCAATCGCACCAGGTAAAGGGAGTTATGAAGCATGTATTCACTCTCTTAGTCTGAAGTCATTTGTTTCACAGGAGCATGCCGAATATCTTAGCAAGATGTCTCATGGCCTTAGAAGCCTCATAAATGTTTGTCATTCTTAAGCGCAATAAGTGATACAACTAGTCATAAAAGTCACATGAAATACAATATTCCTACTATGCTTTATCCACCATGAGGACCTGTTTTTAAAACCAAATTGCTATTAAAAATATTAATCTATAGACTGAGCCATTCCCTAGGCCTCAGACATGTAGAAGGTCTTGGTTGGGACAGCCCTGATCGTGGGGAATGGAATGTGCTCCAGACTCTCCTTGGACGGCTTTTCTTTTTAGCACTCTCTGAGACATTCAAAGAGTGGCGAGGAGAGACGGCCAAGCAGAGGGCTGGTGGGATTGCATTCCATCATATTTATAATTCATGTTGGCTTCCCTGCAATGTGTCCAAACACCGCTTCACCAGCCTCCCTGCCAGAGGCCGTAAAACACATCACGTGACACACCCTTTCTTGCACTTGAAGGAGAAGAGAGAGATTCCAGGCAAAGAAGGGAGAGAAAGGGGAGTCTGAGCGTGAGGAAGATGGCCTTTCTGAAAGGCATAACTCATGGTGTTTTGTTATTTGTGGAAAAAAAAGTGGCGTAGATCACTCGGGTACAGGCCATGGTTGTCGCAACAGACAAATTTACAGGAATCACAAGGCATAGGTTTTATTTACTTCTATTATAGTGAAGCCCTGCACAGTTTTCCATGCCTGACATTCAGGTAATGACTATGACCAGGAATTACAAAAAGGTTTGTGGTTTTACGACTGAAGTACTGGTTGATGTCTGAGCATTAACAACTGTGTAATATATAATGAAGACAGTTAGAGCTTAGTCCAAACTGAGATTTAACTGATTATGCTTTGTTCTCTCTTAGGACTCATCAGAGATTGCTACAAAAAAACAAACTGAGCGCAGCAGATATGTATCGCTGGAAACTCTCCACTCAGGAGCCATGTAGCATGACATGCTCAATAGGTAGACCCCCTCTCCCCCACCCATATTAAAGTGACTCATATAGAATATGTACTTTTACTTTTTACTGGTTTGTTTCTTTTCTCTCTTCAACAGGTGTAGCAAAGTCATTTGCTATGTGTGTGCGGTACGATGGTATTGAGGTAGATGACACTTACTGTGATGCTTTGACTCGACCTGAACCTGTGCATGATTTCTGCATTGGGCGGGAGTGCCAGCCAAGGTATCCCATACTGACAGAAAAAGGTGTAATAGGCTAACAGAAGAAGATTTTTGTTTTCTATACTCAAAAATGTGACCCTTTTTAAGTCGAGTTGAATCAGGTGTCCTACACAAACATGTAATATGGAGCCCTCGGGACCCTTAAGGATTCCACAAATTCCAAAACACTTTCATGGGTATTGGAGCTGATGTCGATCTAAGTGGACAGCCATGTCTTCTTGTGGTGTCTGCAGGTGGGAGGCCAGCAGCTGGAGTGAGTGCTCTCGTACATGTGGCGAGGGCTTTCAGTTCAGGCTGGTACGCTGCTGGAAGATGCTAGCGCCTGGTCTGGACAGCTCAGTCTACAGTGACCTGTGCACGGACGCTGAGTTAGAGCGGCCCCCAGAGCGCAGGGCCTGCAAGAGCCCCACCTGTGGCCCTCAGTGGGAAGTAGCCGAGTGGTTAGAGGTGGGTCAGAAGGGCTGTGTTTTGCTTCATTTATTAATGTGACCTCCAGACAACCAGTTCTGTGACTGTTTTACTAGACCCTTTTTACCGCTAGCCTACTAATGAATTGATCTTATTATTCAGCAACTATTATTAATGATTTGGAAGCGCATGTGAAACTAATATGTCATTTATGTACTACTGAAAGTGTGAAGTTGAAGCATGGGCTGACAAACAGACACTTTTAGTTTAAGTGATTAAATATTTATCATAATAACAATATGATGAATCAGATTCAGGATTCTGCCTCAATGCCAAGAAGTTCCTGTGGAGCTTCTGTTCACCAAAGCAATAACTTTGTGTGTGTGTGTGTGTGTGTGCCTGCGTGTGTTATCAATGGATATGCAAAAATGGCATTTTATTCTTATTTATGTTAAATAACATTAAATCAGGTAGATAAGAAGGACCATCAAAGCTGTATATTGTTCTTTGAGTAGTGCCCAGCAAAATGTGGCCGCAGAAGTGTGGTGACCCGGGAGGTGAGGTGCTCAGATGAGATCAGACCATGTGACGAGGCGACCCGCCCTCCATCTGCCAAGAACTGCACTGGTCCGCCGTGTGAGCGCCAGTGGACAGTGTCTGAGTGGGGTCCGGTAGGACATGTCTCATACACATTTACACATCAACGCTATTCTCAGTCATGGGCTGTGTAACCTCCCCACTAGTTAAATCAGATTTTTGCTGAAGGTAAACTTAAGGCTAGGCTTTATTCCTGTAAAACTGCAGAGTACCAGATTTAGATCAGACAGTATACTCATTTATTTATATCTTATTCCCTTTAAACGTATGCTTAGTGCTCAGGGACATGTGGGCATGGGAAGATGGTTCGACACGTGTACTGCAAAACCCCAGAGGGCCGAGTGGTGCCTGAATCCCAGTGTTCATCTGAGAACAAGCCCCTGGCCATTCATCCCTGCGGAGACAAAGAGTGTCCCCCACACTGGCTTTCACAGGACTGGGAACGGGTGAGAACATTCGAGTGTAATGTGCTGCCTAGGGCAATGTTTATTGTTGTCATAATGAATTATGTCGCATTTAAAACAGACCATACTTAGTCCTAAAATGAATGCATTCCAAGTGTAAACATTTTTTTAATGTTTTTTTAAACTGGTTTGCCTTTTTTCGGCTGCTCCAACTCCTCACACCTCAGAATGAATTGTCAGGATGCCTATTATGTATTGAGGAAAGATCTTGAAATATGATATATTTTTGGCATAATGCACTTTTCTAGTTACATTCCATAAGTGGTTCCACTCAACTGGACCTCTTTGTCCCTTTGTCTTGAGAGGGGAACTCATTAGTGTAACTGAGTAGTACTAAGCTGAGCTGGGACAAATTCCTGTAAGCATTTTATCCTTCATGTTAAACAAATCAGTTTTAGTTGTTTCATACCAGAGAAGGATTCAAACGTCAATTAATGTAATAGTTCAAGGCTATGTGAATATGAAGATATAAAAAAAAAATATTCTGAAAGCCATTGCAGTTATTCAGCTTTTTTTGCCGTCTCAGTGCAACACAACCTGTGGCCGTGGTGTAAAGAGGAGGACTGTGCTTTGCGCTGGCATCACGGGCGGCAAATTTCAAATCCATGAAGACGAGGAATGTGACAGTAGCAAGAGACCAGCGGATGAGGACACCTGCTTTGAGAGACCATGCTTTAAGTGGTACACAACACCATGGTCCGAGGTAGGAAATGGGCTCCTGCACTTCCATGGCATTGCTACATACAAATTGGAATTCTTATTAGGGTATTAGAGTATATGCACTACTTTCTCTGCTTGATATTACTAATTACACTTGCTGTATCCTGAATCTTGGAAGACATACGATCCTTTATGATCACCAGCTGGTAGCCTAGTGGTTAAGGCATTCACCCTGTGATCAGGAAGTCACAGGTTTGATTCCCAAGACTGCAAGGCTCCTCTAAGGGACCCTGAGCAAGGTACCGCCCCCACACACTGCTCCCCGGATGCTGTGTTCGTAGCTGCCCCCCTGCTTCACTTGGTGAATGGGTCAAATGCAGAGGAAGTATTTTCTGCTGTTCACACTATGTGCTGTGGTGTGTTCACGCATGACCAGATTGTCACTTTCACTTTTTCACTTTGCCTGCTCTTCAAATAACAGTGCACCAAGACCTGTGGCGTAGGTGTAAGAATGAGGGATGTGAAGTGTTACCAGGGCAGAGAGCTTGTTCGTGGATGTGATCCCCTGACTAAGCCTGTTAACAAGCAGACTTGTGCCCTACAGCCTTGCCCCACTGAACCTCCAGGTAGGGAGAGATAAAAAGTGTCTTCTTTAACACAGGTTGTTTATGATTTGGTGTTCAGTTATTGTCTTTTTTTTTTTAGATGAGAACTGCCAGGACCGTCCCACCACCAACTGTTCTCTCGCTCTGAAGGTCAACCTATGCAGCCACTGGTATTACAGCAAGGCCTGCTGCCATTCGTGTCGTAACCTACGCGCCTCCTAGTCCGCACCCCTGAATCACCACATGCTCGAGAGACAATACCTTCTCATGAATATTACATCAAGGCACATATTCAATTTATGAAAAGAAAGAGTTTCAAATGGGGCTTTAGAAGCCAAACTTTACTGAATATCCAGTAATAGCCATACAGAACCGTGGACCAAAGAGAGAACATCTGCAGTTTATTTTAAATCATCTTGGTTTAATCCTTTGGCTATCTTTTATTGTTTTATTTCTTAAGCTAGCTACATTAAACTAACATTGATGTCAGTATTATAGTAACAACACTTATTCTATGACAGGTCCCGCGATTGTGGGATAACTTAAGGAAACATTAAATTATTTTTATTGCTCAGTGAAATCGGAATTATAATGCATGAAAGTATTTATGATCCATTAAACTGGCAGGGATAGGGGTCGGTATTGAATGTTACCTCTGGCTAATGATGAAAGACCTAGTACTGTATGTCTACACACAAGTTGACTCTTTATCCATTGCCGGTTTCAATGCTCTGCTGTTTTTTTTTTAAATCTTATTGAAATGTTGCTGGACCATTGCTTTTCCTTTGTTTATTTATTGGTTAGAGCAGGTGTTCTGTTTAGCATTATCGTGCTTCTCGTTTTGACCCTTTCTTTTTGATACCAAGGGAAGAATGAACACCTGTTTGCTTGACATTCCTGCATCTTATTAACTGCCATTCAGTGAGTCCTGACACTTGAACATGTAATATTTAAAATGCAATTTATATAATGCTCCTTTGTGACACAATCCAGCTAATATAATGTTGCATTGTTGTTACCTCAGTGTACAAACAGCAATCAAACATAGAAGTTATTTGATTTTATTGTAGAAAAATTGTACATTTTATGTTACATCTCAAAATATGACGAATAAGATGCTATCACCAATGCTTCAGTGTGTGTGTGTGGGGTTTTTTTTTTTTTTGCTCCAGTAAAATCAAACCCTGTTTTCCGGTGGATGAACGTTTAACGAAAAACTTGTTTGACAGATACTGAAATTCTGATTCAAAGTAAGCTAATGAGTAATTCAACAAGGGCAACAATATTCACTCTGCCCTAAATATGACAGCCTGTAACATATCGTCACTGTCTGACAGAGAGAGACAACAAAAACTTCAAAAGACAAAATCGTGACTACAGGAAAGCATTCTTACCTTATTTAGCAAGTCATCTAAATTCTATTGATCCATTCATTGTTGTTTCATATATGGTGTTTTCAAATTATGCAACAAAGCAAAAAAAAAAAACAACAACTCAGATACAAGGCTTTGTGTGTGTGAGTGTGTGTGTATATGTGTGTGTTATGGATATATAACCCTATTCCAACAATCCCATGACTTTTCAGGCAGTTGCCAGTTATCACTGACGAGAAGAACTAATGCCACCTACTGGTCCAATCAAATAGTCATGCCTATTTTGCTGGTGTACCGCAAAACAAAATGTTTCGTACATCAATACGAAATATCAAACAGAAATGTGCATAGCACCTGCTGATTAGTCAGTTGCCACCCAGGTGAATGACAGTTTAAAAAAGTGAGGAAATGTTATTTAGGAATGGGTGAAATCTCAAAATAGGTATTGCGATATCCATTATCTGCCTAAATAAAATGACAATGAAAGGCAACATGTGCCTGTGTAAAGTCACCACTCCTAAACATATAATTGCATGACTTTCACAATGAGCAGCACATCATATTAATCGTAGTATTGGTAAAACAGGTACAAAAACCCCACAAAGAGTCTAATGCTTTACTACAGTAATCCAGTGATAGACACTACAGAATACACGACGACTAATAACCTATTCAAATCTTATTCAAGTTTTGCATGCCATTAGTGAGCCCTCTTGCTTAGTTAAACATCGTGATTAGCACTTCCCTGTTGCTCCTCTCCATTGCATGTCCTTTATCATGTTGTTTTTATCTTTTATAAATACTATGGCTTCTATAAATACTATGATATGACGGTCCTATATACATTTGGATATGTATATAGGATAACCACATTGTGCAAGTATGTAAGTTATGCAACAACTCCACATCAAAAAGGCTGTGATCTCTTGCACATCATACAAATGTTACATTTTAGTTTTTTCTTTTTTAAGGATTTTATTGGCAATCTATTAGGAGTCTCAAAAGAGCGTTCCCTGGAACGGTTCGCGCCTCGTCCAGCTGCCCCTCTCTGTCGGGTGGCACTACACATCGGTGCTGACGCTGTGAGTCACCACCTCCCTCATAGTGACGGAGCGGATGAGGTTGAGCTTGTTGAAATTAGGCATGTCCACGGGCACCACAGGCAGGTCTAACTCCTGCTGCTGCAGAGTCTTGTAGCTGATCCTTCCTCCTCCGTTCCGCAGGCCCTCTTGAGGGTTCAGGTAGAAGGGCAGGTAGCCGGAGCAGGAGGGGCAGAAAGTGTAGGAGCGGATGGGTCTGCGGGGGAGCGCAGGGCTGTACCGGTTGTAGACGGCTGGTCCATTGGGCTCATAAGGCTCGGCGGTCATGAGAAGCTGGTTAGACGACGAGTATTCTGGAGGAGGGTGAAAACTCAGTGGGCTTGGAGGACTTGAGGGACTCAGAGGGCTTGGGCTTGGTTCCCGGGGTGGACTGGGGGATGATTTGGTAAAGTCAGGCTCCTCCTCCTCCCCCTCTGACCCCTCTCTCTTACAGCAGTAATACTAGAAGTCAAGGATGTGGGCAATTTCAATTTGCATATTGGAAGAAAAAGGGTAGAAAGAACAAAGAAACAAAGAATTACTCTTACTGATTAAAGTTCAAAGTATCCACGTGCCGATCACAGTAGCCTGCATATACTGGCCTATGGACAGCAATCTCATACACTACTGATGAAAAGTTTGAAAGTTTGGAACCAGTGCTGGGATGTCTGGTGGCCTAGTGGTAATGGAGCTGCCCGTGTGATCAGAAGGTCATGGGTTTAAATCCCAGGACTGCTAGTGGCACCACTGAGGTATCCCTGAGCAAGGTACAGTCCCCACACACTGCTCCCCATGTGACCCTTGTTAGTAGCTGCCCTTTGCCTCAATTGGTTAACGGGTTAAATGTAGAGAAAGTATTTCAAATAGTTCACGCTGTAGTGTGTTCACACATGACTATAAAGGCCCACTTTGCTTCATACTGTTATACATTACATTCATTTGGCAGATTCTTTTATACAAAGTGACTTACAATACATTTACATTATATTACATTTCATGTCACTACACGGTACTGGTATGGTATTACCCAGTTTGGTTATAAATGCATATACAAAAGTCCCGTGCAAGGATGTTACGGCAGATTATATTAGTAGTCTAGTAATACTACTATTACTACAAGTAATCACATTTGTGCAATTTATAACAGCATGCATTTAATTTTACTTCACAGACTGGTGTGGGTTTCCTCTCTTTCAGTGATACACAAAATCTATGAGAGTGGTCACAGCTCCCCCTTGTGGGAAAGCTCAGACCAAATACAGCTTTATAGGGACCCATGGATTCACTGGTTGCCAGGTAAAAAATTTTTTAAAAATCTAACTAAGTCAGTTCTTTAATGAAGTACATTTTATTTAAAGAGTAAAAATATATTAGATGTATCTTGGCTCATAAGTAACTTTGGATTATTCTAAAATTACTTGGAAATCTGTATCACATTCCAACAAAATTTAGAACACCTTTTGTTTTTCTAACGTGCTGATAACCATGCTCATAAAAAAATCACAACAGTAAACATTTAGAATAAAAATATAGTTTTGGTGTGTCTAAATAAAAAATAAGGAATTATATTAGCACTAAACATACATACTTATATTATAACTTACAGTTTATATCTCAAAGAAACATTAATATGTCAACTTCCCACAAAATACCTTTAAAAATGCAAGTAATAGACCCTGGAAAACAATGAAAGGAGGTGTTTACCTGCAGCCTACAGCAACACAGCACTGTAACGATGGTCAATAAGATGACTGCCGCTATGATTCCTCCTGTGATGACCACTGTTCCGGCTGTCATTCGAAATCCTCTCCATCAACACCCTGCACGGGCGGAAAAGAATTATATTACAAGGTATCATTCTCATTGAAACCAGTGAACTAACCGGATGTAATGAAGATCACATGGCTGCAGAGATGAATCTGCTGCCTCATTGGAGCGGCTGAAACTTTGCCTCAGAGCTAAATGTTCATCATGGTGTATAATAAGATATGGCTATCCTTCAAACTTTATACACATCCAATCTCCATTATGCCATTTTTCCAAACATATTCAGGGACAAGGGGGAAAGCAGTCAAGAACATGCCACACTATACCACGACCACAGTATACTGCAGCTGACTGTACATTAGTGAGACAAAAACGAAGCGCCCAAATAGAATACGCTTTGAGATGCCGCACAAGGTGCCTTTGTGAGAATCTTAATGAGCAACTCAATGAATTCACAAAGAAAAGATGAATTTGATTTCTTTCCACATGTTCAAAAATCATCTGCTGAAAATAATCAACATCGCACTTTCAGATGAGATCTGTCAGAATTGATCATTGTATTCTGCAACATATTCAGATTTCTACCTGGACCACAGAAAGGCATTTCATCTGAAAGATAACATGCTTTGCTTCTTTTAGTGCTTGACTGCTTACTGGTGCATCTTATCGAGTTGTTCAATAATAAATTCAGGTCTTAAAATGAATTTAGTTTAACCCCAGGCCAGCAAGTCATTCACTCCCACACAATTTAGTCACAAATCACTCATCAAGCTTTATGTAACCAAATATAAAGGTCATTAAAAGTCAACAACAAAGCACTTATACGAGTGAAGGGTTTGCTCTCGATGCATTCTGAAGTTGCATGAACCCAAATTGACGCACTGAACTTCAGGTCTGATTATTCCTGAACTTCAGCTCCTGAAATAAACACAAGCAGATGGCACTTGGCTGTTCGCTTCCACGATTATCACTTTTGTGTGTGTATTTCAGACAAAGGCGGACAGCTTGTCTTACAGAATGAGGGAGGCTTGGACTTATGTGGGAGTTTGTGCGTGTGTTTGTCTGTGGTGTGTGTGCGTGACTGCAGATGCACCCCTGCATGGGTATTTATTTATTTTAGCCCTGCATGCAAGTGTGATAGTGGTTGGAAGGGTGGGGGGTTTTATGCAATCCAGTACTGTGGGGTAAATGCTTGTTCAACATTAAATAAAGATTTAAAAAAAAAGTCACAAAACAGTTTTCTGTGTCTTTGTGGTTCACAAATCTTTAGTAGCAATACAACCAAATAGGATATACGTAGTTGGAATAGGGTTATCCATATATCCATATATACATATATATCATAAACATCCTGTTGATTTCTGTAGCATTAGTGCTTTTCTGAAGACAACTCCTGTGACTGGTTAACCAGTAGCCTATGAATATTAACATGGACTTGTTTTAAAGCATGTGCATCATAGAACTGATGAGTACACTGAGCTTTAATATGAACTCTTGCAAGAAAGTATGTAGTCGTATTATGTATCTATGTGTTTATCTATGTCTCTATGGAAAAAGCAAGGGAGTCATTGGGAGTCACACACACACACACACACACACACACACACACACACAGACAGACAGATAGATAGATAGATGGATAGAAATATACACATATAGATGCATAGATAGTATGACTATACTTTTTTATAACAAATAAACATCCAGTAGAATTTTCTATAGCATTACCCCCTTCCCAAAGACAACTTGCATAATATTAACATATACGACTTGTTTATAAGCACGTATATGCTTATATGTCGAGCTTTAAGAAGAACACCAGACTGATTCAAAACTAAGTATAGTACAAAATAAACTTCGTTCTAATTATAGATCAGTTTTTATCCACACTGCAAGAGCTTTTAACACCCCATCAATCTTATTTCGAAATATAACAGCAGTAAAACACGCAGCAGAGTTAGCGAGGTAGTAATGGTGTTTCCAGGGTTTACCATCATTCAAACTTCCAAATATAACAGCAGTAAAACACGCAGCGGTGTCAGCGAGGTTGTAAAGGTGGTTTCAGGGTTTACCTGTAAGAAGTCCTGGTAGTTGAAGCTCACTGTCCGCCTCTCGGCGTCTCCAAAGCGGCCACAGAGACTTCAGCAGAGCAGGTGGGGAAACAGCAGCGAAAGTGTTGAGTAACTCGCCCGGTGCGTTTTAAATCCACTTAATTTCCCCAGATATCTGCATTTCTGGTGGGAAAAAGACTAAAGGGGGTACATATTTCCAAAAAATGTGGCTAATATCCAGCGTATCTAGTAGCGCCCCTCCTCAAAGAGTTTTAGATGCTCGGGTCTCTCCTTCACTGAGGTTTTCTTCAGATAAGTATCCCCTTTTATCCTGTAGTCCGTGAGCTGGTGGGAAAAGACTTGCGTATTCAACCATAAGAGGTTTTCGATGGTATTTGATTTAAGTAGTGGACGCAGAAGAGCAGTTTTTGTGCTTTCTGTGGTCTGCAGCTTCAGGACAATCCCCTTCAGAGCAGGAGGAGCGGAGCACCTGAGAGAGGAAAGAGGAGGGAAGAAACTCACGTAGGTATCAGTCACCTGCACGTCAAAGCAGGGAAGAAGCTGCTCGTTTCTTTTCCTCTGCTGTTAAAAGCACTCAGACGGTCTCAGAGAGTTTTTAGAGCCTGAGAGGTGGAGTTCATGCTCTTCTCATTGGAAGGTCAGTCACCCTGGATGACAGCAGCTTTCCTAATTACATTACATTACATTCGTTTGGCATTACATTCGATGTTTTAAGTAAAGCGACTTACAATTTGAGGAAACACTCAAGTTTAAGGACAGTGTGAGAACCAGAGGAGAGTTCTAAGTGCTAAAATCTTAATGTAGGAGTAGTGCAAGAAGGTAGATAGTGCATCAGGACTAGAGATGCTCTCTGAACAGAAGGTATTTGAGGCTAGAGAGGGATTCTGCTGCTCGTGTCAGATTAGGCTCCTCTGATTCTCACACTGTCCTGAAATATGAGTGTTTTCTTGTGTTGTAAGTTGCTATGGATAAAAGTGTCTCCCAAATGAATGTAATGTAATTAAATGAAAGAAATGTGAACAAATTTTTTACTGGCTGCAGAGTGCCTACAGATACAAAGATGTTCCAACCACTCAGCATTCTGCACCACAAGTATACTGATCACAACCTGATCATCTGCACCTGTTTCCCCACGAGATCAGACTTTAAGTTGGATGTGCTTTGCTATGCTTGAATCATTCATGTGCAGGTCACTGTGTGGCTTAAGATACAAAAAATATCCTCTGAAACTGGCCAGGTTCAGGGACTGGACAAAACATTACTTCAACATTACGACCTATTCCCGTCCACCAAAAACCTCCAAACACGTCCTGCAACCAAACACATCTTGAAGGTGAGGAGAGATACATGATTCAGTGGTCATCCTTTCTTACAGGTAAGTTCAGCTTAACATTTCTAGTCACACACATAATATCAATATAAATGTCAAAGGGGAATTCTACAGAGCTTTTAGATTTGTTCTTTATTAAATTGTTAAAAAGTGGTTTTATGTGATTTGCAGACATAGGCTTCTTTACAGTATTGGTGATGGGAACCAGGGATTACAGTGTCTACACCAAAAAAGCAATTTTATTTATATATTCATATTCAGAATGCCAAGTG
>JBBPDC010000039.1:7338969-7356469 GCA_037974485.1 Hemigrammopetersius urotaenia | reverse complement strand
ATTCCATAAATTCCCAGAATTGTGTGGTCCAGTATGTAAAACTGTGTTTTTCTATGTAGAGACATGGTTTCATGACTGATGTTGTGCTGGTGGACGAGTCTTTTTTTGGAAGTGTGTAAATGTACCAGTGTTGCCCTCAGTTCCTAGGTCCTGTGTGTGATGGATAAGAGTGTTTTCCAGCCCAGATGCCACATCTGCCACCACAACTCCCTAGAGGCTTCAGAGCATGAGAACCAAGCTCTTCCCCCCAGTCCATAACACAACTCAATCAGTCCATATAACTATCTTTATCTCTTTGTCTCTCTCTCTCTCTCTCTCTCTCTCTCTCTCTCTGAGAGAGAGAAATACAACTATATCTCTCTCTCCATTTTTCTAACTCTGACATTCTATCATACATCCCTCTTTATTACATTACCTCTCTCTCACTCACTCTCTCTGTCTCTTAGAGACTCTCTCTCTCATTTCTCTATCTCTCTGTCATTCTGTCATACATGCCTCTTAATAACAGTCTCTGTCTCTCTCTCTCTCTCTTTCTAACTTTCCGTCTCTCCACCTGTAGCTCTATCAAAATCTCTCTTATTTTGCCGTCTTCTTACTATCACTCTCTTTAACCCCATGCCTTTCATTCTGCCGTGCTTTTTTCACATTTCTATCACTCTCATTTCACATTCACACTCATTCTCGCTTGAACTCATCCCCCACCCTCTCTCCCTCCCCCATCCTTTCTCTTTTTTTGCCTCTCGTTTCGTTCCCTCCCCTCTCCTCCCGTTTCTCTTTCCCACCCTCTGCCCCACGATAGCTCTTATGTAAACATCTTAGTGAGGATGTGAGATGAAAAAAATAGACGTGAGAAAAAGCAAGGCTTGATTTTGTTGTGAGCATGTCCTTGTCATTTCCTGTTACAAAATCCTCACAGATTTGCGGGCTGTTCCCCCTCGCTGTAAAACTACACTAGCATTACACTGACACCCAGTCAGGCCTATTTGCTGTTATGTGTGACCTCTGCAGGAATACAAGGGGCTGCATCATCACAACACCGCAAACACTTGGAAGGTGATGAACTTAGATGGCCTTTTGAATGCTGACAACGCATCGCTACATTTCACTTCCTTCACACAACATGTCCTCCTTCTACATTCTATCATGAACATGTGACAAATTACAAATGGTGAAACAATACATGTCGAAACCCAAAGTGAACTGTTTAAATAATAATGTAATTGTTCTTTCCCTTAATGTATTGTAGTCCGGTTTCATGTAATATTTCATTGTGCAGTATTTCTGGTCCAATACTTCCTATAAAACATGGGGAGTATGTTCAGATATTACTGTGTGTTCAGTTTTCTGGTGCATTTTGGTGATCATACATATATTAATATCCACTGTGTAAGAAGACAGGCATATATCCAATGTGTACCTACATACATACATTTATCCACTGTGTACATACATATATTTATATATGTATATGTGTATTCATTTACATATATACTATCTATTTTGTAAGACATACAGTAGTTTTATATTACACCGTTGTGTTGTGCAGCTTTTTATTCTATTGGTTTTTTTAATTTGCTACTTCTACATTCTATCCTTTTTGTTGCCATAACAATACAATTTTTCCCACCTGACTAATAAAGGGTTATCTTATCTTATCTTATCTTATCTTTTCTTATCCTATCAGTAAGATGCTATTTCTACACACACAATAAGTACATTTTTCATTTAACATGAATTTTGTTCTGTTGATTAATTTTGATTTGAATTTTGACTTTTGAGCTTCAGAATTTTATTTGAGAGTAAAGAAGAACACCAAGTAACAAACCACACATTCTATGATTAAAGATGCTGAATTTATATTGGTTGCATGTCTTAGTACAAAAACTAATTCTACACCGTACTATTCTATGCCATTCAACTTTTCCAGCTCCACTTATTTTCTGTAGGTGGCTCATCTGCTTTATGTTTCTTAACATCTTGTTTAGCTGGTTTTATGAACAACAGACCTGTATGTTCTTGGAAAGAATGTTCAATGATGTTGAGTTCTATGCACAGTTATAATTTGCTGTGTGTTTACTGCTGAGCAATAGTGTTTGGCATTCAGTCTCACATCATACTGCTTTATAGGATCATTGCATTATAGTGGTGGAGTTCATTCTTTGTTTATGTGCTACAAATACTCGAAGAGATGATCATTTATTCAGGTTTTTGTGACGTGAGTCAGGTGAGTGCATCTTAACCAACTCCATAGGGGTGCCAAACAAAAATAAATGAATAACAGTAGCCTCAAAACTCCCAAACTAAGTTGTATGAATAAGTTGTATGCTCTTCCTCTGCTGGCTATGCTAACATTGCCCCTTTTATTCCCAGGTGTTGTATCTAGCTGGTCTGTGGCTGAGGTGTTATTCTAGTGTAATAGCTTCAATAGGTGCCATAGGTATAACATACCCTTGACCAATTATAAAGATTGAGAATAATTTATTAGAATAATAGGGGATTATTTGTTTGATTTTATTAATAATATTTGGCCAAATCTCTGGAGAGTGAAAGAGAAGGTATGCAATAGAGTAAACCCATATAGTGTTTCGTCTTGGAGCATGATGACTATGGAGGTAGTGAAAGGTTGTTTATGACTGCAATCCACTAAACAGTGTCTAACACACATCTGCCTACTGCACTAAACAGAATAGATATATTTTTACTTCAACAGTGACATTTATTGTTGCATTTGTATTGTTTTTAGATTTAAAAAATGACATCTTTGGATACTGTAGGCTTTATCCAACTCAGACTTGCATACTGAAAGTGCTCGTTCCACCTCTGCAAAGGAGAAGAATGTTCTGGACACTCCAGGCCTCCCTGCACAGTGCAGGCCCACTATTATGTCGCAACAGCCTCAACTTCTGACTCTACATACATTTCTGTTTAATCACAACTACATCCTCTTTTCCCATAATTACAATGCAATGGATTTTTTTTTCATTTATAGTTAACTAGGGATAGCATAAAACTGGTCGAAAACTCTGAAAGCTCCAGGAGTTGTAAAGATGGTTTTAAAAGTAAAGTGCAGAAGCAGAATGCTCTCTTCATTACAGTTCTAATGACAAAAATGTTGTTTGCAAGCTAAGTTATGTTTTCTGTCAGAAAAAAGGATGGTAAAAGAGCAGCATTTTATACTATGTTCTGCATGTTCGTATTAAAACTGTTTTAAAAAAAGGGTCGTTTCATGTTTAGAACATACTTGCTCAGTCTAGCCTGACAGTGTACCTCACTTGGGCCACAGGAGTCTCTGAAGAGCAATAAATATTTATAATGGTCAGTTCACTGGGGCATGAGGTCTCTTCAGAGGAGCGCGAGAACAACAACAAGGTCAAACCGAAGCCAGTACTCGACAGCTGACATGGTTGAAGCAGTATAACTTAAAATACGAAATAAAATGAACAGTAAACAGATGATGAATGGTTGACACAACTCACAAAAGATGGGTTTTCACAAAAGAAATGGGGGGTGGGGTTTGGATGCTTCTGATATGTGTGGTTTTAGGCCCACTGGACATCAAATTAAAACATTCTAGTAAGATAAAGTTACACACATAATTCTCAGACTGGCAGGAATTAAAGCATACATTTGGTCAAACACAGCTAGTTTTCTCTTCCTGAGTCTTGTAGAGAGTTTTGCTTATGAGTTAAGCTTATTTAAGCCACTTAAATATAAGGTGCCTTAGTGTCTACTGTTGAAATGATTCAATCTGAATTCTCATGATTATATTAAAAATGTGATAAACCTAATAATGGCAGTTGGATAGACATAAACGGCCGAGAAAACAGATCTAAAAGAGTCACTGTAAGAACTTTCTAAGTTAGGAAGGGTTATTTTCAATGGCAATTTTAATACACATTCAATACAATATAGACAAGTTCAATACAAATACAGTTAACATTTTTGATTCCTCGTGCCCCTAATGCATTTTGCTTGGTTGATATGGACCAAGCAGGTTGTCTCATTGCCAAATAGTTTGAACTGACATCCTGTTGGAGAGACCCGGTCAACATCAGTCCTCAGTTTTAGATTTAAATGGAAGTGCAGCAGTCAAAGAGCTTCCAGCTTATCAAGTGAGGGAACAATGTATTCATTCACTAAGAGCTCATCCGGAGGAACAACAGCAAACTGGGAAACAGACTCAGCAGCGACAAGAACACGAGATCCAGAGCAGTACAATAATGGCATATAAATCATAACCACATGTACGAATGCAGACTTTGGGATAATGCACAAGTAGTGATTAGTCATAAAACAACAGTACAAGACGGGGAGTGTCCTGAATGCTGGGCTTTATAAAACCTCAAGAAACCGAATTCAACAGCATATAATAATAATAATAATAATAATAATAATAATAATAATAATAATAATAATAATAATGAAGTGGATGTCCCTTTGGAGGTATGTTGCCTTGAGGCAACCAACAGACAATAGTTCTCTTTCATTTTGACAGAATAATGTGCTCCTGGCCACTAATACTGCACAATGATAAACATTGAACTGGTCACACACTATACGTGACACTTCACCTGCTACTGTAATTTGTGCTCATTTTACTGTGGCACAGTTTAGGCAGCATACACATTTAAACAATTTTAAAGTCATTAAGATTAAAAATGAATCCTACACACCAACAGATATGAATACTATTATGATTGATGAAAAGTGATACAAATTCACAACCTGCTCCATGCCAGAAGAAAATGCCTCCACCAGGACATGACTGGACCAAGTACAAGCTTTTAATTGATGATTCAAACTAATGCCTTCTTTATTAACTCTTTCATGTTATTACAATATCTCAAATGTAAAGTGAGAACATAGTTTGTTAGCATGAGGCATTTTTCAGTATTGAGTTAATGTGCACACACGCGCGCGCGCACACACACACACACACACACACACATACTGTAACACTAATAGAGCGGAATAAGTACTCCCGATTCAGCTTTAAGGTGGATTCCTATCTTGTACTGTGAGCTTGTCATAACCTTCCCTGCTAGATAATTATGAAGATGGCATGTTCAGCTTCTGATGTAATTATTCATCAGCAAAACATGTTTAAAATTCTCTTCAAGAAATTGTTCACAATTCAAAAGTAAATCTCACTGCCTCAACGTACGCTGTAATTATTTTTTGAGATCTCTTATAAAGTTGTGACAGTTCCTAAAGCAGTGTCTCATAGATAACTTCAGGGTGAATATGTTTTTCAAGACCACTAGGACGTCCCAGGGGCAGCCTAGAAAAGATAAATTTTCCATCTCAGTCCTTGGGGGAGTTTAACCTTCTTTCAGTCTCATACTCTCCAACGGGGGATTTGCATGTGTTTACATGGGGCAAGTGACAGAAGCCCATTTACACAAAAAACAGAAGTTTTACATAAAGTCTGTTGAAAGTCTGTTGAGCTAACAATAACAACAACTGTTAACCAATAACCACAACAAGCATTCAAGCAAAGCACATCCCAGGCTTATCTGTGTGTTTACTGTAAACAGACATGCACAGCCAGTTATCTTTTTCCTCCCCAGCTGCTTCGTTCCCAGGCAGCTGCAGAAATGCAGCTGCTGAAGCAGTGGAAACGGGCTGAGAAACGAGGGATCAGGTTGGGCAACAAGCAGCCTTGGGCTCTTTCGCTTTGTTTCAAGATTTGTTGTGATTCACTGTGATGACAGGTGACAGGTAAGAGTAATATGAGCACATCTACACACATACACAAACGCTCACACGGAGATCGTAGAGTCAGCGGTTCACTCATGGGAAAAGTACAGAGGAACATGTAAAAATAGGGGCTGTTGGTCCTGTATTTTGCATTCGTTCTTACTACATTTGAAATTTGTGCACTAAAGAAAATGTCAACTCTGATAGATCCCAAAATAGAGGCAATGATTGACCAAGGTTTATTAATACTGGCCTTTTCAGTGCTAAAATAAGTACATTGTGTGATTATGGCATACTCAATAAACAGAATGGGACAAAAAAATAAATACATAAAGTAGGCCCACTCTCAGATGACCCCACACCACATTCTTGTTCATGTCCAACTGCTTTTTACATAATGGCTTTGTTTGTTTGTTTAGGACGAGAGTGTCCTGGTGTCCTGCTGGTTGTGCTGGGACGCTGTGCCCCATGCGGACATGCTTCGTCTTCGCCCCACTGCTGTGAATGTTTAGCCTCTTCCTGTAGCTTTCAGGGGACTGTGATGTCATTGTCCTGTCTATTATAGTGTTAAAGTGTTTTATAGTGTTAAAATATATTATTTTGTTAATGTCTCCACAGGTGATTTCCAGTTGATAAAGCAGTTTTTTTCTTTGACCAGAAGTTTCACTCTCACAAACTAAAAATCTTACATCTACTAAGAGCCCAAAAGGGGTTATTTGGAGTGGTGCCATAAACAAACCACACTTGGTTCTTTACAGAACCATGTCACCAAATGGTTCTGTTGGGTTAAAGAAGTGTGTGAGTTTGAAGATCTCTTTTTTTTTCATTTAAAGAATGTCCACATAATTTAAGAGTTCAAATTGGACCAAACCTGTACTGTCCTCGAATATATTTTTCTCTATATGTACTGTAGGACAAGCTTCTAACAAAAGTAAAGATTCAGTTCAACCTAGAAAAAAACCTAGTATCTTAAAATGACAAAAAAAAAAACAATACTTTTTGCATGAGTATGAAACTCCAAGTGTTATGATGATGTTTCAGCTTTTTCCTGCAAAAGAGCTAAAATGAGCATATTGGTTGTTGTTTTCAGCCTGCCTGTTTCAATCAGCTGCAACATCTCGGTAGTATCCAATTCAGCAGAGCAGCATTTCAATCGGAAAACAAACCGCGGCATCAGGTTCAACCTCTAACTGTCAAAACACAGTTTGACAGACTAAAATAAAAATACTAGGAAAAAAAACTGTTCAACAATGTGAATGCAATAATACATATTTTAGACTATTTCAAATTAAACATGGACATTTAAAAAACATTCTACATGTATCATGAAATGCTTGTAAAAGATACACATATTTTACCCTTTGTGTAGCATTTCTTCAGTGACTCCTTCAGCAACGAGTCCTGGTACACAGTTTCCACTTTTTACCAGCAGAAACCCACTGGTTAAGCTGCTGCTCATATTTAAAGTCTATAAAGTATCTAGGACTCCCAGAAGGCCTAGGGGGACATTTTATTCACGGTTTTGGTCACAACATTTATGAATGAAGACATGATTTGTTTATTCCACTATCACGATAAGTTATGTTGATGGTTAATCTGACAGAGCAGAATGTATATCCAGTGTCTGAAGGCCTAACCAATAGGAGAGCTATATCTTCACTAATTACTGAAACAGTGATTGGATCATTTTTAACCCTACTGTTTCTGATCAAAACTTTATAATAAGGTCAAATTAGTATTACAATGAATTCAGAGTTTAAGTCCAAACACAATTCTATGGGAAAAATAAAAAGCATTAAAAATTACAACCTTGTATTTGGCCCATTGAAAGGTCTGTGGGTTTGTTCTGAATTGCAAGTAGTTTATCCAGAAACGTACAAGCCAAAAATTATAAGACAGCTTAAGACTGTAAGAGTTTTGCCCACTTAGGTTTTAGCTCATCCCAACAGGTGGAATTGAATAGAGAGATCAACTGGGTGGCCCAAAATCAGGTCAGGTACTTTTCAAACGGATCCTGCCAGGTGTATTTAGGCGATTGATTTGATGCAGAAGTGCACAATATATCAACAAGATCTGAAGTACCAGTTTGAATATAAAGTAGACCCTCATGGATAGGTTAATGTGCATCTTTGATCATAAACAAGCTGTTTGTCTCTTTTCTAACCATTTAATTCCAACTCATGTCCTTCATTGTAATGTGTTTTTCTGATTTCCTATTCAACTCTGATTTTAGTCTGCCAGACTTCACTCCCAGCTAAATATGAAAAGACTTCAACCATGCTGACATCTAAAATAGTTATTGTGCATCCAATGTCACTGCAGACATCTGAGAAGCCTGTGAACCTTGTGGATTTGTATTTGCGCTTAAGAACCTGAGCGCTTGAGAAGTTCCAGGTTCACTTGCAAGCAGCAAACTGATGTGAACTGCATCATACGGATGCAAGCAAATAGTTCAGTGGACTTCAAAGAGCGCTTTTACATGTGCATGGTCACTAATGCATTGTATACATTTACACTGGCCATACAAAGAGCCAGGAAGGACATGGCTTTTGATCTCCCCACACCACTGCATGTGTGGCTACAGTGTCAACAGGCTCTGGGGTGGGATATGAGTGGAAATGTGCTCATGGAAATAAAAACACTGATTTCCTGTGGACTCAAAACACATTTTGGGCTCATGCAGGCTCTATATTCTGCATAGAAATAAACTTTATACATAGACCTGGTAACTCTATATTATTCATGTCATAGACGGCCAACGTTTGGACCCACTTGTCATACTGTTCATTTTTTTATAAACCCAAATAACTAATATAATGTAGATTTAAATATTATAAAAATGTAGATTTAAATACATCTGCCCTCATATGTGACCATCACTTTTGAAATACATTCTAATTACTATTTGACAAAATAAAATACATATGTTTGACACTTTTAATTTCAAATTCAAATGTCTTGTGCACATGATCATTTTTCAACAGCAATATGCCGGACTAAGCAATGAGGAATGTGTTGAAAAGACATATATTAGGTATCAGGATGCCATCTTTGTGTAGGGGGTTTTGCCAACATCCCATTAGACCATGAGCTTCTTTCCCATGACTGAACTGCAGAAATTTACCCAGAATTCCACAGATCTTGGAGCCACACTGTCCCAAAGATCCTTGGCCTCCCACACAAGAAAACATCATCAAGAGGACACGTCATACAGCTGAAACAGCCTCAGATGAAGAGTGCTGATTTAAAAAGAAAGCCTAATTACTTCAGGTGAAATTCCTCCAATACCTCAGTTAATAAAATGCATTTATGTACATTTTGGTAGAAATTTTGAAACATTGGAATTTCTCTTTATCATCTTAATTGAACACTAAACATAGCAATAAAGGTCAGAATGAGTAACTCACTGAAAGGACACCGGGTCCTAATTAACGTTTGGTCTGCTGTCACGTCTAAAACATTTCTCTCTGAAAGGATGCTAAGTCATGGACTGTCACTAGTGATGATTCATACAGCAGAGTAAGTGTTGTGTAAGAAAGTTGATAAATTAACTTTTAATCACTGTCTGGGTTTACTATAAAGCATTTGTCTGGCATTTCCCCATTACGATGACATGACCGCTGAATTTAGTGGAACATTTGGGTCAAGCCGAGAGGGAGGAACAGAAAACATGCCAGATTGCTCCCAAGAGATCTGCGGATGGAAAAACAGCCACAAGTTTCCCAAACACTCCACTCACGACCAGATTTTTCCTTGACTTCACCTATCAGGGATTCACTGATATGCACTGTAGCAGTCACAGCTGGGACTCTTGAGAGAGCTCAAGAGATGTCGAAGGAAACTATAAATCAGTTCCATCTAAGAATAGACTGTCCTGGCATATTTTCACTTGCTTGTTGTATACTTTGCTGATCCAGCTCATGTTCTCATATACAGTCAATTCTGATGGCAGGGGCCTGAGTGAGGAACCCCAATTGAGAAGGAATCCATCAAGTTCAGCTGAAAATATAACCTTAGTTTTGTTAGGTGCTGCATGTACTAAGAAAGTTCCACTGCAGTTCGAAACATGGTATTTGTTTTTGACCTGTTTCATTTTTAATTGACCTACAGCCATCATGTATTGAAATAACGATACTTTGCTTTGGTTACTCAACTTGGAGCATGAAAAGCAGTGAAAATGCAGGCCAGGGGTGCTCTATGACCAGTGACCATTAGTATTAGAATTTTTGGCTTAAATAAAAGAATTATTGACACCGAACGGCTGCTGTAGACCCATCTGGGAGACTCGATGTTGGCACCATGGAGGTCAAAGGATTGACAATGAGGTCATGCGGTCGGAGTGTGTGTGCTGAGAGCAGGGCCAGCGTTAAGAGAAGCCGGGCGACACGGGGTCTCCGTTGTGAACCTTCACACAGCCTCCCCCAAAACAAAAGGGGGAAGTGTCTCTGTGTGACTGGGCCCGAAGTGACTTCCTGTTTGTGATTCTGTGGCCAAAAAAGGAGCCAGATACCAAGTCCTCCTGCAGTTATGGCAACGCTGGAGCTTGCTGGAGCTCGCCGGTGTCTCTCCACACATCGCGTCTCTGTAGGTGGAGCATCACAATGCTGGGAAGCAGCTGGGCGCGCCGTGAAACAGACAAGAGCGTGTTTTTGTGTGCAATCAGTGGCGGATCGCAAACAAAATGTTTTCTGTCATAATTAAGCAGCGCTGGCTCATTGGCTTGAGATAAAGCCGCACGCTCTAAATAAATATATGGGTGCCAAAGAGGGTTGTCTGGAGCAATGCAATGAATGACCCACTTCTGGATCCCTAAAGAAACTTTCAGTGAATAGTTCCATTGAAACAAATGGTTCTTCTATGACACCATTTAAAAGAACCCCTTGTTGACATATTTATTTTGAAGAGAACCCATACCCAGGAGTCTTGTCCATCTAGTCAAGTAATATATTTAAAAATCCCTTTAAAGTATTTTATTAACTTTAACAAAAGATAACAATCTTCCCTCTCCCTCCCTTCCCTCTCTCATTCATTACCATATTTTTACTTTATGTCCTAAAAACCTAGAGGCCAAGCCTCTGAGCATTGTGCGATGAATGCGGTGTGGGGGGTTGGGGGGTCGTGGGTGGTGGTGGAGGGGCAGGATGCATAAATCAATTGTTGATTCACTAAGGAAGCTATAACGCTACAATGGAGCGACAATGGGACATTGTACCAGCTTCAGGTGGGCTGTTCTCCAGCAGCGATATTCTGGTCACGAAAGTCCTTGATTCTGTAATCCCAGGGTTGGTTTAGCAAACGAGCAGCAAAACACACACAAAACTGCCCTGTTTCACTAACCTCAACTAAGCTGCAAACTTTCCGGTGGTGGATTCACACTCAGTGTTTATTTGTGTTCTCTGGGACTTGCGTGCATTAATTAAGCCATGCATGTTTTACTGAGTGAACTGTAGTTTGTCTAGGTGTTTTTAACTCAACAGGAAAAGTTTACTTTTCAGTAGAAACTACAGTAGATTTACAATGAAACAACATGGACAATAAAATAAAGGGATCTTCAGAGTGATATCATAGAAAAAGCACACTTTTTTCTCTCCCAACAGTCTTTCAGAGGGTGATTGTTTAGAAAAACTTAAAGGAACCAAAAGGAATGGTTCACGAATAAAATGTGGCAAAATGCTGTATACATGATAATCAATGCATTGCATCAATGCATCAATGCATCAATGCATCAATGCAATAGTTTTAACATTTTATTTATATAACACCTCATCACTTAAGAATCATGTAAGTTATATAGTCATGTTGGTCAATAAATTAATAACTTGAGTAAAAGTGCCACTTGTAAAATAGGGGAA
Source organism: Hemigrammopetersius urotaenia (assembly GCA_037974485.1). NCBI lineage: Eukaryota > Metazoa > Chordata > Actinopteri > Characiformes > Alestidae > Hemigrammopetersius > Hemigrammopetersius urotaenia. The sequence continues at coordinate 7,344,917 of JBBPDC010000039.1, read as the reverse complement.
CTTCTTCGTACGTCCACTTTTTGATGGTCTAAAATAAAATTGCAAACCATAAATATCACAGGTGTGCTACCAGCACATGTACTATCACTAGTCCAAAAGAGAGAACTGAAACTCGCAAAAAAGGAATTAAGAGCCACAGGTTAATTTGAATAACTGTCTAAGAACTGAGTTAAATGAAACGGAATAAAAATGCATTTATTTCATCATGAATTGCAGTAGAAGAAAGGGCACTGGATAATACTGACATCTTAACAATAAACTACAAAGTCAGCAATTAATACTGAAATAATAATGATACAATGGCCAATACAGTTCTGCATAGCATATGAACAGTTTAAAAGCATTAGCCTATTAAACTGGTCACTATAAAATTACTTCTCAGTTGTCTGAGATCCCACTAGCATGTAGGTAACTAATTAAATTTATTGCTGCTATGAATTCACCTGTTTATATTTCCTGATTAATGTTCCACATAAAGACATTTGCCTGCAACCAAAAGGTTACAATAGATTAACATGTAACTCATTAGTAAACAAACAGTTAATAATAATAATAGACAGAGAACCTTAATTAATGATAAATGCACTAATATAACATATTTTAGCTTGTGAAAAATTGTCTTTGTTTAGTCATAGATTATTACATACTAATTACATACTAATAGTTTATTGGTTGTTATAAAGTCTTTTGTCATTTAGGAAAATTAACCTCTATCAGAATTACATTAGAAAATATAACTGAATAAATGTAACCAGTTACTTCGCGACTCTGTCTTGATAACTAAGCATTGATGCAATGTGACTAATTGTAAATAAGCTTTCTTATAAAACATGTTGCTCAAATCAGATTTTTAAGCATTGTCCTAACAATCCAAAAAGAGTATAAGAATGAACATTTGCACCTTGAACGCAACATTTTGGCCTGATAATCTGGCCCTCAGAGTTTATTAGTTTTCAGGACGTTCCCAGATGTTGCGGTGTAAAAACTAGCACCTAAAGTTGATTATGGGAGGCGTTTGTAGGCCCTTGTGGTGGTCATATGGCCATTATAGGTCTGTTAAGCCAGTTAACACTTCAAGATCTCACAAAGTAAAAGTTCCAATGTTGGATTAACAACTGTCATACTCACTCCAGACGCATATTAACACTGTAAGGGAGACCTACGTCTCCACCATCACCTTGCTCTTTCTTGTATGTTCTGATCTACAATTTTTGTTCACATGTGTGTTACTTTTGCATACATTAAAATAACATTTAAACGCTCCGTTCACCTTTGACTTGGGGTGTGAATTTCCCTCTTGTCCAAATGTTCAACTACAGTCATAAAAACAAAGGGTTCTTTAGAGCAATGTAACAGAAAAAACACAATTCTCTCTCTCAAAAGTATTTCAGAGGATGACTGTTTAGAAAAACTCAGATCAAATCAACTCTAAAGGTTCTTCTACAGAGTAGCTTCAAAGAACCTTTTTAAGCACCTATATATTTAAGAGTGCATGCACATAAATCCCCATACATGGGAGAATATTTGGGACAAATTACACAGGTTGACAGGTCAAAATCATCAGAGATCAGTTTATGTGGATTTTGTAGTGTTTTTCATGCTGATTTCAAATCTGTGTTTAGTTTTTCCTGCAGTGTTTGTGATTAAGCTAGTTCTATATTGCATGATAGCTGGTATAATTAACATATAATAATCATATGCTGAGTATTTTTGAAAAACGGTGGTAGCTGACTGACACTGATCATTATATAAATGCCACAGTGTGGCCTGTCTGACTTCACACTGAAAATATTGAAACAGTTACTTGATTGGTGCCTGTGGTTTAATAGAAACCGCATGCAAGTCTATTGCAAATCTAATAATACTTATAATTCAAAAACTGAAGAAAAAAAAATGAAAGCAGATCTGAAATAAGTATGAAAAACTGGTGTAGAAAAGTGTGTTGTGGTTTCTGATGATTACAAAAAAAAAACATTATTTCATAATTTACTAACTGCTGTAAACTCTAATGTTGAAATTCATTGATTGATTTTTGAATTTTGTAAATGAGATGTTTCAGGATGAAGAATCTCGTTAAGGTCCTACAGCAATTAAAGGGCCTGTAATCAACGAGATTCTTGTAATTTGTTTCCTAAAGTCCTCTTTTGAATTTCTGCTTTGATTTTAAGTACCAGCAACAGTCCTCATTTATTTCATAATGCCATTTGCAAAGCTCTATTTAACCCTTGGAATTACATAGACTGCTTTGTCGTTGTGCCTTTAAAGGCACAAATATATGTAAATAATCTCTGTTCTGATTGGGTGCATTGTATGTTCTGCATCATCGTCTCAAAACTTTGAACTGAAGTGTTACTTATACCTTTAAACCTGCTTTAGGCTGAATAGAGGATAAATGTGTAAATGCATTATTTTTATGACATTAAAAAAGGGCCTCTTGCTTGTGAAGAGTTTCGCTACTGGTAAATTGAATTCACTTTTGAATTTTTACTTACTACATAAAACTTTTATTATTATTATTATTATTATTATTATTGATAGAGTGAGGACAATTCAGCTTTCCATTAGGCTGGCCTTTTAAAGGTTTTTCCTAGAGTCACAAATTTAAGCCAAAAACCATTTAAGCAACCTTATTTTTAAGCAGTGGGTAAATAACAAGGCTGGAGTATGAGTCTGCTTTCTGTCCAGTGGGCTTATCACAATGTTTGCTTAGTGGAAGTCTCATAGATTTAACCCATAAACAACCAGGGTCATGTTTTCACATGTTAGAGCTCTGGCCATCTTTATCCTGCGTGGGAATCTTTTCTATTACCGCCAAAAAAACATCCTCCACACCTTTAGCATATTCAGAAAGTTTGATTCGCTGCAACAGACACTTATTAACTACAGTCCAAAGCAGAAACGTAGCATATCACAGCTATATTCATGCATTCAGCATTACAGATATGATGGGTGTGCCCAAGCACGTCAGGGCTAATACGTGTGATAATAATAAAGCTTTGTTGCTAATGGATGGGGATTGGTCGTGGACGAGCCCCGGCATGTCTCCGGGCCACATCTGCTGCTGTATCCGCTAACCCATCCCTAAGCATTATAAACTAAAGAAGGCCAGGTTCATTTTTTTTCTGTGTGGTGCTTCGTTCCCAAAACAGACTCATAACTTGTGGATTTAAGTGTAACCCACTTAATCTGTTTCTCAATAAACAGACAGTCCAGATTCATGAATCAGACAGCGTTTTAAAGGCTAAAAAAAACGGAATGCAGCTGGCTACGTTAAATATTGCTTACACAAATGCTTAAGCACTTTTGGAGGACAGCTTGTTGAGTACTCAAAAATGCATGCTTTCAAACCATAATATATGCTTGGTAGGTCTCCAATTACTCATTTTTTGTCAAGAGTGTCTGACTGAATTAATGTCCACTGAGTCTCTCAAACACAGGACAATCGAACATAAATTTGGATTATTTATTCCAACATGTGTTTTTGTGAGTATAAAATCATCAGGGTCTGTATTTATCAAGAGGATGGCACACTGGAAAAGTAACTGGCCTGGCTTGATTTATATGTGTGCATGATTTAGGCTAGAATAAAATATATCAACACAGTTAATGCAATACACAATACAATTTTTAAAAAATGCATTGAATGTACTTCGTTTAAATGTATCATTAATACAGTTCCTGCCAGGAGAAAACTGTGTTAATGAAATATTTATGTTGACGTAGATATTTGAATTATTTTAATTCAGGGCATTACTTTTACTGTGCTGTGTATTCATTGAGATAGTAAGACAGATCCTGGATCAGCATGATTTAATTTTACTCGATAAAAGTTTGATAGATAAAGTCCCAGGACCTCCCAAGAGATGCAAGTGGCATGCCAAGCGGAACAGATTTGTGGCTTGTGGTTTTGACTTGATCCCCCACAGATATGTAACAGAGAAAAGATTAGCAAGCTCTGCTCTGGAGAGAAAGACCAACATGCTGGCACAGGAACTACTGTCCTATGAGACCATTACCCATGGAACGTTGTCCTTTTTCACCATTTCTGCTCAGTTTTTGCATTTCTCTTAGTAGCTGACTGGAGTAGGACATTTAACAGACACAATCTAACAACAAAGCTCCTGATCCTGTTTATCATCCGCTTTGAATATGGTATAATAATATATTTCCTATTAGCGGAAATGCTTAAAAGGAAAAAAAATATTATATAATGGAAGTCTTTTTTTATTCTTTCTGGGAAGTGAGGCTGGGAGAGAATCAAATTGTTGTTTGCACTTTTGGTGTTCAGAGTTTTGTTTATTTGTAGGTCAGGAAGTCACAGAAGAGGAATTTCTGTCTTTCGCTGCGACGGGACACTTATGAGACCACGTTTTATTATAAAATTCAACTCTATTTGGCATCAAATTTCTTTCTTATGGAGCAAAAGTTACTGTGGATGGGGATTGTTGTGTGACTTCTATGAATAGTGAGGAGAAACATTGGTTCCATGAAACATGACTGGTTCACTGAAAGGTCAGTCAGTGGTTTTTGGTTGAAAGTCTGACCATCTGTTTTATATGTCCACCAACCTGGGAATGAGTCCATCCCATTGTAAGCTAATGAGACACTGACGGCCAAAAAGTCATCAGCAATGCTGTTATTATAGGGTTGAGAAACGTTTTAGGGGGGAAAAAAGTTATACTCGTATCTTGAATGTCTGCAGTTTCCTTCTAACAAGTACTGAATGCAACAGTTTGTATCCTAATGAGCATTGCTCAAATCCTTATTTGCCTTAGAGTTGCCTTAAACTAAACTGAACTATTTATTGACCTTAGATGCACTTGCTTATGTGTTTTCTGACACTGTATGGCTCACTATTATATTGGCTTGCTAAAGTGCATATTTAGTTCAGAATAACCAACAACTATATTTGCACTAAAGGTAAATTTGGTTTATTTGATTACTCTTTTAATATATTATGTCTTTTTCTGTGAAATTCTGTTCAGTTAAATAAGCAAACACTTAAAGATACTATTATGGCTGAGGGTGGTATTTATGAAGCTCTTCTATTTGTAATGGACTGCAGCCCGAAACTGCAAATCCCTGAACTTCCTCCCAGTTGGTCTGTAGTTTCGATGACCCATACGTCCTTCCGAAGGCACAGGCTAAAAGTGCTAACATGACGAGAACAAAACATGCAAGACGAAACTCTCATTTTAAAGGGAGTGTGGGCTATCGCACACAACTCATCTATGTGAGACCGTGGCTCCAGATAGGATGACGGTTCTCACACTTCTGATGCCAACGCGGAGGGTGAGAGGTGTTTCGGCATGTCTGTGCACAGTTCTAATTATCTGCCTATAAGCACTGCCTCCACAATGAGCCTTCAGGTCATACTGCCTACAGAGACATTTTCCCACACTCTCTCTCTCTCTGTGCTACCTGCGGCTCTCTGCCGCACGCAAAATGTCTGAGGGAATGGTGCCAGTTGGAAGAAAAAAATGCATTAACAAGGACAATCTGTCCCCCCAGGTGCTGAATCTGTGCCTCCACACCTTGCTCTTACTCATAAGGCAAAAATGTAATTCACCTTTTTTGTACTGCACAAGGAAGAGAAGGAAAGGTTTTCTTTACCGGCACACAAGAAAGGTTTATGACAGGTTATATAAAAACTATTGCATCTAAAGGGGCATTGACTCAACGGTTATGACAAGTGGCAGGCTTAAGTAGGGCACAGATTAATCAACAGCACTATGATTACCTATATACAATGTAGCCAGTGTAGCCAGTATATATATGTTAGAGGTGGGCATAGATTAATTTTTTTAATCTAGATTCATCTCATTGTAATGTAGATTTAATCTAGATTAAAATGCCCCCCCCCCCTTAATAATCACAATGCCTGTTTTTATAGTGTAAACCATAAATATGCCTCCAAATGTTCTCCCAGATCACTTTAATTTCATTTG
>JBBPDC010000039.1:7325326-7338869 GCA_037974485.1 Hemigrammopetersius urotaenia | reverse complement strand
GGAGAGACTGCCCCCTGTAGGTAGGGAATGGAAGTCGCTTTGGATAAAAGCGTCTGATAAATACCATAAATGTAAATAATGTTTCCTAATGTGGAAAATGAATTGTTGAAGTAATATATTTTACATTTACGGCAGTAAAATGTCCCTAATGACAGGGGACGGTCTCCCTGGAGCAACTTGGGTTAAGGGTCTTGCTCAGGGACCCAGTGGTGGTCTGCTGAAGGTAGGATTTGAACCCATGACTTCTTGGTCTGGAGGCAAGGATCCTACCCACTGAGCTACCACTACCACCTTTTCTTGTGATTTATTGACATGTGTCCGATACCAAGCTCTGAGCTTCATCTCTGCAGTCTTAATGAAAATGCTGGTTTGTCCTCATATACTGGTCTGTTACACACTGGCTTTTGCTTAAGCGCTCACCAGTCCTATGCAGATTTGTTTTACACCAGTGTTCATCATAAATAATGAAAACTTTCAAACTCATTCCATTTACTTGATTAGCCTTTCCTGAACAAGGACAATCAGTCTATACCTACTGAGCACCAGGGAGCTGGAATTTATGGTAACACTGAACACTGTAGTAAATGGGCTTATTTGTAGTAAATGGAAAATGATTTATGGTGCATTAGTTCCACTCCTAATGCTAGAGGACAGTACTGTCAGTACCATGGACAGCAGCACCCTGAAACAGTGAATGTTTTAGTTTTTTTTTTACAGTTTTTTACTGTCATCTGAGACCTGAGGAGTAGCTAGTTATCATAATATGAAATAAAATTTGTAGGCACACAGGGTTGTGATCCTTAAAATATTCAGGATACAGGCCAAAATTACTGGATTGAATATTGGAAAAATTTCTGAAAAACTAAATTTGCCATATAATTGAATCTGCAGATACAGTAAACCCCCCGTTTTACTTTGGTCAGGAGTCATGGATTGATTCATTCACTTAAAAAAATCCCCACAATAACGCAGAAACTGCAAATATCCTCTGCGTTTTTTTGTGGCAATAAATATATTTTTTCTGGATGTTTTCACACAAGGGGGGTAAAGCACTTGAAAACACTTCAAACTCCACAGTTCATAGATCAGGTTTTATTCCCAGTACTTTTGTCCAGCAACCTTCCAAGTTGCATTTCTCGGCGGGGAATTTAAATTACAAGAGGCCCAGACGGGTTTACCTTTACATGCATTAAGCTGAGTTTAAAATTACATTAAAGTGTTCTGGGAGCATATTTGGGATCATATTTAGCATTAACATTATAAAAATAGGCATTTTCTTTACCAAAACACAACAAAATCGTTTTTCACTATGCACTCTTGGAACGTAACCGCCGTGAAAAGCGGGGTATTACTGTATAGTAGTTTGAATAGGACAATAGAACTGAAGATCACGAACAAAACTGAACGTAATAAATGACAAGTTTATTGTTGCACAAAGTGTACAAAATAACAAGCAAATGGACGTTCCCCCCCTCCCCCATCCAACCTACCCCTCATCATCCACCAATATGAAGTTAGAGATCTTGGAACCTATGACTACAGCAAGTCCAATAGTCCGAGCCAAATGCATGGTTTCTTACAGACAACACACACCCAATTCAGATTCACTGAACAATTGAAAATGAATAAAAACACCGTATTTACACAATCTTGTCCGAAGTTGTACAGCATGCCATCTATAGATTTATACAGAATATGTCTGTGAACATACGCCTGTATAAAAAATATACTGTAAGATCAAATTAAGTTAGACTAAGGGCTATAGACATTGAAAGTACAACACTGCATTTTGTTGTTTTAATCTTTTTTTAAAATAATTTATAGTTTTAATACCCACTCATTTTCTGTTGTGATCTGTTTTAATTATTATTCTTTTTTTAAATTTACGAAAAAGAAACATCCTCTAGCTGAATTTAAGCACATTTGTTTTGCAGGCCTCTTAGGCGCCTGGAAGAAAATCTTCCACTTATTCGCATATTTACACCGAGACATTCTGAGTTATTTCTGCTCTACACCTTTTTTTGTGTGTGTATGCGTGTCTGTGTCTGCAAGTGTGTATGTGTGTGTTTGTGTCTGTGTATTTATGAATATGTGTAAATAAGTATTCTGTATGATTTCCAGTGTTGTAGGAGACTAGACCTGCCCATCAGTTGACTGTGTTCTCTAAAAGGCAATGTCATGGTCACATTTGGCAATAAGTTGTGATCGTAGAAGATGTACGACTACTGTCCTTCCGTTGCTGTGATTTTTTTTATTAACTGCATGCTCCCAAGAGGTCAGGTTAAAGTGGCTCATTTGACCCAGGGTCTAGAACATGACCCCTAGGTCCACTCGCCCTGTAATGGTCTCTTATCAGGCCGCAGATGAGAAGCAGTGGTACGGAAGCAGCTATGATGCCGAGTGAAATGGGAGTGGCTTTTGAAAGACTGTTTCATGGCTTACTCAAGAGTTTCAAGAATGCCCTTTCCCACAGTTCACTGGAGCAGAAAAACCCTAGGAGACGTTCTTATATGTACAGCCTTCTTTCTGTTCATCCTGTATTGGCACAAACAGCTTATTCGAAAAACAGATCACTGCCTTTGCAGTCATGACCGCAGCTGAGTATTGCTGTACAGCACTAGTGAACAAGTCTAACAAAATGCTTAACTTCTTTACAAAACTATCCTGTGCTTTTTTAAAAATGTTATCATTATTCTTCTTCTTTTTGGAGTATATACAGCAACATAAAATTTCATTTTGTAATCGCCGGTGGGCTTCTGTCGAGAAACGCAGAAATAGCATGATTGATGTAATTGATGTCTGATTGCATCACGAGCAGATCCTGTAACTCACAGGAGGAAATAAAACAGAGCGCAATTGTTCCAGGAAAACTGCAATGGAGGAAGCATGGCAATGATGAAGAGGCAAATGTGTTAAAAAAAATAATCCAAAGCTAAACTATACACATCATGTCTAGCCATTTTCAAACCTTTAATCATGAAAGGGAGAAGCTGTCATCGTTTTCTGTGTGCAAAAATAATCTCCAGAAGTATATGAACCCTTTCTTTGCTGATCTTCTGTTTCTGACCATATGGATTTAAATATATTCATCTGTTAAGTTCTGAGTGTTGTCATCTGATGAGCCGTGGTTCTGTTCCAGTTTGCACTTCAAATAGACCTAGATATATATTCTTATATATATCTCTCTCTATATTCTTTTTACCCATGTTTTCTTTTTTTACAAAATCAGAGACATGAACAATCGACAATATATATATATTTATATTTATATACTTTTTCATATTCTTTTCTCTCTTTTTAAGGTTATTGAAATTGAGATCATTTTGCATTTTCATTCTTGTAAACAAACAGGTTTCTGAGGTTGCATCACCCAAGACTGCCAGACTGCCATCATGTCAGTCACTTCCGCTTTTCCTCTTTCGTTCCCTTTTGCTTTCATCCCTCTCTTCAGACGTCGCCACTTCTCATTGAAGCAGAGCGCGGATTTGTTTCGAGGTGCTGTCGTCATTTAGATGTCTTGTTGTATACCTGCAGGTGAGAAGCGGAGTGTTAGATGACGAGTAGTCCAGCTAAAACACTTCAGGTCTTGGAACATATTGGTTTTCTAAACACACACATACACACACCCCCTAAGGTAAATGAAACCTATTAGAAATCCATTCTGTTGTAGGCCCTTCAGGTGTGGTGTCTGACTTGTTGGTGTTCCTGGTTCCTATAGTCTCTCTTTAGAAATGTAGCAGATTCTTTAATCTCATGTTGCCAGTTGAAAAGCATGTATGTAGGTAAACACAATTTTGAAGAGTGCTGAAGAATGATGAAGACAAATACAAACGGTGATGGATATCTACAGATTACCCACTCTCCCAATTAGCCTTTGTGCAATTACAATTTAAAAATAAGGTATCTCTTTAATATTCACAGTTCGAGTGTTCTATAAGAACAATAATGTTATCCCTAGGAAGCTCTTCACCTTCACCATGATTGCTACATGCAACTTTTTTCAACCAACATTTTTAACATTTTATTTTTGCCGTTATATGTAGAAATGATTTTTAACCTTTACATACATGTGTATAATGTACATATAGTGGGAATATGTTTTAGCGCTTAGATTACTTTAACATATCTGAATAAACAGTATTATTTATGATTGATACATATTTATATATACAAAGGCACAAGACCCCATGTGTGTACATTTGAAGAGGATAAATGCACTAAAATTATATTAAACAAAAACAAAAGAACAATGTGTCTGAATAATTCTTGCCCCTCACTGTAGTGTAAACAGACTGTGGGGGTTAGGGGTTCGGGTTCTGCGCATCGGGGATCTACTACATCAAAGCTCATAGATGTGTGCACAGTTATGACATCACAACCACGGTGAGGTGGGAACTAACCAGTGTTTACATTCTACATCAAAGCTCATTAATGTATTCATTTATGACATCACAACCATGATGAAGTGGGAACTGAACAGAGCTTATCTGCTACATCAAAGCTCATCCAGCTCTTTAAACATACAGTACAGCCCATTCACATTACACACACAAACACACTTTCATACACTTCGACTCACCTCAGTGCATTCAGCAATCCCTCCACGCTGTTTGAAGGTTGCTCTTTCAACACCTTGATGCAGCCCTTCATCTGCACAACACACACACACATACACAGGCATACAGAAACAAACACATACTGCTTTAGAGAAAGGTCACCCCTTTCTGATCCTCACCCCTGCCGTGGCCCACACCCGCACACTGCCTAATAAGCAATTCTGATGCACAGAACACTGTGCAGAGAAACTGATGCTCTGTGAACCGAGGAAGAATGGATATGTTCTTGGTACAGTACTGAAGGGTTTTAGTTTAATGAATTTTGGGCATTAATTTGACAGATTATTGACAGATCATGAATAGTCTTTTTAAGTTAGACCTGAAACACTTTCACATTTTCTCCTCAATTGCATACATATCACATGTATACAGTCATGTGACCTTAATGGGAACAATTAGATTAGAATTCATCAGTGCCATTCATTGCAATGCTACCATAAAAAATTACTGTTCCCAACCATGTGATGTTCATGTGATGTTGCTGGTTTTAAAATATTGATAGAGGGGTCATTTACAGAATCATAAATTAACTGCCAAGGTTGAAAGATTGTATGTGATGAGTCTGGGCAATAAGGCTTTGCAATGCGAATGCAGTCAGAATGTCTTTTTAAGAAAAATGTGGGAATAGATTTTAAAAAATCAGAAATATTTAGAAGTCTCTTACATCAATCTTGGAGGTTTTAGCGAAGGCACCCACGGGGTGAACATGATCATAGAGGATAATGACGCCCACCATCACACGCATGCAGAACAGCATAGTGTCTGTGTTGGTGAAACGGCAGCGGTACTCCCTGCACAAATGGAACAGTGCCAAGTTAAACCTTCTACAAAAGTCATGAGGCAGATACTGTTTGAAATGCTGGCACAACATGAAAGGACATGAGATGGTACTCTTGGCCAGCGCTTACAAAGTCAAGATCTGGAACGATTTTTTTGAGAATAAAACAAGAACTCTTAAGAAGGAAAGAACTTACGGAGTTTCCAGCATGACCCGGCACACACAGGCCATAGTGCTCAGGCAATCTGTGGTGTCCTCAATGGGCAAAGTCTTGTTCTGTAACATCCAATAGTGGGTTAGTGCATTACCAGTGACAACCTCTAGATGGCAACAACACTTAGGCACTGTGATGTAAAGTTAGAGTTTCTTTCATGGTTTTACTTGCCTCTGAAACAAACTTAGTTGTGGCATTGCTCAAGGTTTTCAGCATAGGCGTGGCTTCCGCATAAAACAGCGACATCCGATTGGCCATCTCATTATTGACTTCATTCTCTGCCTCTAACTGCAGTAAGAACAAATATTGGATAGTATGCAGATTCTGAAGCTCCATACATGAGTCATTTGCATTAGCCAACTCAGCAGAAACATACAAACAAGCTAAACTGTCCATTTTGGTGCACTGACAAATTACCTGCTGATTGTTCAGCCTGTTCCTGCTTATGGTCCTCCTGTAGTAACTGAAGTCATTCTGAATGGCTGGATTTGTCATCTAGGAGAGAAGATACAACTCATTCAGGACACCCAATGCACGTTCCAAACGTATACACGTGGTTTCTGAAGAGTGAAGATATATCACCTTGAGCTCATCAAAGCTGAGAGTGAAGTGCAGGATCTCTGCAAACTGCTTAGCCAGAGCCTGCTCCCTCTCCAGGTGCTGCATGGGGGCATATGGAGGGCTCGTCAGTGCCTCCAGCAGGCTGCGCAGAGCATTTTCTGGAAAGATGAACATTACACAGCATTCGAGGATGAATTACTGACCAGGCTAGTGGGGCCAGACCCCAAAGGTCTATGGCTACCAGGGGCCTTGCGGTCTTCAGACCACACAATGAAAACGACTGAGGTCTGTCCATTGCAAATACAAAATTAGACCACGATCTACTGATGCAGGTTTTCTTAAATTAATTTTATTCTTTGGATTTAATGCAGACATATATGCTTGAAAGACTACTGAGGAGATGGCAATATTTTGCAGGATGCAGACAGAACGATAAAAGCCATCATTTAGTGGTCCAGTACATTTCACTGATGTTTATGTAAGTTATTATAATTTTGCTCAGTCATTTGCTTAATGACATCCTAATGTTTTGCAAGAATATAATATCTGCAGTACAACTGAGCGGCAACAAAGGGCACAGAGTGCATTAATGTATCTATCTGTTATGAAGGCGCTTGAGCTCAGCCATCAGTGTTGAGCTGTCTATTAATGTCATTAGTTTGCTTTAGCTCATCTCTAGAGGAGCTATCCCTTCCCCTCATGTAATATGCAGCAGTGCTTCCATAAATAACACGCTGAAATGTTTTATCTTGAGGGCTGCTTAGAAACTCGACTCTCCAGAGCCGTTAGCCGGGGACCGGATGTGGGGCTATGGAGGGAAAGAGAAGGGCATGGGGTTTTTATCTTTTTTTGTTTTTATCTAAAGTCATCATTTCATTGACTTGGTATGTGTTAAGTTTCTCCTGAGTCAGGTGGTCTCCCATGGCCCTTCAGGGAAGGCTTCAGTGCAGCATTACTGGCTGTAACAGCATACCGCCTCCAAGTCAGCACAGCCACAGGAGAAGTGTCAGGCTAGCAGTTACCACCCTGCGAATCAGCTGAAAGCTCAGTGTGCATGGAGGGCGGAAGCTCTGCCTAGTCTACGCTTTCCCCGCTGCTGTAACCATGGAGACGCTGCTGCGAGGTCAGCCGCAGAGGAGGGGAAGCAGCTGCCTGCGCTCTTTCATCTGCACCGCTACTGTCCCTGCGCACAGCAGCCATGTTGGCTCAAGCCAAATCATTCTTTCATTCAGCAATACCACTTTTCTTTTCCAGTACTGAAACTGATACTGAAACCTTGCATCGCGTCTAATTTTGATGCGATTCAATATTTTTTCTTTAAAAAACATTGAGCTTGAAAAGGGTATTTTTAAACAAAGCTCTTCATTTAAGGTGAATATTAGCTAGCATGCTACTCAAACACTCAAAGACAACACAACATAATTCATTTGTTACAGGTTTGAATTGGATTTGTTGTTTTCCCCAACATATCTATTTCAGCCATTCTGTCTACAGCAGAATTGTTATTGGATTGGTGCCATCTCTGCTTCCATATGATCCGAAAAAGGTCACTGAAAATAAATGAATAAATTAAATGGCCACCCACTCACCTAACCTGAGTGAAAATTCATAGAACCGTTTCAGCTTGGCCACTAGGGGGCACACAGCATTCCAGGCTTTCTCTTGTAGCTGGAGGTCATTGGGGTTCTGAATAGCCTGAGGGAAAGAACCGAAACAAACAGTATTAAGAATGGAAGGTTGCTGCCAGTGGAGGCTATGATATAATAGACTGAGCCATGGTAGGTAAATAGGCTTGGACTGCTGCAAGACCCTATCAGCTTGGATGGTTCTGCACCTCTAATTGAGCTTTCAGTGCCTGCTGCTTTTGATCTATGGGATCTGAAAGAGCTTTCGCAGCTGAGTAAACCCCATGTACCCACACATGCTATGCCAGAGCTCTCCAAACATATGCTATCAGGTCTATAAAAGATGTGTTTATTCATAAAATGAATTATAGATTTCCAGCCCTTTACAGATCAGAAAAAGTGTCCTCACCTCTCTTATCTCTTGCCCTGCTCCATTGTAGGATTGTAACTCTGCTAAGATCCCGTGAGCCTCCTCCAGCACGGCACTGACCTGGTTCCACACAGCCGTCTCCGCCTCTGTCGGCTGGGCATCTGAAGGAGCAGAACGTGGGCAGAACAGGGTCGAAGCGTCAAAATTTATGGAGGTCAATGGGAACATGAATTAAGTCAAAGACAACCAACATCCTTTCCGGTTAAGATTCCCCTGGCCACCTGGATTTGTCACCTCTTTCAGACGTTTGTTCCTTTCTCACTGGCGGCCAATAGCTTCGGCTTTAACTGGCCTTGTAGTTACATTAGCATTGATTCTTGTTGATGGCAGTAAACCAAATTACACACCCTGTTTCTGGTGCTGATCAGAAATAGAGGCTACTTTGAAAGTCTGATCAGACCAAAGAGACTTTGTGCCATGAGCTAATTTTGGTGTTAATATTGGATTATCATTGCGGGCTTTGGCACCCAAAGAGAGAGAGAGAGAGAGAGAGAGATCACACTGTCCAAAGACATTGAGAGATGGGTTCTATAAATCCGCACAGATTAGTATAGTAATGACTACGGTGTTATTCTGAGTCTGAAATACATGAGGAGGATTTAGGTTTTGTTGGAGTGTATTGGGGGATTTGCCGCAGTTGAAATAGCTCTAGAGGGAATCTGGGCAGATGAGTGGATCAGCAGATACACTGGGGAGTCTGGGTTGGATGTGACTAATAAGGCCTTGGTTGGACACATTGTCTACTGTCCAGTTTATCTGCAGTGTTTTTTGGGGGTACAGAAGGGGCTTAGCCACCAAAAGCAGGATTTCTAGGTTTTATACGAATGTTTTGGATTTATCTCAGGCTTATTTATGACATTATTGCTCAGTAGTTTCTTTTCAGAAAACTATGGAGACAACTTTCTCCCAGACAGGTGAAGAATGCCCAGTATCATATGGACATTTCATAAATTATTTGTGGAAATTGAGCTTTAAGGGCCATACATTACCTAATTTAACACTGCAGATCAGTTTATTTACATAAGTGGGTTTAAGGGTCACACAGTATATCATTTGTTAATCATTATCGCAGTACTGTTCATTCCATTCCATTCATTTGGCAGACACTTTTAGTACTATTACAATGGTACTAAAAATAGGACTTACAATAGTGCTACTGTCATAAATGAGCCCTTTGATCAATCACTATATTGTTTGTATGGGGAAGAATAAAATAAAGCCCTAAAAATAAAATTCTGCCAAAGACAAGTTGCTTATGATGTGACAGATTTTGGTTTCCAGAGTCCCATTATTTCCCAGAGCATATATGTGTGCGAGTGTGTGTGTGTGGATGGTGAACCGTGCTAATAAACTCATGAGCTGCATAAGAAAAGTCATCTCACCGCCTGATTTAATGCGCAAGTCAGCTCTCACTGGAGTGTCATATAATATTGCCTGCCTGTCCTGTAATATAGCCTGCCATAATTACTCTATTAGAACCCCCCCAATGACTTTCTCTCTCTCTTTTTCTCCATCTGCGCCTGTTTGGATGGATACACTTGCACATGTTTGTGGCTAACAGCCATTGTGCTATCAGCTGAGCAAACATGCAGCAGTGCTTACCCCAGGCCTATACACACATACAAGCACAAATTTGAGCATCATTGCCAGTGGGATCCTTCCAGTCATCCCACCTCAGGCTCTGTTTACTCTGTTTGTCTTTTTTTAGCGCTCAGTCTTTAGGGAAGGGATGTGTGTGTGTGGAGTACCTGTAGCATTTGGGGATAAAAATAATTTTTCTGTTTCTGTGAAGATTTAGTTACTATCTCCATCATTCTTTCACTTTCACTGTTCTGTAGTTTATTCCTGATAATGTTTATATGATGGAAAATAGCAATATTAAAGCACTGCCTTTCTGTCTATACACCTCTATACAAGGCAGACCTCTTTTAGTACTAGAGTGCATACAGGTGGGAATCAACTTTCAATTTATGTAAAAAGAACGTAATACTGTCTAAAGAGACAGCATCACATTTAACATCAGCAAGCTTCATTTTATTCCATTTTAATTGGTTTTGATCATTTTTATCATTACAAAAATTGTGAGAAAGGAAAACAAAAGCCATGACAGAGGTGACCATTCTCCTGTGCAGTACAGAGCGTGAAGGCTGCTGTCTTGTTTCCCACAGTTGCTTTACTTTTTTTTTTAAGAATGTCCATGAATATCCATCACACTTCCACTTCTTCTACAAACTGCTATTTGACCAGTCAAGATGTGCCCACAAATGTGAACTTTGGCTACTGTTGCTAGGTTAGACAAGATTTAGAGAATGCTATTCAAATGAAAGAGAAATTGTAGCTCATTTTGGTCAAAACCCGGTCATCATTGAAACCAGACTAATATTATGTCTGTTTAGACTGTTCTTCAAGTTTAAAACATGATGCTATCGAGTTGGACTCTGTCGTGGCTAATCAAAACTAATCAGGTTGAAAGCGGCAACGACATTATTGAATTTGCCACCGTGCTACTGTTAATTACCCAGCACTGAGGCTGTGCCTGAAGCAGAACACATGCTGCCTTCTCAGACAGGATTCTGAGGTACTAAGGAACCTAGTTATGTCCAGACTGAATGTTTGCATAAAGAGCTCCATGCTGAGATTCCTTTGTTTGGCGTGTTTGCAGCATGGATGTATACGTCATTCCTTACGTTTTACATAATCCTGCGTGTCCTCACTGATGCCAATTTGCATGCAAATTTACAATAGGCATTTTACTTGTTTATTTCTAAAACTATTCAACTTAACTACTTCCATAACTGTAACAAGGTAAAATGGCATTTTTTGGATTTTTTGGCTGCTACTGCTTTCTTATATTTTGACATTATAGAACATTAAGCATGGCAGTTCTTCGTTGTATCTGGTTTATATTCTGTTAATTCAGCTCTTATGAGCTAATGTCGATAGTAATGCTTAACTAGCCAGGCTTTTAGAGCGTTAGAGTTTCTTTCTGTGGGGCAGACACGTATATAAAATACACCAGACGTCAGCACAGCTAAAAGTTAACCTCTAGTATTGAACTGTCAGTGTCCTGACAACATTGTGATGTATTTCTACCTCTGAAGTGCATCTCAAACACGATTTGGTTACAGGTACCTTTTCCTAAGACACACTGAGGCAGCTGCCTTCAATTTACATCCTTACAGGGTGACCTTTATACACATACAGCATAAAGAATTTAAAGTAGATAACACACTGTAAATATTTTGACACTGACAGTTTACCATTAAGCTGAAGGACATTTTTGCAAAGCTTGTGCATAATTACATTCTTACTGATATGCCAGAATATAGAAGTGCAAATGCGATGGACGTTCGTGTGGATTCATAGGTAAGTTTGTCATAATTAATGATTGGTTAAAGGACCTTAGCTTGCAGTTCATGTTCAGTTCTTGCATTACTATACAGTTGTGTGCCAGGCACCCAGGTCAAATGATATGTTTTGTTGATTTTCTAACTGAAATTTCTAACTGAACTACACCACCTCTACAGATAGCTGATCATTTTAATACACAATTACTGTTAATTGGCTGAATTTCAAATCAACGGTAAATATTAAAGAAAACGTGGCCTGTGTAAAGGTTATAGCATGTTTTATAAACGTGTAAGAGCCAGCAAATTGATAGAAATGGTAAACTAAAACATATTTTCATATAGAAAGTCAGCAAAACATGTTATTGTACTAGGGGTGTTTGCACATTTGCATAGAACTGGAAATAACAAATTGTCTGCACAAAGTGGACAGCAGTCTGTCTTTTTACTCATGCAGGTTTAGCTAGTGTAGCACCAGAGAGGTGGAGGTGTTAAAGGTGGAGCTGGCAGAGGAGTGCAGGTATTTGACAAGGAGCAGTTATTTGGGAAGAGAAAGGTTAAGGAGTTTAGGAGAATTTAAGAAAGAGAACCGAGAGAAATGGAGATTTCTGGCCTCCATTCCCACTTCCTCAGTTCATACACAAGCCATTCAACATGCTCTCGTCTCTCAGTCGCTCACTGGCACCCGCACTCACGCCCTGCACATTCTCATGGTAGGAACAGATGGCATGGGCATTTGCAAAAGGCATAGACAAAAGATGAGGAGAAATAAAGTTAGATGGAAGTTATTGTGCATGTATTTAGCTTCCAGTGTCATAAGCATGGCATTCTTGAGATAAGGCTTAGCATTAGACCTGGAAATAAAGACAGCGACAACAGTCGAGGACACTGCAGGCCTCTAGAATGCCAGCGATTTATGCACAAACAGAGGAAAAGAGAAAGGAAATGAAACCTGAGATGACAGAGAATGGGGAGGATTAAAAAAGAAGATAAAAAAAAACAAAACTCAAAAATAAGAAGCTGATGATCTCACGTTCAAAGTCAAGGAAAACTATTGGGCCATGCTCAAGTTCGGCGCAAGCCAGCACTTTCAGGAGATTCCCCATGAGCCCCCTGGAAGAGAGAGAAGGGAGAGGTGTGTGGGTGATGGAGGGTCAGGGAGTTGTGTGTGGTGTGTGCGAGTGTGTGTGTGTGTGTGTGTGTGTGTGTGTGTGTGTATGCAGACGTGTGTGGAATCAGGGGGACGTACAGGGTGTGGGGTGTGGATAGAATGGACTAGATAGTGTCGTAGAGATCAGGAGAGTGGGGGACTTTTGGGGTGATGTCAAGGTACAACACTCAAACTCTTCTTCTTCCTCTTCTTCCTCTTCTCTGCTCCCTTCTTTTTCTAGACAAGCTTTTCTCCAAAAGCAATCGCAATCACCCATAAAACTTCCAGTCCATCACACTGCCAGTCATCATCCTTGTATAATCTTTCCACACCGTCTCCAACCTCAGCACATCCACCCCGATCTCTCACGCACACTGACACAACACCAACACACCACACAGCAGCAGACACTTACTTTCGAAGTCCAGAAAAAAATGTGGACAGTTCTCTAAATCCTTGCCAAGGACCTTAATGAGGTTCCCCATGGCCGGCAAACCTGGGTGAGGGAGACAACAAATGCATACAGTGCAAAGGCATCGAAACTTCTTCACTCCAAATCACAAGAGTCTACAGGGAGACAGATGGAAGACGAGACAAAACTAGTTTTCACTCTTGTTTTTTATGTGTGACGTACAAGCACATCCTAGTGTTTCTTTACTTAGCTTGCAAAAATCACTTCCCTTTTCCTTTCTGCACATATTTTTTGGAATAGTGGCTCTCAAATTGGTCCCTCTGCTGCCCTAAAGACTGATATGTGTAAGAATCTTGTTGAAAAGTTTACAGAACTTAATGTAATTTATTTTCAAACCAAGATCTAACTTT
>JBBPDC010000039.1:7294391-7325226 GCA_037974485.1 Hemigrammopetersius urotaenia | reverse complement strand
GACTGATATGTGTAAGAATCTTGTTGAAAAGTTTACAGAACTTAATGTAATTTATTTTCAAACCAAGATCTAACTTTTTAAACAGTATAATACAGCCCTATAACGCCAAAGTGCAGTAACTACGCCAAAGGTGAAACTGAGAAAAATGGCGTTAAAATGTTAGTATTAGTATGGAATTTGTAGTTACTGCAATTTTGACACCATCATTTCTGTGAAACTAGGATTTGAACTAGGATATTTTCTCCCTAGACAAAGGAAACGCCCATTTGTAGTCAATTTTATCTGGCTCATATTAGATTTTTGGAAAACCTGAAAACCTGGAACTTGAGCTCTATTGAAACCTGAGCTCATTCTCTTTGTCTGTCAGTACAACATTTCATTTTTACATTTGTATCTTCACTTACAGTTACCATAGTCCTGGACAACACTTTCCTTAGACTTCAGTCAAGTTTCTTTCTGTTTTAGAAATGGCAGCTAAGATCATATATTGTCTGTTAATGCTGCTGTTGTTATCTGCATTAATGTATATACCATTTTATATTTATACAGTTTACATGACATATTTTGCCATACACCTCATGTATATTGTTGCTGTCAGAAAAGAACCTGATGTCTCCTAAATTATAATTTCATAGAAAAGCTAAAACATTCATAGCCTAAAATGGAAGTAAATGTAAAAGAAGTTGTTTTAAGCCACTTCTATTGGTCCATTCTTTCTGATTGTTTAATGTAATGTAAAGGTCAACTGGCATTTGCAAATTGTTTGCAAATTATGTATAGGAGTCAGTCCTCTGGAAACTCCCATTTGATTTTGTTAATATAATCAAAAAAACAATTTTGCCCTTTCTCAAGAGACACAAGTGTACACATTAGCATAATGCACACAGGCTAATAGTTTTCATAACCGTATTATAATAGCATGTTTCAAACGTGAAGTGAAATGGTTGCTAACCCTTACACTAGCATCAAACACACATACATACACACATGAACAGTACTGAGATGGCTCGTCTCAGCTGGTTTATCACTGCCTGTCTCCTGGCAACCACCAGTCGAGCTCCGTTTCCATGGCTGGACCACTCAGCTTTCCCTCCCTCTTCCCTCTATCAGTGGATGGCTTGGACTTTCATCAGCTGTAAGCTTCTTCATCTGTCCCTGAACTTATTACAGAGTGCTCCTGCTTACATCTGCAGTCCTCCTTGCTGCTGCTAAATTGTTTATATGCTTGTTAAATTACCGGGCTAGTGTTTTAGACTGCATTAAGACTTTCTCTCTCTCTCTCTCTCTCTCTCTCTGTATACTGTATATCTGTATACGTATATTGTATATCTGTATACTGTATATCTCCATATGTTGTAACAGTATAAAACCATACACTAAACCAATAGATCATGCATGGTATGTCAAGTTGTGCTACAATATCAGTTACAAACACTTCAGAAGCAGATCCTTTATGAGGTGGGGCCTCTATGGATCAAAATTGTTGGTTCAGCACATCCCACAGGTACTCAGTCCACTTGAGAGTTAAGGAATTTGGAATCCAAGTCAACATTTTGAACTCTTTGTCATGTTCCTCAAACGATCCCTGAGCATGTTTTGAAGTGGGACAGGATGCTGAAAAAGACCAGTGCCATTAAGGGCTGTACTTGGCCTGCACCAGTGTTTCGGTAGGTCGTACCTATCAAAGAAACTTGAACACCTAAATACTAGACCACCTTCTTCTATTGCTCCATTATCAATTTTTGATGTTCATCCACCCATTGTAGCTGCTTTTAGTGGAGGGCGAGATCAGCATTGGCACTCTGACCGGCAGGCAGCTTCACAGCCCCATACGCATCAAGCTGTGATGCTTTGTGTGCAGCATTAGCTATTCCAGCGATTAGTGCCACAGTAACTCTTCGGTAGAATTGTAAGAGATAGGCTAGCCTTCACTCCCCATGTGTATTAATGTTCCTTGGGCACCCACGGTTCACCAGTTGTGATTCCTTGGACCACAGTACTAACCACTGCATACCAGGAACACCCCATGTTTCCTGATTCTACACAAGAACAGACTTTTCACTTTCTCCCTAAGATATCCCACTGTTTGACCACTGTGCCACTATAACTAATAAATCTAAGTTATTACTTTCAGTGGTTTTATTGTGTTGAGACATATATATGTTGAACACACATGCAAGTGTACATACTAACAACACGTTTGTACAGTAATAGCCTAGAACACTTTGTCCAGCATGATGGGTGAAGACATTTGTAGTCGTGTGCTATACCTACCAGCCTAATTCTGTACGCCTTCTCCCACCTTTCTTTGGTTTATTCCTCTCTTCTCTTCTTTTTCCTCCGAGAGGTATTCCTCAGTTTAGCCGTGTTGTGTAGTTTCCCTCACGTAGGCTTATACAGCACAGACCTCTATACACTGCAAGCCACTCACTGATCATCTCACTGTTCTTTTCACACTTCTCTTTTTCTGACTGCTATTTAGAGGCACATTGTGTGTGAGTATGTGCGCATGTAGAAGTGTGTTCGCGTGTGCACACGTGTGTGTGTGTGTGGGTGTGTTTGTTTTTCATACATTATATGGACGGAAATATCTCGATTTTACAGGAAAAGCAGGTTGACAGAAAAAGAATGGTCATAATCGGTAAAGGTTTTTTGTTCTGTTTTTTTTTTGGTAAAGTATGCTAAGTTATGGTAAAGAACGGCTATTTTATTTACTTTTTTAAAGAAATAAAATGTTCATTTTTGGTTATGACACCACATCCTGACATCCAGATAAGGTATAAAAACATAAAAACCAACCCTATGATTGTGTGTGTGTGTGGGTATAAAAGGCTTTCTGTGGTCTTGTTTGAAGAGGGTGAGTGGGTATGCAGGATGTTATAAAGTAGGGCTGGTTTAACTGACTGTGTGAACTCAGCATAGTAACTGCAGCTTCCTGTGGATAAAAAAGTCGTCCGAAATTAATTTGGTGGCCATCGATTCAGCTTCCGCAAAGAAAAACCCTGCTAAAAAGCCCCCAGCTTTTTGTTCCTTTTTTGACTTTAGAGGTGTACAAACTGACTTTCTTTTTCCACTTTGATCGTTTGGAGCTTTTGTTTTTCATGTCCTTGAGTGTAAATAAAAAGGAAACAAAAAATCGTTAATGCCATGTAGTACAAAGTGCTGCAGAGAGGTCTGGGTGGTGAGCTGCAGTGTTAAATGAACAGAAAAGCTGTTGATAGTAATGAGGAAGTTAGGCTGGAAGGCACAGTTTTGGCTCGCCACTGTGGGGCTGGAAACACAAGCTGTCTCTCTGCTGTCTCGGGCTGAAACTAGAGCAAAGGCCTGCTTTTGCACAACCCCTTTACTCTGATCTCGGCTGGCAGGGGGTTGCACACTGCTGCGCTGCATAACTTTAAATATTTGGTGCATAAGTTACTCCAAATAAGGTCCCTATTTGCACATGTGACTTTGATTTGACCAAAAAAAAGGAACAATTTTCCATTTACCCCACATGTAAATTAAGTAAATTTTGCTTCATTTGTAAAAAAAAAATGGAGCTCTTAAAGTTGCTGACAATCACTAATCTCCCAAAATTTTTTTATTAAAACACTGTAACTTCTCTCTGCCTACTTAAATGGCAGACTTGTCAGTGTGGTTTAGGGCATAGTATGACTTAAAGCGATCCATAAAAATGTAAAAAAAAAAAGTATAATCATAAATAAGGAGGGGCCAGTTCTCAGTTCCCTGATCTTGTCAGCAGTGGCTGTCTGTAGCTCTAAAGTTTTATATGTTCTAAGTCATTCCATGTCCTGAAACACACTTACAAGTCTGTGGGTCATCAATGAAGAGCTGTATGTGGTTAAAGAAGGGTAGAAGAAGTTTGGGGCTGTATTTATGTAAAAGATTTGAATGACTATTAACTGATGCACACTAACTCATTCATTCACATTTAGCAGCTACCTCAAGGATGTGCCAATAGCAGTCAACTTTTTCATTTCAGGACAAATGGACCAATAAAAAATCTAAATCAAAATTGAAATATAAATTGATATTAACGCATATTGAACAAATGTTTTCTTTCTTCTGAAAACAAATATTTGGGATATTCCAGGTTATATTATGACAGCAACAACAAGGTTTGAATTGTGTTAATCAAATTCTTGGGTTTAGCTTTTTGACTAAACAGATCAGAAAATTTGATAACACCACACTCCAGGTGAATACAGATGCTCCTTAAAAAAATCTGCTGCGATTTTCAATTCTGTTCTCTATTGCTCGTCATCTCATTGCCTCACTTCTTGTGCCATATGGTCACATAACAGAAGGGTGCAGAGGCCACAGCTGAGCCATTTGGAGCCTCCTACCTTTCCTTGCACTTTTCCTCAAAGAGCACTTCACTGCATCCACTGGAGGCCTGTCTGCTCCTCTGCCACTATCACAGCATCAGCATGCACCACCTGAGAAAACAAGCAGGGAGATGTTAAGCCAGTGTTTTACAGAAGTACTTGGAAAAAGGTAGTAAAAGCACAGGTAACAAAAGCTAAATGAAATGCCAGCCCTCTTGTTGTTGTCATGCAGAGTGGCATTGGTTAGAGTTTGGCCATGGTGGGATCTGTGGTAGATTAGATCATGAATAAACAGCAGGTGCAGCACTTTATACACACATTTTTATGAGCAATGGGCCAGTAGCAATGATACAAAATGATTTGGAATGAAGTATTGTTAAGTTAAATTTACAGACTCTTTTATCCTTTTGTAACGTTACCATTTCAGATTAAAAAAAAACATTTTGTTGTGAATGTGACAGAATGGCCAAAGCTATGAGAACTATATTTATTGTGCACTTCTGAGCAAAGTTATAATTGCAAAGTGAAATACGGTGCTGAATGAGTGGCGACAAGTGAAAGCTCTTAGTTCTCATTTGCGGAGTGCCAATCAGACAGTGCATTTGCTGTGAAATTGAAAGCCCGCTTGGTAAATTCTCAATTAAATTATACTGGACTACAGCCCAGCACAGCTTTGAATAATCAAGAAACAGAATCGGGAAGAGGTATTTTAGAGTTTTCAAAGTTTGCTGGCCTTTTTTTTTAATGAAGTGTAAAAAAGAAAACACCTAAACGTTTGTAGCACTGTACTCTGTAAGGTAATCAGTTCAACAATAACACATGCTGCTGTGGGCACTGGAGACTGTCTGCCAGTGTAATTATTGACACTGTGCATCTTGCTCTTGCATCATGCAGAAGAAAAGGGATGTTCTAAGAAAATTGAGTTTCCTAGGAGGCCTGCAGGCTGTCTGCAATTACTGTTGTCTGTGGTTGCCATAGGAAATTCAATAAAAGGAACAGTGAACATTAATGAATCTTCAAACTTGGTCCAAACACAATGCTGAAGTGCCACCAGTGCAGCTATGTCAGATGTTTCAGGTCTGGTGACTTTAATGGTAGTCATACTGGTGTGATCCTTATCCTGGTAGTAATACCATGTGTGTTTATTGATTAACACCAAAAGGCTGGTGGGAAAATATATATATCTGTACACCTGCATATTTTTGTATATGGTTAAATCAAAACCATGTTTTGCTTTCAATATCTAAGTTATGTATTTATAGAATTCTGAACTACTTTTGTAAGTGGGTTTTATTGCCCAGCAGTGTTTCAAAGCACACAACCGTGACTACAAGACAATGGAGTGATTAACCCCTAATAGGGCACTGGAGTGTATTTCAAGGATGGGTCACAGTTCGATTCCTCTGATAAGAATCTGTGTCACCAGTCTATAAATCAGTCATCACATCCAATAAACACACACACACACACATTCACACACATAGTCTGTAAATAAGCACAGTGCCTTCCAGTAAGCTCTGTACATAACACAGCTGTGTCCAGCCCATAAATCTGAGGACAGCCTTGCTGCCATGACTTCTGACCTGCCCGCTCGCCTGTTGGCCACAGGCTTTGAGCACAGCATTCACACTGCTCTGCGTGAGCTGCAGCACTGATGTGATCCATTGTAACTACAGCAGGAATGACAGAACCAGAGCAGGGTGTTTTGAAGCGACAGGGGGACATGCTCCTATTTATGTCTCTCCCTATGCTTGCAAGGGCATAGAGAGTTCACAGCTAATACATTTAAGTGTATTGACTGCTCTGTATTGTTAACAGATTTCAAGGGTCAAACAGGGTCATCAGAGGTCCTGTTTTTGAGACTCTGACTAGATCAAACATTGAGGAATCTGTGAATGCTATGGCTGCCTTCAGTTCTCTCCTCTTTTTTTGCTGATTCAAATTCTCAGTACTTTGATTTGTAAAAAAATGTATGGCGCATACATTTCACACAAATATTTCAGACGTTGGCCACCTTTTATTGTTACTCTGAGGAAACAAATATAACAATTATTATAATAATAAGTTCATAGGGCTTAAGTTCATAGGGATCTTATCCTATCTTATAGTCCTGAGCTGCAGTTCCACATGCTGAACTATTTTACTTTGCCCATGGTGTGTCCACACAATGCGTGTCATGCACTGCCAGTTTGTGGCTCAGTAATGCATCTACTTTGCAAATTCAGGATGCTAATAAAAATTCTTTGTTATTTCTCTTTAGATTTTAGGAGCGAAGTAAACTCACAATTTGAGCCTAAAATCCTAGTGAACTATAAAGTGAAGCGAAGAATGGTGGAACGTCCTGGTCCTGTTTTCTAACACTGGACACATATACCAAGACCCAGTGTGGTACTCACACTAAACGTTATACTTAAAAAAAAATACATATTCACCCCAATGAATGATACCTCTATGTCAACAAACTTACACAGTTTGCTATCACCTGAAGCTTCTCACTTTTTAAGCTCTTATCTGTTTAGCACAACTAAAGAGTGTGTTGTGTTCAACCATTGTAATCTTTACTAATGTATATTTGTTAACCTTTGTCACATTAAGCCCGTCTCTGACAAACCAGGCTCAAAAGCTTATTAAACCTGGTGACTGTAGCAATAGGATTGTTACAAAACTCAGCATCCTGAAGCCATTCACACCATTTCAACTGTTCAGATTCACTTTCAGAACATTTTAGATTTCCATTTTTAATCAACCAGAACCATGATATGTTTTCAAATGAAGAATTATTAACCAAATTTTCACTGATTTTGAAGCTGCCTACTTCCTTAGGTAAGAAAGCTGGCAGGCAGCCAGCACAGGGGCATAGGGACCTCCAGTCACCGTGGGATATTTCATGCGCTGATTTTGCTCAGCATGGTCATTTTCAGACACCCATTGTCTCTGGGCAGAATCCAATATGTTAAAGGACACCTTACCAAGGTCTCTGAATTGTCAATGATACGCTAGAAGAGGTTAATTGTGGTAGAAGGGGTTAATTGAAGGCAACCATAAAATGATTAAATATCACAGTGAGTCTGGGTTTTATGCCATGGGTCAGCCACTCTGTACTTTAACCTCTGATACTGAGCCTTTCACCAAATTCTTCTTAGTTGTGGTCATTTCAGTAATGCCTCACCTGAGGGACATGCTCCATAATGGACAACTCTTTCGAAATGCGCTGTTTTAAGCTTTCATCCTTGTGTACAGAGATGCTGCCCCATTGTCCCATACACAGCTGATGTCCCATTGATTTAAACATAATGGCATGGTAAAATAGGTCTAGCCTGGAGGGAGTCTGAAGTTATATAAAGAGCTTGACGATGGTGTTTATTTTGTAAGTTAAAGAACTCCTGGGTCTGTATATGATATTTGTGGAAAGGTGCTTATCACAGTGGCAGCAGTAATTCTCTAAAGCACACTTTAGTGCTGAGTAATATATAATTGCCTTCCAGTCTGGGCTTGTTCAGTGTACTATTACTGCAGCAGAAGTCTCTATTTCAGCCACCATGAGTTCCGCAGTGTCTGGATTAGGGGCATATTCACTATGGAATTGAGCAGAGTGAGTCTTTGAGCTGCACATGCTATACCCGGTCAGGAAAAGGAAGAGATGACTCAGACTAGTAAATGATATGCCCATGGGTTCTTGTATGTGGTTGCTTGTATTGTATTAACAGCTTTATAATTAAATATCCAAGGCCTAATTTTATGTCTGCTCATGTCTATTCTGCTCCCTTCATCCTTTCTATGTTACTGTGTTTCTGGGTTGGTTTCACAGTAAGTGCTTTGGTTAATAACTACAAATAAAAATGAGTATATTGTTTTTTTAGTTAGACCATAGACCCTGCCCTGTCCTGATCCTGAAACGTGAATGTAGTGTACCTTTAAAACTCAATTAAGATACATAATTGGATGCTAAGTACCTGTTTGTTCCTCAGGAAATTAAATTTACCAGGACAGCAATCTTTTTGACACCCTTTTTTGACAGAGCAGCATAGTTTTCTGACCTTTTTAAAACTTGTTTATTAACTGGGCTAATCATTTATTTATCATTTCTTTATTATGCATGCTGAATTTCATATGCACATTAATCCATCTGCTTTTATCAATTATGTTCCCTTCAAAAATAGATATGATGCCAGATACAATGGACTGTATAATTCTCAACAAAAGATGAAAGAGAGAATGGTTCTTTCGAGGAAGGAAAATGGACATAGAAACACGCAGACAGCAAAATGGCCAATGCATAAAGACTTTTTTTTCTCTTAGAAGCAGGCCACTCTTATCATTAATTCTGGTCACTGAGCAACACTTCTCTTCTCTTTCTGCAGGAGAGGATGATGCTGATTATTCTCATTCTCCTTTCCCTCCATCCATCCCTCTTGCTGTCCACCGTGAGAGGAGCACATTTGTGCTTGACATTAGCATGGTGTTGTGGATGAGTATTAGCTTAGCACAGTGAGCAGCTAGAGGGAGATTGATATTGAAAAAGAGCCTAGCTGCGGAGCTGATGGGAGGTTGCAGTGTCGGGGCTAGTCTGATCCAGGCCTTGCAGACTAACTGGTGATGCAATGCTACAGCTAATGCTGCTGGGATGGCCAGTCATCAACCAGCACTGTCCTCAGCACCACAGTGCAGTAAAGCATGCCTACGTCTAGCACTAGGAGGAAAGGAGAGAGGGGGTGGTCTTCATTTACCACCCTTCCCCCCTCGCTCTTCTCTACAAGCTGGACAAAAACGGGTGAGAGCAGAGAATGGTGCTGGATGAAATGCTGATTGCAAATTAGCATTGTATGCCTTTGGCTCAAGGGCTATCAATAGAGGAAGGAGACAGAGGCATGGGTCTTGGCTTTGATGTTTCTGCCCACTTCATTCATTCATTCATTCACTGAGACTTTTTATAGAAAGAACTGGAGGATTTTGTAATTTTGCAAATGACAAAGGTTATGCATAATAATGATGAAAAGCTTTTTTACAGCAAGAAGAAGGAATTTTGTAATAAACCAGTTCCATCCTTACTTGTCTTATCACAAAAATGTGGAACAATGAAAATGCATAAAGACATTCATTGTTTTGGATAAATGGGTTACTGTAACACTCACATGTTTTCCCTCAGCCTGCATTAGCGCATTAGCAGTTGAACAATTGTGATGGTATTTGAATAATATTACTGGAGCCCCAAGGCTGCTGAAATTCCACATTCTTAAAGGACAGACTGGCTCAGAGATCTGCTAGTAAAGAGTAAAAAGTATGAAATAAACACACACTGTATGGTGTTACCCTACAGCCATACTCTTCCTACCTGTGTGGTGCACTTAAAAGAATCTTCTTGGTATAAATGAAAAGTCATGGGAGGATCTTTTAATTGTTACAGAGCCTTTGCATGATCTGGAGGTTCTTTAAATTTTCTTTAAAGGTTCTTCACACTGACACATTTCATTTACAGAAATTATTTACCATCTACTGAAAGGGAACCAAGTGTTTTGTTCTGTGAAATTGCTCTCTCATATCTCTATTTCCGAGAGTGTAAATGAAACATGCACTGTGCGATCTCCTGCTGTTTGTATCTGCCATTTTTAAGAGTGTAAACAAAAGGTCTTCCTTGCTATCTCCTGATTGAACAATCCTGGCAGCTCTGAAAGTAGCCCCAGACGCCCAGAAGGGTGTGTGTTGTGTGTATGTGTGGTGCCTTGTTCTCTCGCTGCCCCCCTCTGAGCAACACACCTGCTCAAGGTCAACAACTAGAGCATTTGGCTATATATAGTAACAGGGGTTGCATATTATTGACAAAAGCTTACGCCTCTGATGAATGTGCTGGTTTAACTGGACGCATGACCAACCTTATCAAAAGGTGAGCGCTGAGTTTGTAAAACATGGGGAGAGATGATAAGGATTGTATGTGTGGGCACGTGGATGGGTGTGTGTTCTCTTGGATTTGCATATTTTAGTAGTCAACTAAGGAATTCACAAGCTCAAAGTACTTTGTGTGAAAACAATACATGAGGTGAACTATATTATCTAGGCTGAGTAGGTTTTGAAAAAGTACCATTTACTGAAGTGCAAAATAATCATTGTAATGTATTGCTAGATTGAGCAAAAATGGTTTGTCAGGATTTTGGTAAGACATAATGTTCATAAACTGTGTTGTTAGTTGATGCAGGTAGAATTACATTTTTTTTAAATTAAAGAGTTCCTGTAGCTTTACTGACTATTGAGAATTCTCCAGGAGCTGTTATTGCAATTGAAATTGTAATGGTTTGCTCAGCATAGTCTACGCTTTTTTTTATTTGCCTTGATATGGGTGGTTTGCTGCGGTGACCAATATCACCAAACTGCAAAAGCTTGTTGTGGTTGCAGGTTGTAATTTCAGTGAATATGATCAGGTCCAGCACATGATTAATTTTTTAAAGACTGAGACGAATTGATTAAACAAGCAGATGTGCTGCTGATTGGAACAAAAACAGCTTTTTTGAGGATGACTGTACATAATTTATCTACAATGCAGTCCAGTAACAACGCCAATGCTGTAAAAGAATTTGCAGTAACACATTTTAAATAAGTCTGAATGAATGCAGAGGTTTCTGAATGGCTGTTGTTGATCTTGTTGGTTTAAATGCTGCATTATTTTTGTGGTGGTCTGCAGAAACCCTTTATATGTTGGAATTAGGGCATTTTGCGCTTTTGTGTTTCTGTAAATAATGAAACCACATAAGTATTGATTTTAGAATGTCTCATATTTCTCGGTGTGAAACCAAATTAGAGCATTTTGACCACCTCCAAAATTGGAATCATCATATTTAAAGGGTCCCTGCATGCCATCACTGTTGTGCTTAATCAGGAGGCAGCAGAGCTCAGGTTAAGGTCTTAAACCATCTATTATTATATTTATTAACCGTATCAACACGCTGTGTGTGGGTATTTGCCTTTGTGTGTGTGTGTGTGTTTGTGAATGAGTGAGAGAGAGTGAGAAAACTTTGATATCTGCAACTTTTATTATTAATATGATGCACTGACCTACTTTAAAAGTGTGTCTGTGTGTGTGTGTTAATCCCACTGTGTGTGTTTGAGTTTGTTTATCACTCGGAGTGTGTCTGAGTTTGAGTGTGTGCCAGCAGCTTGCTCCTTAATCCACTGCACGCTCATCAGATAGTGAGGTGCTGTGGCTGCCAGGCTGCCCCCTGCGCCCCCTGTGCCCACTGCTCCACTGCCCTGAGCCACACAGATAGAAGGGATGATGAGAGATGAGAGGAGATGAGAAGCTTTCTCTATGGGCGTGCGGCCTGCAGTCCTGCTGGGACTTTACCCCCACGCTCTTTCCAGCACAAACCCCCTCAGCCACACGCAGCACTCCAGATTAGTTTCATCTAATCCTTCAGCGATGTAGAAGATAATAAGCATTTTAATACAAGGATCTAGCCAGATGCTCCTCAGCCGAGCATTTAAAAGAGCAATGCAAATTGGCTTATGCTTCATCCTCAAAATTTCTAGACATTAACTAGGAATCTGACCTTTTTACTGACTGAGAAGTGTTGCAACAAAGTTTTCCCCTTCCGTACTTAACAGAATGTAATTGAATTTAATCCCACTGTGTGTGTTATAATTCTTTCTACATGTTGTTGGTTTATTTCTTACTCTGAGCTCATCGAAGCAAGTGTAGAAATTCTGTCAGAACTGCAGACAACATTTGTGATCTCAGATTGAAGAAAAGTTACCGTGGTAGTCTCGCAAGCCGGATTTCTGTCATCACAGAGCCGGTGTATTATGTGGTTTAATCTTGCTAAAAGCCACCACTTTTAAAAGGTCGTGGCCGTTTGACCGCCATACAAAATAACCATCCACAGGGCTGTGTTTCTTTTGGGCTACACAAGTGTAAGTTCTCAAAATGTGGCTACAGAAAAACACACCCACTGAAAACAAACTGGTATGCACTGCCAAACTGACTTTGACTGCTGCCTGCTTCAAAGAAAACAACCCCTGGCAAAATCCGGGTAGCTGTATCCAGCTTAAAGTGTAATACATATCAGAGGGGCCACACCTCTTTAAGCGAAGCATTTTAGACTGAGACTCCCCAAATGGAAATGATCTACATGAAATTTAAATATGCTGGTTTAGAACCTCATATGTAGTTTATAGGGAAGTCAAAAGTGCATGTAAAATCTGTATTAAATGCATACAACATGAAACTTAAATAGTTTAACAACATACAAGCAACATATAAGCATTGTAGTTGTGCTTTATTTATACATGAGGAAAATGAGAAATGGGCCACTTTTGTGGTATGTGTCACATAAAATTTATTTCTGTAACTATACAACAAAATTACATGATAACATTTATATAGAATAGCAACATGACACTTATTACTCTAGAGGATCTAACTGTTGACTAGAAATCTGACTGAAATGTGCCATCTTAAAATACACTTCCCAACAAGCTTTAATTACATTTAACTGGATGGCCAATCTTCTTCTTGTGCTGCAGAATTTAGTTCAGAGCTACTGGATTTTGTGTGGAGGTCAGCTTGCGCTTACTCATGCATGGATAAATATAGGCTGGATGCTGCTTCATCTCTTGCTCATACTTTCGGTCTTTATTAACCCTTAGAAGTGTACAGTCATTGCACAATATGAAGTTGCATATATAAATATACCCAGATATTCCATGTCACTTCAAACGTGTGAGTGTGTGTGTGTGTGTATATATATATATATATATATATATATATATATATCCAAAGTAGAACGGATTAATATTACTTACTTTATTACCTATCTGTCTTCCAGAGTAGGTAAATGAAGGTGGGGCTCCACCTGCTTGGTATTTACTGATAAAAACAAACCTGAAACTCTTCCTGTGCCAGTTAACGTCTTTATCAGATAAGTAGAGTGTTGTGTGACATCCAGCAAGGCTTGAAGATTGAGTCAGACTGATTTGAAGACTGGAAAAAAGTAACATTAGGCAGATCAATGAAAGCAAATTTCATTTGTGTAGCTTGATTTTATCGGCATTGTTAGGCTGAACTTATAGGACTGTTAAGACACAGTATATCTGCCTTATGACTAAGGACACCACTTATTTACACATATGTCATATGTATATTTCAGCACACTAAATCATTGCACACAGCAATGTCAGTGTTACACAGATATTTGTTACACTAATGTTCATGTCATTGAGTTGTACAATTGTAAATGTCTATATTACAGCTGCCTTATTGGCTAATTATCTTTTATTGTTTCTTATTGCACTGGACATTCTAGAGACACAAGTTCTTTCTTACCTTTCATTAGGAACATATGGTGGCTTTTGAAAGTAAAGATTTTGTTTTAACCTTACTGGAACCAGTAAGGTAAAAACTTTTTGGTCATTTTTCCATTAAAAATACTGGGAACTATATGAACAAAAGTATTGTGACTCACCTGTTTTTCAGGGTTTGAGCTTGGCCCCGTTCTTCCAGTGAAGGACAGTCTTAATGCTTCACCATAGCAAGACATTTTGGACAACACCATGCTTCCAATTGTGTGGACACAGTTTGGGGAAGAATCTTTTCTATTCCAGCATGACTGTGCCCCAGAGCACAAAGCAAGCTCCCTCCATAAAAACATGCTTAGATGAGTTAATTGTGGATGGATTTGACTGGTCCACGCAGAGTCCTGACCTCAGACCCATCCAGCACCTTTGGGATGAACTGGAATGGAGATTATGAGCCAGGTCTTCTCGTCCAATATCAGTGCCTGACCTGAAAAATGCTCTACAGAATGAATGGGCACAAATTCTCACAGAAATTCCAAAATCTTGTGGAAAGCCTTCTAAGAAAAGAGGAAGATGTTGCAGCTGAAATGGGGGAGCAACTCTGTATTAAAGTGTATGTATTTGAATGCAATGCCATTAAAACCTCTGTTTGGTGTCATGCTCGGACGTCCAAATACTTTTGTCCATATTATGTACTTTTTCCCGCCTGCATGTTTTGAACTCGAGAGTCGCATTTAAAGCGGGCGTGGTTTTCCCACCGCTTCTTTAGATAGTTTACGTTACTGACTGGAGTTTTTATTTTCCCACCTGTATTCCGACAAAACCCGCCATCCGTTGCGCTGCGACGCGAGAACGGTTTTGTTTTGCAGGCAGGGATTGGCCCAGCGGTGCTTATTAACATAAACCGAACATTAACATAAACCAATCCCACCGCAGGTGGGCGTGGTTCTCCGGAATACGGGTGGGAAAGATCATGAACGCCCCTAAGCGCTCAATGCGAGCATGGAGGTTTGAACGCGTCCCTTCATTCTCATTATCCGAGTCAAGACACACGGAGCTGGGTGTCGGGACGGGAAAGTGCCGTTTCTGGATCTTATTCTCTGTCGCTCTCGTTCGGGTTTTCTCTACTTTTTGTTTCTTTTCGAGAAAAACAAGACAACAAATGTTGGATCTATGTTAACCCTGCGTGGAGTCCTACGACTACTTTAAAACTGATACGAAGGAATGCATCTTTTCTTTGTGAAATTAACTTCTCTGATATCGCTGACTGCCCTGACCACAGGTAACCACCGACCAGAGCTCCGTAATAAAATATTAAGTAGTTCTGAGAACCTAGGCGTGCTAGTTATCACTAAAAGTTTGGACTATGTGTAATAAAAGCTCTGTAAATGTTGAGGAGCATACTTGTTGCACTCGAGCTGAAAGTTAAGTCAGTTTTCCTACTGAGTGTTTCTGCTCCATGTTGCCCGTGTGTAAGCTTTTAGTCTGTGTTTGTATAAACAATATTCTATATTCATTCATTTGTGCTTAAACTCGCATATTAAGTACCTAATGACCAATGTTCCTACTTTTTCACGTTTCTGGTGCTGACAGACTTTGGTATCCACCAGCCAAAATGAGAATATGTAGGAATGTGCTTTTTAATAATATTGGGCATTAAAATGATATTATTTTTTAAGGCCAGATACGTAACTGTTCCTTATGATAAGCATAGATGAAATATATGAGTTTGTTGCTGCTCCATGTTGCCCACTGTGTAACCTGTTAGTCTGTGATTGTATAAAAACTTGCATATTATGTGGTTAATGACACGTTTTCCTACTTCTTGTAACGTTTCTAGTTCTGGCAGACTTTGGTATCCATCAGCTGATACAAAAATATGTAAAAGTAAGGGAAGATGTAGCCCAAAGCTATTACTGGGCAATAAAAAAAGTATAATTTATTTTTAAGGCCAGATATCTACATGATAAACATAGTTTATAGTAAAAACAAGAAGGAAGGAAATATTGTATAGCTACTTTGGGCCAGTTAGGTCAGATTGCAGAGGTTTTTACAGGTCAGTGTTAGCAGCCAAATATAGTAGATTCTTTGGGAACAGCTGCAGGATGAAGAATGTGTCAGACCCCACTGCCTCCAAACATCTCTTTAAGGTGCTATTACTCACACTTCTGCCTCACTGCAGGGTCGCAGCCATGGCATTTCAGTTTCCAACCTGGAGAAACCCTTTGTTTGCAGACACTCAGCATGCAACAGGTTGCAGCTGGGAGAAAGCAACACAAGACATTCCTTTAGGCCTTTCTTCTGCTTACGTTCCTCACAGTAATGATGCCAGAAAGGGTCTTGTTTTGGAGCAGCACTGTAAAACAAACTATTTTCCTTTCATAAGGATACTTTGATGAGCAGATCTTTATAAAAATGTTCAAACAAATCCATGTTTTGAGAGCCAAAAGTGTTTTTTCTGTGGAATTCCCCCAAAGACCTGCTTTTGGCGTCTTGAATTTTAAAGGTGTAGCTTGAGATGTCAATCTCAGAATTTGACCGTGCCTGAAATATCACAGCTCTGGATCTGAATCTCACTGATGCCTCTGTGCTTGCAGGTCTGAAATGTTCTGAAAAATGCCAAAACGGGGGTACGTGTGTGCCTCCTCCAGATGGAAAAGGAGAATGCAGGTGAGTGTGAACCTCAACAAGTGGTCGATCCATTCCAAATGCTTTTGGGCCAACCCTGGTTCTGCAATTGAGTCGCTTTGTTATATTTGCTTCATTTTAATTGTACTGTTTTGTTGTGTTGTTTCAAATAAAAGCATAGCTGAATTCCTTCTTTTTTAGTCGAGGCTCTACCTGGCAACTGCGTGTGTTCAGTGTACGCTTGCATGCAAATTTGCATTCTTGAGGAGAAAACAAGCCCTTAGGCCATAATGATGGTGGCGATGATGATGATGATGATGATGGTGATGGGTGGGATTTGGCCGTCTGTGTCTCAGTCCCTGTCTCTCGGCATGCTGTTTGTGAACACGGGCCACTTCTCCAGCAGAAGTCTCAGAGACGCTCTGAGCCCTAAATCTTGTTTCTCTTCTCTTTTATGAAACGACAGCTGGGGTTTGCCAGAAGCTCGGCAGCCATTGTTCTCCAGTCCTAGATTAATTCTGTGTGACTAATCTGTGTGAGGCTTCCCAGAATGCCTGTGTCCCCCCACCCTCACATGTGCCCCTGTCCCCACTCGGGTGTTTTGTCCACTTTTGAATGGCCATTCTCTCTGTGTGATTTACATTAGAAGGACAGATGGCAGCAGAGTGTAATTGGACTGGATGTTTTTATAATTGGAAGCAATGCACTAGAGGAATATACAAAGAAACAGACTTGCCCTAGAGTGCATAGCTTCACTCTCCTGACTTTAATGGGGAGAAAGGGACAAAACGTGCCCCCCAAAACTCAGCTTCTTATGAGACTTATCCTGCGTGGATTTCGTCTTTAGGGTGACTTTTACAGCTGTTGTGAGACGGTAAATTAAATGCAAAAAAAAAAAGAAAGCCATCCTTCTCGTGAACAAATCAGCAGATTACATGACTTGTGATTAGACTGTTGAAATTCTCTCACTGGTTTCTGTAACAGTAAGAAAACCCCACCAAGTAATGTTTTTTGTGCCGCATAGTGTTTAATGAAGCATTTAACTTTTTTTGGAATGTTCGAAAGTTGTGCATTTTTATCCATTGGCCATTTTTTCTATTAACTGTCCAAATAACCAGTAGATGACTTGATTGCAAATCGATAGTGACAGCCTCTGTGACTTTGGATTGTCCTCTGAACTTTTCCTACCTGCTTTCAGCGGAGATTTGAATGTGGGATAGAGTTTCGGGAGTTTGGCCCAGGGCAACAGTGTCTTCTTTCTTGTTATCAGCGAGTTATCGGCCTGGCCGGTTTGAAATGGGGTCTGCTGCGCTGTTTGCGGCCTCCCTTAGAGGGCCGCTAGCGCATGGGGCCACGCTGGCGCGGGGCCACGTCTTAATTCTGTCTGGCAGCCTCCCTGCTGCAGTCGGGCCACAAAGCCGCCATTGTGCCCCGCTAACCCTCAGACTCCTCTAATTAAACATGGAGATACGACCGGGGCTGCTCCGCCCGCCCACCCGGGACGCTCGCTCACCGTGTCTGCTGCCTTTCATGTATTGTTCAGCTGCTACGAGTGGACGGGCCACTGGGCCCGCAACATGTCTGGCCAGCCCTGGCAAGCAGCAGGTTCAGAGGTCAGTTTTGACCACCCTGTGCCACTATCAAACGCATCCATTGTGCGTGCCCTGAAAATGCTTTGGGGACAGTGATTGTGCTCTGTGGTCAGAGTTTGGAAGCACATTTGTTTTGGTGCAGGGCTAAAAGGAGTTTTGTTACCATCTGTTGACACTGAAAGCTTTGGTTTTGGTTTGGTTTGAACATGAGATGAAATGAAATGAAAAGTAGAAGATGAGCGGTCAGTGTGATGTCATCATGATTTCACAGCTTTTTTTTTTTTTACACATTTTAAAGTTTCAGAAGTTCTTAAACATGTGATTTTGTTTATTTTTTTTCACACACTTTCCCCTGTGTGCTGGTGTGATGTGTGTGACAAATTGTTTTGACACTTTCTTGGAGAGGGTCACTACAGCTATTTGCACATTCATGAACAGGCTTGAACAGAACACGGGCCAAGATTTCGCTAACGGCTCTTTTGGTTATAAATATAAACGTATTTTTGATCCACATTAGACATTTTATCAAAAATAACTAATACCATAGAAACCTTACCTATGATAGTGATGAAGTGAGGGTCAAGGTGATGGTTG
The DNA here is from genome assembly GCA_037974485.1 of Hemigrammopetersius urotaenia. Lineage (NCBI taxonomy): Eukaryota > Metazoa > Chordata > Actinopteri > Characiformes > Alestidae > Hemigrammopetersius > Hemigrammopetersius urotaenia. The sequence goes on along the minus strand of JBBPDC010000039.1, from coordinate 7,306,802 downwards.
AAGTGGGGAAAACATGGTTCTTTATTTGCTTTGACAGGAAACTCCCCAGTTATTGAGTTGCATTCATTTGAAATGCTTGACTGCTTTTTTCTCTATGAAGTCTGTTAGTTAATTTTGGTTATGTGTCTGTCAGTCAGTCTCGCATAGATAACGTGTTAGAGATGTCATAATTCACATGCCATACTAGGAATGCCAAATCTTCATTTCTGGTGCTCAGACTTAGACGAAGTAGCAGTGAGGGAGCAGTTATCACAGACAAGGCCAAATGCCTGCCTGGCTGACAGTAATGTAAAGCAGCTACAGCAGTGTGAAGGAGGGAGAAGGTGGCTAGAACCAAGGGGCTTAGAGTCTGACATGGAGATGAGCGATGTGAGGCTTGGAGTGGATGCTGAAAAGTTGCCTTGCCAGAAGTTGGCAAGCATCAAAGCATCAGAAACCTGGCCAGACTGTTACTACAGGGAACTTTGAGCTTCTTCTTGTTGGATTAGGCCTGGTTCCACCTGGAAAGCTTAGCTGAGACTTAATGTGTTTTGGAGACCCATGGGTCAGGTACATTTGGTTGTACTTTATTCATATTTTATAACTCTCCTTTACCTGAAAGTGCTGGGTCAACTAGGACCTAGTCTCATGTACCTACATATAAGGACTGGATTGTTTGGACTCGAGTGTTCCGGTTTTAGGCATTTTTTATTTTTTACAAGCATTTGGGAACTTTTATGTAATTAGTACACATAAGTTAAAGTGCTTAAACTGACTACTTTTGGAGTTTGGAAGAGTTAGCAAACTGCAGCTACTTCTAAAGTAAACAGAAGAGCCTCAGAATCCATAAGGAACTGAAACCTTTCGGGGCAGTTGGGTGGCCTAGTGGTTAAGGCATCCGCCCTGCGACCAGAAAGTCCGGGTTCGATCCCCAAGCGCTAGGCATCGCTGAGGTACCCTGAGCAAGGTACCGTCCCCACACACTGCTCCCTGGGCGCCGTGTTCCTGGCTGCCCCCTGCTTCACTTGGTGAATGGGTTAAATGCAGAGGTTGCATTTCGTGCTGTTCACACTGTGTGCAGTGGTGTGTTCACGCATGACAAATGGTCACTTTCACTACATATACCTGTGTATGAATATATATTGTAGATGAAGTCAGGCGGCTATATTTGTGACTTCATTTTTATCCCTAAACGTCTATTTCAAAACAGAGAATCCATGGAGTAGTTCTAACGCATAAGAGTCACTGAGTTATCTGTTTAGTAAAATATGAAATATGTAAAAATGTCTTTCTGAGGTAATAAACTGTACAGTACAGATGTAACAAAGGGAATATTCCTTTATTCCTTTCATTTCTGACACCAAACATACTGATCCTCAAACCCCATCAGCCCAGGTGCTCCTCTGAATACTGAAATGCTTGACTATACATGAGTACACTTGAGAAATTGTTTACTTAGTATAGTTGAGGAGCAGTGCAAGGATCAGCTTGTGTGGGTAAGCAATCAAACTGGTCAGTCATTTGCTCCCCGGGCAGATGCTATAAGTACTGTATGAAAGCAGCCTCTTGTCTTTGCTTGGGGGATTCAATGTGAGCTTTGTTTACAGGGTCAAAGATGAGTTCCTTTGAGTTCCTCTCCACATTCAGATACAGGAAACGCACTTCCACGGCCAGGCAAGGCAGAGTGCTGAGTCTATTATCATATCACACGACTAACATCTTTACAGAGACGTGATGATTGAGGGAAATTACTTGTTTTGGCTTGTCTCCTGATGCAGAAATCAGATACTTCTGATCACACTCTTATTCTCTTAGTGATCCTGCGAAACTTTTGATCACACGTTCAGTGATAGCGGAGTGCGGCGTATTATGTTCTGTATGCACAGCTGGGCAAGCAAAAAAAAAAAAAAAGAAAGGAAGGGGAAAAAATCAGACGTGTTGTTTTTATTTGATGCTTTTGACCTGAGCCATCTGTCTGTGGAACATAGCATTACAAGTGATCGCTATCAAGGTAAAGTATTCATGCAATACAATGGCCGACAGTTGCTGCATAATATGTACATAGGGCCTGTGGTTTAAACCATTCAGCCCCAGCAGTGGCAGCTGCCTTAAGAAATACCACATACAGTTTCCAAATGCTGTGAGGCTGTGTGAAAAGTGTTGCTTTCTGGAAACAAATCCTTCTTCCTGAATACCCAGGACCATCGTGCACAATACCCAGAACGTATTCAGAGTTTTGAAGGACACCTGAAAACACTAATATAGTTCCCAGACTCATAAAAACACCAGACGCAGCATTCATTAGTGCCGTATAGAGTCCCTAATGCTTACTCCTCGCTCTGTCCCTGGGGTTGCTGGCCTTTCCCATGGGGTCCTTTAGTAACAAGGATAAACAAGCATGGTTCTAATGAACACTAACAGATGTGGTCTTGGAAGACAAGTCTCCCCTAGTGATTACAGAGAGGGCCAGAGAAGCCCGAGGCCATCTTTTCATAAAGATCAGACAAGACTCTACATTAGACACCCAGCCACAGGAAATGAGGATTTGAAAGCTAGCGGACTACTGAGGTGTTGTTCTTGCACCATTTGAGAGTTGAAAAATTCCAGGTCAGTGGTAAAAGCAGCGCCAAGAACAAACATAAGGTGACCAAAGGTTGCATACAAGTAGCAATTGCTAATGAAGAACAGGCAATCTGCATTCAAGGTGTCAGACAGTATAGAGGGATGAATGATCAGAATTGGCCAAGATCAGAATCGGAATGTTCATGTTCAGAACAGACAATCGGCCAATTTACAGTTAAAAGTTTGGTCACTCAGTGTTGTAATTGGACAAGGTAAATAATGTGTGGTTTGTGTAGTGAATATCTCAATACATAATAGGTATTCATACTTTTGTCCTAAACTGCAAGAGATTTCAGTAAAGAAAGAGTTTGTCAGATTTATACCTTAGCTCAGCGACATTACTGGAGTCTACAAACATCAGGGACTGAACTCTTCTTATGGAGGTGAAGGTGATTCTCACTTTTGAAAATAACAGAAATAAGAAGAGTTTGAAATAAAACTAAATTATAAGGCCATTTTTCCTAGTATGGCCTTTCCTAAAGCTGGGGTTTTATCCTTTTGAAAGCTAGTCAAAGTTGTCTGGCACAGCTAGCTAACTATCATTTGTATATATTATGATCGTTTGGAACCACTATATTTAAGAGTTACTGTGTTTGACGACTGTACCCCTGGCATCTGACAATAAACAGTAAATCAGGCTAAAGAGTAAGCAGTAACAGAGAATGTGTGTGGATATTTTTTAGTTCCTGTCTCTGAAATGATCTGGGGTTATTAAGGTATTTGAGGCTATAGCTCAATAGTCTGGACTGTCTAACGGGAGTTTTAAAAAATCTTGTTTCGTTTTCAACTAGAACCACAAGACTAATATGTTTTTTAAGTATTTGAAGTTCATTTCCCACTCATTGGCATAGTGTAAACCACATGTCTACTAAATTACTTGCCTCAAACCACCTTTCTGGCACGGTTATCTATGAAAATGATCTGTCTGTCTGTATTTTGTATGTAAAACTAGGTAATACAGTGTCATGTTGCTTAACCACTGGCTGTTCTGAGTCATGTGTGAAATGATTTTGTGCTAATAAATATAAGCCTCTTTTATTTGTTACATTAGGCTCAAAACTCTGGTACTAGAGAAGCAAATTTGAAACGTAATTGAGTGCATTAGGGTTAAGTGTTAATTTCAGTTTGTCTAAACTGTTCCTTTAAACACTGCACATGCTTCCTGACTCGGTAAAAAGAGGAGTTTAGCCTTGAAAGGTTATCTGAGTTAGTGTTTAACTTTGTGTGTGTGAGAGACAGTCTCCTCCACTGTATACCCTCTCAATGGCAGATGGCAGATTAGGCCGCAGGGAGTGGAACACCAGCCCTCCCTGCGTATTTTTCATCTGGCTATGGGTCAGGTGTCAGCAAAACATCTGCTCTGGCACCGGGCAGCATTGCGGGGCTGGCAGCGACCTGTTGTCAGGGGCTACTGATGGCCACAGAGAGAAAGAATCCCATCCTTTGCTTGAGGGACAAAAGGATTTCTGTGTATCGTGCAGCAAAGGTATTCTAACAGTATCAGTTCAACAAAAGGGTCACTCTGTGGTCACTCAGCTCCAAACAAATGATCTCAGTTGACACAGCGTCTGATTTTGCTGATTTGTTTCATCTGAATCTATGAGATGTGTTTTGTAAATACTGAGAAACATCAGTATGGTTTCAAGAACTGTGTGCAACCACATTTATTTTGCTTTATGCTGAAAGCTCGACGGCCCATCAGAAAGTGGCCTGAATGCTTTTGGTCTCTCTGAGCACGCTTCACTCTCCCTGAAAGATGGAGTTTATGCTGACAACTTATTTGTCGAGCTCGTGCCAAGTTAAAGTGCAAGCTGCCTCTCCCCATCACTTTTCTCCTCATGTGTGCTTTACTAGCAGAAGCTACGAGAGGCTGACTCGGTGCTTCATATGTTTGCCTTTCGTGTCCCCTCCACAAGTGGAAATGTTTGCCAGGCCAGGCAAGTTGAGTGGACTTTTCAAAGCTGGTGTGATTTCTCGCGGGGTTCTGTGAAGTGCGGCTGCCAGCAGTCTCCACTGAGGAGTGTTGTCAGGGATGGGGACGCAGGACGGAGCGAATTTTTGATGTAAACGGCTACGTTCCGTTCAGACCAGGGACTCCTCCCCTCAACGAGCTGCAAAACTCTGAAGACCAGCCTTCATATCCATCATTTCTGATGAAGTGAGTGTTTATCTTGTGGAATGCTCTCTCTTAAATCTCTCTGCAAAGCGTATCAAACACTTTTTTTAATAACTGCCAACAACAGCAAATCCCACATGCAGGAATTCAGAAAGGTGTGTTTCTGCCAGCTTGGCCTTAGTGTAACTTATAAAGTATGCCCTAAATCCACAACACCTAACAATGGCCAAATTCCATGACTGCCCTGCAAAAAACGAGTCTTGGCGAGTGAAAGTGTCTGAAATGTGGGCAATGTGGTGAATATTTCTTATTATTCAATTATTCAACCCAATTTTTGACAACTCCAGATAATATCACTTGCAATGAATAAAAATATGATAATATTTGAATATTCATACAACAGTCTTACATTGAATGATGATTAATTTCCTACATGTAAAGTCAAGATTGATTTATTGCCTGATATTTTGATTTAGTCCAGATATTGTTCTTAATTAGACTTGATGAGATTGATCTGAGTAATAAAATGATCAATGAAATTTCTAGCTTTTATGCTTTTTTGCGTACATATCTGTCATCATCAGTGCTGAATCTGATACACATTTGTATGCAACAGAGACATTTGGACTGAAATGACCTGGATCAGAATTGCACAGAAGTATAATGTCATTTTTAGAGGGTCACAAATGCACAAAATTTAATAAAATTAAGACATTTAGGCAAAACATAGGCAAAAAAACTGTTTATGGCAATAATCTATCTGCCAATATGTTCCTGATTATTGTGCATCTCTTGCCATTATAAAAGGTCTAGAAAATGTCAAATGAGTAAAGATTAGGGAAGGAACCATCAGCCCTTTACTTTGGTATGTGACCCAGGCCTGACCCCATGTTGCACATTCACAAGTGACTTCTGAACTTGTGGTGAGAACAAGTTTCTCTTATGTATCTTCAGTTCCTCTTCAGGACTGCATGGATCATCCTGGCTTGACACACAAAAGGGCGTTTTCCCTGCAATGTTGAATCAACTTGATTTTTCCCATCTCACGCATCCTTTAATGAGAAGTTTAGAAACTGGAGGCCTGAGATCTGAAGTTGCAAGATGGCCGGAAGAGGAGGGGAAAAGAGAGGAGGAGAAGAAGGCTTAACTGAATACTTACTAGGAGGGAACAGAGGCGCCCGGGCTGCAGTCAGACCGACTTTTGAATGGCCGCGTGAACAATGGCTCTTCTGATGGAGTCTTCCTGCTGCAGGGAAGCCATTCAGAGCTTTTGCTGCCTCGACCGCCCCATTCCCCCAAGTGGAGGGGTTACAGGAGGCGAGCAGAGAGTCGCAGGGGGTGGGGGGTGTTAGAACGGCAGCTGCTGGCCGCTCATTAACATGCACACCTGCTTCCCAAGGCCGCATATTCCAACACAGAGCACCACAGTCCTCTCAGTGATGTCCAGACCAGCTCGGTTTTTCCACTGCATTATCACAGCTCAGATAAGCACAGCCCAGACGATTGGTCAAAGTTTTTATTTACTTTTTAAATTTAAAAATGTGACAAATGTTTGTAGCATAGTTAAAATGACTTTAAAGTTAAAAATGTCTTTTTATTAAGACATCATTATATCTCAGTTTTTATACATAAACACAATCAAGACATAGCTAATGAGTAATTATCTTATGAATAATTGTGATAAACCATTTGTCTGTTATTTTGGGCAACAATTAAAGTGCAAGCTTAAAGCGGAGGAATTTGTTTAGCTTTCTTCTTCTCATCTGTCTTTACTTTGTAGTTCACGTATTCACTCACAGTGTTGCGAGTCTTTTGTACTCCACAGGGTTGTAAAGAGTCTTCATAACGGTGTAGTGGGATGTGGTCTAACATTGTTTCTAAACTGGCCTGCAGATAAGTGTGGGGTAATGGAAGTGGGACAATGAGAGGAAAGGTAGACAGGGGTGCAATTCCCACCATTGCTTTTAGTGGTTTTGGCGTGCCTGGTTCTCAGTCCTCTGTGTTTTCTTTTCCTGGTTTTAGGTTATTGGCCATCCTAATCCTGGGAGAGACACAGTAAAAACACAGCTCCCCCCGTCCCAGCCTGGGGCCCTGTTGTGATCAGAGGGCAAAATAGCACAGGGAATGTGTAGGGGACACTCAGGCTGCCCCCAGGGCCTAAAGACATGGCTTAGGTATTCCACAGCCACTGTGTGGCTATGCAGTTAACGAAAGGTTGTTTCAACGTTGTTCATATTGCAGGGAAAACACACGCTTTGTGTCAGGCCAGCAAAATTGGGCGAATGCCTATGCTTGAGCCAACTCAGGATAACCCCTGTTATGAAGTCTGTAGGGCTCTTTTTACAAAGTTTTTCGTTGTGCAGTGCCTTTATCCCTCCAGTTCATGATTGATGCCGGGACAAGCTTCTACTGTAGAAGAATACGAGGTATTGAGATGGTGGAAAGGGTGCTTTGAAGTGCCTGATAATGTTAGCCCTGGGTTCAAAGACTCAGCTATAGACACTGCCTTGTCCTTTGAGTGAATGAATGGTGGAGAACGGCTGAGGCGCGCAGAAATTTCCCCCTAAGAGCTGACGATGTGTGGCTGCTTTTCATGCAACTGTTTGAAACAGGATTAGAACAGCGAGCCAGAATCTACAATGAGCTCTGTGGAATCCCATAACATTAAAAAAAAAAACCTTTTCATCCACTTCTGGGCTGGAGACACCGTTATTCTGGGTTCTGAGTGAAGATAGTCACGTCTACAGTGTTGTTGACTGTATTAGTACTAGTTTTCGGTGGCATTTACAAATAACGTGTGAAAGATCAAATTAGATTTGTCATTTTACATGGTGAGATTCGAAGGTTTATACACACTAGGTGTGTAATGTTATTTGCTGACAGTATTACGGTAGCATCTAATAAGATTTTGTGAAGGAAACTCATGTTCAAATCAACTGTGTGAAAAAATAGAGCACAGCAAACTTGTATCCTGGTTAATTTGTCAACACATTTCTTATTATTCTGTATTTGTAGCAACAGTATCCTGCTAGTATCTATGATCATATTCATTACGCAACTGGCTGTCTGACCTGTTTTTAATGTCTGTGTAAGCTGGAAATGGGTTCTAACCTCAGTAGCCATCAAGCACTTGGGATGTAACCTCAGTGACCATGCTGTCATCAGCTCTTCTTTTTTTGTGGTTGTGTTGTATTTCAGTGTGGCCTTTCTGAGTCTTACTACCATTTGAGACTGATTCTTACTGTGAATTGACTCAAAGCATAGTTTTCCAATTGTGAATGCATCATAGTTATCATGGTTGGACAAACAGCTGCAAATAACAAAAACAGTGACCACAGTTACTGAAAAGGTGAAAAAGTTAATTTGGCTGTTAAATACTGATGTTTCTGAAAATGAAACTGTACTTGTAAATAACTGTACTTATCTGTGAATCATTGGAGGTATTTTTTTTTTCTTTTAGGTGCCCTGACAAATTCTGGGGATCAGCGTGCCAGTTCCTCAACCCTTGTGCCTCCAATCCTTGCTGGAATGGCGGTGAATGCCAGCAGGTCATTCGTGACAACAAGGTGGACTTCGTCTGTAAGTGTCCGTTGGGCTTCATGGACCCTCGTTGCCTTACTCCCACTGACAACCCCTGCCGCAGCTTGCCATGTGGAAATGGAGGAACTTGCGAGCTGACCAGTGTCCGCACGTTCAAATGCAAATGTCCTCCAGGCTGGACAGGTAATGAGCAACTACACCTTACAACTGGTCCACCTTCTCATGTCTGAGCTGAATAAAATGCATCTTTTTTTTTATAGGGAAAAACTGTCAGCAGGCTGATCCTTGTGCCTCAAACCCTTGTGCCAATGGGGGCCAGTGCAGTCCGTTTGACTCCCACTACATCTGCACCTGCACACCTTTCTTCTCAGGTGAGACGTGCAAACAGGACGTCAACGAGTGTGCCCTGAACCCGTCTCCCTGCAAGAACGGCGGTTTGTGTATAAATGAAGTAGGCACCTACCGCTGCAACTGCCCAATCGAGTACACAGGGAAACATTGCGAAACTCGCTACCTGCCCTGCAACCCGTCACCGTGCCTCCATGGAGGAACTTGTGTCCAAAAGGGAGAAACAAGCTACAGGTGTTCCTGTCTGCCAGGTAAGCAAGTGTTCACATGTTTCTAACGGGTCCAATAACTTGTTCATTCATTAATCCCACCATTCCTTCCCAGATGTAGGAAAAAGCCTCATTCTTTGTTTACTTAAATAACACCGAGTTTTTTGCCAAACCTCAGGATGTGCTGAAAAAAAGATGTCAAATAAAATAGAGACAACTATAATAAACACACCGATGTGTTTCATAGACACAAGAACTTTTCATGACAGCTTCTGTTGTGGTCTCTGAACCAAGATGAATAGAGTTTTATAGTAACCTTATAGTGTCAATGTTTCCCACTAGTATGGAACCTGGGCTAGGCCAACATGTTCTCCTGACAGCATGATGTAAACCCAGCCTAGTGCTAGTTTTTGCAGTCGACTCCCATTGTAGCCCTGCCTCAGTGTGTGTGAACCAGCCGGCAGGAAAGCATTAGTGCTTATCGTAAGGAAGTGTCTGAACGACAACATCCTCACAGTGCTGTCTCTGGGTATAAGGTAGAACAAGGAGCTTACACACACACACACACACACACAGTTTCCCTCACGTCACACGTGTTCAGCGGACCTAGTATTGAGCCGCTTGGATCTCAGAGTTATGGTGAAAGGATCAGGTAAAAGGGAGTACTCCAGCCTTATCCTCATCATTTCGTTCATCCTGATTTAAAGCTACAATTATGAACGTGTCCATAACTAACACAGTTCGGTGCATCATTAGTCATGATGCAGGAGGTGTTAAAGGACAAAATTTGGGATTTTTCATAAGTAATGGTACCGAAGAAAATCAAAGGAAGCTGTGGTTAGCGTCAGTTGGCTTTGTTGCCATTGGTGCCTCTGACTTGAGACCTGGCACTGCCATTCTTTCCAGAAAAGGAAGGCCGTTGACCGCAAGAACGTTAACGACTGTTTTAGATTGTAACAGTGGGTTTCACAAACACTGCATCTCTGTTTAGAGTGTAAAACAATAGAAAGTCCGATTTTTTTTCAAGAAACTTTCATTCAAGCTGATATAAACATTTAAAAGTTGTTTGACAGATGGGAGAAATGTTCTGTTTTTAGCAAAACCGTGTTTGTGTCTTTATTATGGTTTGTTTGTTGCATGTTTCATTCCTTTGCTAAGTTAAATAAACACCCAGCTGTTTTGGGATGCTGAGTGAGCAGGCAGCATTATTCTTCTCCTCAGGTTTCAGTGGTCAGAACTGTGAGGAGAACATTGATGACTGCGTGGACCACCACTGCCTTAATGGAGGAACCTGTGTGGACAGAATCAACTCTTACAACTGTCAGTGCAAACCAGAGTGGACAGGTATGACCCTTATATAGCTATAATGCAGTAATTCAGTTTATTCCACTACCTTTATATACTATATACATTTCAATTTATGTTCTACGTTGAACACAAAGCTTCATGTTGAAAATAATGGCAGCTGGTGTAGCCTAGTGCGTAATATTGCTGGCCTCTCAACAAGCAGATGACTCTTAATCTTACATTTGTCTACATCTATGATTCTGTTGTATGTCACTGTGGCCTGACAAATGCATAAGTATGATTGACTAACAACCAAAGTATAAGGTATAAGCAAAAAATGGTTCTCCAGAAAGGCTTCGACATGCCAACCCAGCATCTGAAATGCTTGGGCAGTGTTCTTGGATCTAGCATTTAAGTCATGGGTCTCACAGCAAGGTTGTCCCGTAGGTCAGTTCTGCACTGAAGACGTCAACGAATGTGATCTGATGCCCAACTCCTGTCAGAATGGCGGCACCTGTCTTAACACCCAGGGTGGCTATAACTGCGTGTGTGTGAATGGCTGGGCGGGTAATGACTGCAGTGAGAACATTGATGACTGTGCCAACGCTGCCTGCAGGGAAGGAGCAACTTGTCATGATCGTGTGGCCTCCTTTGTCTGCGAATGTCCTCCTGGTTACACAGGTTTGGAAATTTAGCTTCAGTTGTACCAGTCGTGCCCAAATGTAAATGTAAATGTAAATGTAAATGTGGTCCTGCATATCTACCACCGTGTAGAGTATAGTTCCATCAGAGAGCGCTCTTGCTCTCCTATTCAGATCCTCCTGGAAACTTTGATTACTTTGGATCAGAGGCGTTGGATCTAAACTTTGCGTGATGGTAGATCTACAGGACAGGAGTTGATCATTCCTGATGTTGACAGTAATTTATCAGATGTAGCAGAGCTGAGAGAAATTACATTAGTGTACATATCAGTGTAATACATAGACAAGTATGTGCTTTTATTTCTGAATTCTCTTATTCGTGTAATCTAGGTTTGCTGTGCCACTTGGATGATGCCTGTATTAGCAACCCATGTCAGAAAGGCTCCAATTGTGACACCAACCCAGTCAGCGGAAAGGCCATCTGCACCTGTCCTCTGGGCTACTTTGGCTCAGCCTGTGACCAGGATGTTGACGAATGCTCTCTAGGTGAGAATGAAACCACCTTGACTTTATTTTAGAGATAAAGCAGATCGTTGACAGGCAACCTTTATGTTTGTATTGGTTTGTGGTGTATTAGCTCGTGGCTGTGGAATGTCCCATGTTTGAAAGACCTTGTTGCTGGATGTTCCTGTAGGTGCAAATCCATGTGAGCATGGAGGAAAGTGCCAAAACACCATAGGTTCATTCAAGTGTAAATGTCTGGGGGGTTACGTGGGACCGCGCTGCGAGCTGGACGTCAATGAGTGCTTGTCCAACCCATGCCAGAATGATGCCACCTGTCTGGACCAAATAGGAGGCTTCCACTGCATCTGTATGTCAGGTAAACAAGTTTTACACTCTTCCTTGCCTTACATTACTGTGAGATCCATACAGAAGCTTATAGGCAGTATTCGTCGCCATTCAAAGGTTTGTAATCAAGGTTTTCTGTATTATAAAATAGTTGATATTAATCAGTGGCACACAGATTGAACAACAGTTTAAATACAAAGGCTTAACAGAAAACAAAAATGTATACATATGTTATTTGTCATTTAATACATTTCCAGAATACCTCATACATGTCATAAATCATCTCAAGATACATTTTGATGTCTAGTTTAATTGTATTTAAAGTCACATTGTGTAAGTTATTGTTTTATGTAGTTTAACAAAGCTTTTAATGTGACAAGTGATTCCAAACTTTGCTAAAGGTTATTGTTTGTATGTCTTGGCTTTGCATGTAATGTCAGCAGTTTGTAATCAGTCTTTTACTTTGCCTAGTTGCAAAAACACTCAGGCCTGATCAAAGAAAGCATGATACGTCCTCTGTTTATTACACGGGAAGAAATAAGAATCTGACAGCATTACTAAGCTGTAGTGAATTCTCCTGCTGGCACTGAAGCTTATCTCTCCATGTTAATTGGCAGGGTATGAGGGAAAGTTCTGCGAGATCAATACTGATGAGTGCGCCAGCATGCCCTGCATCAACAATGGGAAGTGCATCGACAAAATCAACAACTACCAGTGCGAGTGCCCCACAGGTGAGCACGAGGGGGTGGGTGGGGGGGGGGGGGGGGAGGGGGGGGGGAGGAGGGGGAGGGGGGAGGGGGGTGGGGGGGGTGGGGGGGGG
>JBBPDC010000039.1:7261238-7294381 GCA_037974485.1 Hemigrammopetersius urotaenia | reverse complement strand
AAGCGGTCTGGGGGGGTTCTCAACCCTTTGACCCAGGACTGTTGGGGGGGGGTTGGGCACCCCCCCCCCCCCCCCCCCCCAGCACAATACGGAGAGAAGAAATGTAATCTCTGCCCTTAGGCAGTCTTTGCCTGCCCCCGCGATATGTTAAGAAAATCCATATTAGATCTTCCGTAAAGTTAGCATTTTGGTCTTGCTCTGAAAAAAATATTTTTACTGTGTGGAGCAGATCATATTTGTATAAGTAGAAATTTATATTTGTAACATAATCAGAATGATAATATGCTCCTCATAGGAGGCAAGTCCCTGAGACAGGTCAAAGAGTGTTTGTGTATCCTTAAACAATGAATGTATTTTTTCTATTTAAACCGTACAAATCAATTCACATCATGAGGTATGTGCTACAATGATGGTTTGCTCTGAAGTATTCTGAAGAATAGACTCCCTCATCCCCTCACTTGTCCCAGTTGAAGTGGAAGTAACTTTGAAGAAGAAGTAGCAAGCATCTCTCAAAAGCATATCAAACTATTATTTCGGAGAAAGACGACCCCCTCTTGTAGGGAAAAAGTACATCTGGGATGCAGAAGAATTCATGCTTTAATGGGTGTGTTTTTGTGTGAGGTGATGGAGAGGTCTATGGGGCCTCTAAACCCCCCAGAGTGTTATGGTGTGTGAGGTAGTAAGCTGAGGAATGGAGTAAAGGCCCCTCCAGTTTGTCTTCAGATGCAAATAAGCACCCTTCGGCATGCAGGGCAAGGCTTCTTTTGAAAGGCACGTCCACCGAGTCCATGGCAACCACAATAGAGCTTTTTGAAATGTACTGTTTTAGAGGCTTGGAGGAAGTCCTTGTCCGCAAGGTAGAGGTGGAATACACCGGCAAAGGAATTTCCATTGGGATGAGTGCTCATGAAAACTATGGGGTTAATGTTAGTTCCCAGAACTATAGATCCTATAGATTCTATGCATGTTAGAACGCACCACTACTAACATGCATTAAAAAAAAGTGCAACTCCAAACAAATGTGAGGAATGTAGCGCTGATAGAGCTGTAGGCCTTAATTCGCTTTGACTGTACATTTCAGCAGCAGACGTTGTAAGCGCGAGATTAGAAAAACTGGGGGGGGAAAGCGCTGAATGACAAGGCAGGCTGAATGGTGGGAGGTCACAGGTCACAGGGGATTCTTTTTGGAGAGGCTGAGCCAGAGAGGGGGGCCAAGGCAGGATGGGAGAATGCACATTGTGATGGAAAAGTTCTCCGGACAAAGGAGGCAACCGGCACAGCTTTGAATAGACAGTTCCCCTTTGTCTGGTGCCCCTAGTCAGGAGGCCTTGGAGGTTTTCTACCCCAATTTTTTACAACCCCTCTCTCCTCTCTGTGTGGGTTTGTTGAAAAGAGGGCTTGAAAAAAGCGGGGAGCAGAAGGAGAGGGAGAAAAATTATGGGCAAGTGCGGTAAGGTGTTAATGAAGGCTGACCCGCGATTGTGTAGATGAGTGTGATGGAATGAAGCAAGTGTGGTATGGAGAGATCATCCTAATGACCCTCCATTCCCCCTCTCCCCCATCTCTCCCTCTTTTCTGTCCCTCTCCTGCTTTTCTTTTCAGGATTCTCTGGAAACCAGTGCCAATTTGACAATGATGAGTGCGCCAGCACACCCTGCAAAAATGGCGCCAAATGCCTTGATGGGCCCAACATGTACACCTGCCAGTGTACCGAGGGTAAGGTCAAACTCACTGTTCTCTCTTCAAACTCTCCAGCTTGTAGGGCGGTCCACACTCTCATTCTCACTCTCAATTACTTAATTATTAATGTCCTAGCTGTTACTGAATGTGTCTTAACAATAATAAACCCTTACTTTAAATGGTTCACAAACACACTTGCATCTCATTTCACTGAGATTATCCATTTAGTTATTGATTTATTATCTGTATTGTTCATGCATTTTTTTTAAGCTACTGTTGTTTTACAGCATGATGGTAAATATCCCATTAAAATTTAATGAGAATAAGCATTTGTTAAATGAAATTAGGTTCTGGTATTATTTATTAGAATAGATCAAATGTGGTTCTTTCATTGTTTAATTGTTAGTATTGTGGTCAGATTTGATGTTTGCATTCTGATCAGCTACAGCTGTACAATCCAGCTTGATACTGAAACATTTTGCATTGGAAACAGCATTTCTTTATAGTGGTTGAATAATGTAGGTTACTTTTGACAAGAAAAAATAAATTACAGTTTAGAAGAAACACCGGTTTCTGATTATATAGAATTTGCCAGATTCTTTTAAAGTTAGGACAGAAAAGCATTTGGATATGTGAATAGTTAGGTCAGCAAACCTGTCATTTTATGTATAAGAGACTTTTTAAATAGAGATCATTCAGTAAATTGTAAGTTTGTAAGTTAAAACATTTAGTGAAACGAATGCGATGTTTATTCTGGTGCAGGTTACACAGGGCAGCACTGTGAAACAGACATAGACGAGTGTTTGTCCAACCCCTGCCACTATGGTACCTGTAAAGATGGCCTCGCCGGCTTCACGTGCCTCTGCCGCCCAGGATACACCGGTCGACTGTGTGAGACCAACATTAACGAGTGCCTGAGCCAGCCGTGCCAGAACGGAGGCACCTGCCAGGACAAAGACAATGCTTACCTGTGCGTTTGCCCCCGAGGAACTTCAGGTATGAAATACATGAAAAACGTTTCTTAAAGACTATTATTTCTCTTTATGTCATGTTAAGCAAGAAATTACGTTAAGTTGACTTATTGTGGAACTCATTTTTAAAAAGTACTTATCTTAAAATAGTTATTGCTGAAGAGCAGGGATGTTGGACTTCTGAGTCACAGTTCTACAGAAATTATAATTTTTCTTCTACCCACAAACTGAAATGAGCTCACAAAGGTCTCTTACTTAACTGCTAAGTTAAATCAGCATTTTAAAGAGGCAGAATGTTAAATTCTGCAGTGATTTAGGTTGACAGGACTGGTGTGCTGTTGAGGTTGACTGTATTGGGCTTTGGGTTCACAGGTGTTAACTGTGAGATCAATCTAGACGACTGTAAGAGCAATCCATGCGACTACGGCAAGTGCATCGACAAGATCAACGGCTATGAGTGCGCCTGTGAGCCGGGATACACAGGTGAGAAGCCACAGTAAACATAATTTGTTTCTCAACATAAACATAAATTGTTTCTCAATATACATAAATGGATTGTCTCAAGGTCTAATAAAACATTCAATAAGCACGTATTCCAAAAACCACAATATTTAATAACTGTAAATTAAAAAAAAAACAAAATAATAATGTTGTAATTGTGCAAAACTTTAGAATTGTTTATGTGTGGCTAAACATATGAAGTGAGCGTTCCTTATTAATGTTTGTAGATAAACACATTTTCACACATACTGGTATTGCTTTATTGACTTACTGTCTTCAGATGGAGAAATAGTATCATTGGTGCTCACCAGATTCTGCTAACTTATGATTTTTAGTTGCCCAGTGAACATTACAGCCTAATTAACTCAACAAGCTGATACTTGCACAACCTGACAAATACATATATATTGCCCAATAAACACAGAACATAAAAGAGATCAAATCGTAACAGTTACTTATTTGAGTTCAATAATACAATAATACAATGTTTCTGTTTGTTGTAAATAAATGAATGGTGGAACATCCTTGATTTCATTTTAAGAACAAAAGAATGAAATACTTCACAGTCCGTAAGCCCTATTTGTGGATCACACAGGCCACCTGGCCTAAAATACACTGGAGAAACCCCTGGATTTAGTCTTCCTTATGGTAAATTAAACAAGCCGCTAATAAGTTCATTTATCAGTTCGTCAGAGTTAAAGTAGATCAAAGTAGTTACTCTGTAAGAGAGTAATTGATTAGATACATCTTTTAGATCCGGATCTGTGTGGCCCAGATTAGTAGGTGGTAGTCTGGGGGCACTGTGAGGGAAACGAGTCAACAAAGGATTCCCCAGGTGAGTCAGGCACAAAGCAGGGCGTGGAGTGACAGCTGGTCAGCGAGCACACACACTCTGGCCTGGCTGCGGTGTTGCCTTACACTCCCTCCCAGCTTCCCGCCTGGCGCTCCGACACGCAAGATGTCCCACTCGCCCATTCAGCCTAAAGGGGGGGCTGAAAGGAGAAAAGATTTGCTAAAGATTTGTGTAAGTTGATCTTTTAAAAGGGGGAAGCTGGCGGGCGCTTTAAAGACGAGTGACAAACGAAACCGCTCTTTTTACGCTGTGTCTTGCGCTGGTTGAATGCAGGCAATGCTTCAAGTGGCAGCTAAAAAGCTACACCTAAAACTTCCTGGGCTACTGGATAATAAAAGCAATCAATGAAAGAGCTGATCCGGGGGGGGTGGGTAGTTTGAGCAATACAGAATGTTTGGCTTTCATTTTTAATAAAATGTGTTCTTATGGTTCTAAGCATGAATGTTTAAACTGTGTTCAACTTTTATTTTGGAAACAAATCTATAAATTAGCAGTCTTTAACTGATTCAAACAAAAAAAAGCATTTTGTAAAGCCTCTCTCCAACAAATGGTTTCCAATTAATACTTTACTGCAGTTAATGCTGTTTAAAGTTTACATCAACCTAATTAGTATGTGTGCCTTGTTGAAAGTTAATTTGTGGAATGTCTGTTTTTGTTCATGCGTTTGAGCCAGTCAGTTTGGTGGGTCTAATCATCCTTTTTTCACAGAATAACAACATTTCTGGAGCATTTCTAAATGTGTTGGTTCTTACTGTTCATGTCTTTATCAAATACATCAATTAGAAATGACAATAGAAACACCCCAGATATGAAAATAGGTGTATTCTGTAATGTTTTATCATGATTCAACCTCCAAAAAGGGGGCACTATTTTTATGAACACTTTATTACAAATGCATAAATCTAAAATCGAAATGTGATTCACACTTCATCTTTTTTTAATTTGATTTAGGCAAGTTGTGTAATATCAACATCGATGAGTGTGCCATCAACCCCTGTCACAATGGCGGAACGTGTATTGATGGTGTGAACGGATTCACCTGTCAGTGCCGAGAGGGATACCATGACCCCACCTGCCAGTCTCAGCTCAATGAGTGTCTCAGCAACCCTTGCATTCATGGACACTGTGAAGACAAAGTCAACGGGTACGTCCTCTTTGTTTTCTACAAATTACAACTGGACAAGCTGCAGACAAATTTCCCATTTTAAAACAAGAATATTTAGGACACTTAAACAACAACATTGTTAAACACAATTTGATTTATTATATTTGTTTGGATATGTTGAGTACACAGTTTTATCTGATTAATTCCAGCTAAGATTAGTTATATAGGACCAGCGTTCGTCCAACGTTCAAAAACAGAACATTATTGCAGGCAGAGCATAAATGGCTTACTTGTCTCTAGAAGCTGTGTTTGTTAGCCATACCAAGAGTTTGCCATTGCATTCATCTGCTTATGTTTTTATGCAGGATTTTTGCTATATCAATATGTATCCTGATGTACTTGCGGTCTGTTGTTTTTACCACAGTTACAAGTGTATTTGTGATTCGGGCTGGAGTGGTCCTAACTGCGACATCAACAACAACGAGTGTGAGTCCAACCCCTGCATGAACGGTGGCACCTGTAAGGACATGACCAGTGGCTACGTGTGTACCTGTCGGGCCGGCTTTAGCGGTGAGTGGCTCTTTGCTAATGTTCAACCGCGTGGTCTCTCTGTTCATGGCTTCGCTCGGACTCACTGGGGCTTCCCCTTTTCATTGCAGGTCCTAACTGTCAGACAAACATAAACGAGTGTGCCTCCAATCCCTGCCTCAACCAGGGCACCTGCATTGATGATGTGGCTGGCTACAAATGCAACTGCATGCTGCCTTACACAGGTACACATTTGATTGTTTATTGTGTTTGTAGAGGTGTAAAGATGCATAGGGGCATCATGGTGCATAGGGTGGTGACTAAACTGATTTGGGAATGTTAGTGCTTATTTTCGGCCAACATAAAATCATAAAGTCCCAATTTCATTGCCTATATTTCAACATTATGAAAACCAGTGGTTCTAATTCCTTAGAGAACCACAGACACATTCTCTAAGCATATCTGGGGTATAAACAGGTGTTCTGGTCCAGTCGTAATTATTAATTTATTTGTGTTTAATTAAATCAAATAGGAGTGAAATTAGAGGTTTTGTGGTGTGCTGAATTGTTTACTAGAGAATCATAATAGACTCATTCTGAGGTCAGAGTTTTTGGACTTGGTTTTGTTTTGCTAATTTCATGACATTTTCCCAGCTTGCATTGTGATCTTCCGCCTCCCAGATATTGGGATACAGAAAAACGTGCTCCGGAAGACGTTCTCCATGTCTGGGTTCAGCAGCAACACTTCCTTTTTCCTTTCACTGTCAACCCGATTCCCTGAATGTTGATACTGGCTCGTTCGGTGTGCTGTGCGAGCGCTTCTCTTAACCATACAGGAAATCAAGTTTGCCGAAGAGTCCACATTCTTTCCCTGCCTGTATTATTTGACCAAACAGACAACAGGGATTCTCGGCCTCTGAGCCTGAATTCATATGGATTCTCAGTGACTTTTTGTTAATAGAGAAGTCCAGGGCTAGCTGGGATGTGGAATAACAAGGGGTCTGGTTTTGCCTGGGTGGGAACAGTGGCCTGACACATTTCCTGTTTGCCCGCTTCCTCTCTCACAGAAAAGCAAATGGCAGGACAATGGCCGGAAAGGCCTGCCGGCTTCCTGTAGAGGCCTGGTATCGTGGAAACAGATAGGGAGAAGGGCTGCAAGCTCTGCTTGCTAGCACCGGCAAGCTGATCTAGCAGAGAAGGGAGGGATCTTTAAATGGACCAGATTCCGAGTTCAGTATCGTTGATTAAATATAGCATCACGAGGAACGAGAAAACAGCTTCCTCCGATCTAGTTCCGTTCCGTTTTCGATCTGAAAACAATAATCTTAGGGGCTGACACCGATAGATAATAAAATAGTGAAGTTGTAGTCAAGTCTATTGTCATTTCAGCCTTACAAAGTCAAATAAAACAACATTCCTCCAGGACCAACACAAGAGAAAAAGCAAAAATACACCAAAACTACATAAGTACAGATAGGACAAAATACACAAAGAGAGCAAGAGAGAGAGTGCAAAAAACAAGACCCACTAAACAACAGGACACGGCATTTAGTGCAGTCAGTGTTTGAATGAATACAATTTTTTGACAGATACTTTATTCTAATCTTATGGGGCACAGAAACACAGCAATCCTGAATTCTTGATTTCTTTAAATTGTAAGGGTCTATATGTGGGCCAACACCCCAGCATCACCTCACTCTCATAAATACTTAATTTTGTGTGTTAGTTTTATTGTTCCCTCCCAGTTGTTTTGAGTAATAGCTGAATAAACAAGCCCAGGGTTCAAAAGAGCTAAGGTGGGTTGTGATTTTACAGGTGAGAACTGTGAGACTCTATTAGACCCCTGCAGTCCTGAGCCCTGCAAGAACAGTGGAGTGTGCAAGGAGTCTGAGGACTACGAGAGCTTCTCCTGCGTGTGCCCTGAAGGCTGGCAAGGTTAGCAAGTAAACATACATAAGCCTAAACGTTCAGCGTGCGTGCTGTGCACTCATAATACAGATGTTTTTTAAGGAAGTCCACGCACATTTGTTACATGCAGTGCTTGGCACGTCGCCTGAAGTGTGTGAGCTTCCTCTCTCCCATTGCAGGTCAGACCTGTGAGATCGACATCAATGAGTGTGTGAAGAACCCTTGCCGAAACGGCGCCACCTGCCAGAACTCCATTGGCAGCTACAGGTGCAGCTGCAAGTCAGGCTACAGCGGCCGCAACTGTGAGACCGACATAGACGACTGCAAGCCTAGTAAGCTAGTCCCTCCTCCTCTCTTTCCTCACCTCTTTCTATATTTCTTTCCACGTTACACAGTATCAGTCAAAAAATATGGATTCGTACCTGTCATGCAATTGTGAAAAGATTTTTATAGAATAATCACAAGCAGTTACCGCTGATTGTTGATTTTCAGATCATATCGGATATACATTCTAGGATGATGGCAATGAATTGAATGAATTGCAGCTTAGATCATAGACTGATTGCGGTGAATAGGTTTTAACAGTTTATATACTACAGCAAAATCTTTTATTGAAAAACATGTGTGTTGTTATGATGTGGGCCTAGATAGGCATCAGCTTCTAAATGATTCTCTTTGTTTAAGAAACTTTAACAGCCAGTTTTTGTCAGACATAAGAGTACATGTATCCACCTTTACTCTCTGTTCCACCTCAGACCCTTGCAGTAACGGAGGCTTCTGTAAAGACGGCGTGGACGCGTTCACCTGCACGTGCCTGCCGGGCTTCCGTGGCCTCAGGTGTGAGGAAGATATCAATGAGTGCGACAGCAACCCCTGCAAGAATGGTGCCAACTGCACAGACTGCGTGAACAGTTACACCTGTACATGCCCGCCAGGCTTCAGCGGCATCCACTGCGAGAACAACACGCCCGACTGCACTGAGAGGTGAGCCCGGCTCTCCAGTTGCCGTTTTCTTTTTTCTTTTGCTGACTCAGGATCTGCCAA
Source organism: Hemigrammopetersius urotaenia (assembly GCA_037974485.1). NCBI lineage: Eukaryota > Metazoa > Chordata > Actinopteri > Characiformes > Alestidae > Hemigrammopetersius > Hemigrammopetersius urotaenia. The sequence goes on along the minus strand of JBBPDC010000039.1, from coordinate 7,285,792 downwards.
GTTAGTTTCTCGTGTGTAAATCCTAACCTTTCCACACACAGGTCTTCACTGTTTTGCCTACAACGGTTAATTGTCGCTGACATTTGAGACTGATTTAAGATCAGCTTTTCTTACGGTTATTGTAGCTCGAAAAAAAGGCAAATCTGATTTAGGATCAGCCCCTTTTGACCTGTTTCTAAAGCCCCCACATTATCAGATGCAAAAGAGAACTGGCAGCAGACCAGATCAGATGTACCATCATGTGGTGATTAAAGCTGTTCCCGTGCCTGTAGTTGTGTTGTCCCTTGGCGCCCCCTTTGGTGGACAAATGACTATGCAAGCACAGTGCAGTAATGAAAAACCAGGACTGATTTATACAATAGTTGTGATACACCCAACCAACATGTTCCAAAATGTGTATGATCAGTTTGTATGATTTTACAAAGCTGACCCTGGGTATGTTTTTTTTTTCTAATTTGTTATGTTTCTGACAGCTCTTGTTTTAACGGCGGTACTTGTGTGGACGGCATCAACACGTTCAGCTGTCTGTGCTTGGCCGGCTTCACGGGCAGCTACTGCCAGCATGACATCAACGAGTGCGACTCCAAGCCCTGCATGAACGGCGGCACGTGCCAGGATAGCTATGGCACATATAAGTGCACCTGTCCTCACGGCTACCGCGGCTTCAACTGCCAAGTAATAGAAACCGCTGGTTCTGGTCCAAATTAAACTGTTGTGTGTTAGTTATGAATGTAAAATATTGCGAATTTAACTTCATCAGGAATCTCTTACTATACTGTGATTTTTTTATTTTATTCAGCAATAATGAGCAAAAACAGTGGAAAATAAAATGTTTTTGCCCAAAAGGTGTTTTAAAGTGTTTTTTTAAACAAAAAAAAAATTCTTAATAAAAATATGAATAAAAAATATAATTGAAAAATATTTTTTACACGTGTTTGCAACTATTTTTATTTTTTGATATTGAAAACATTTTTAAAACATTTAACCAGCTATTCCACATTTTTGAACTCTAATATATGTCACCAATGCTAAAAATGTGATTATAAAAGTTGTGTGAAATGTGTTTATTTCAATTTCTTGTATCGACCTTGAATGTATGGATGCATATTGATGTAATGTGTACTGTATACATCCTGTTCTCAGGAGCTGGTGAACTGGTGTAAGCCGTCTCCCTGTAAGAATGGAGGTACATGCAGACAGAGCGGCACCACCTACTCCTGCCAGTGTCAGACAGGATGGACAGGCCTGTACTGTGATGTCCCCAGCGTCTCCTGCGAGGTAGCCGCTAAGCAGCAAGGTAAGACAGTGGACGGCTGCATATGTGAATGCACGTCTTGCTTTATTTCCTGCTTCTGTCACACAGGCAGGCTTATTTATACCAAGCCCGCATTCACTTCTTCTGTGTCTTCACCACAGGTGTGGAAGTTGCCAGATTGTGCCGTAACTCAGGCCTCTGTTTGGATGCTGGGAACACACACTACTGCCAGTGCCAAGCAGGATACACAGGCAGCTACTGCGAGGAGCAGGTGGATGAGTGTATCCCCAACCCCTGCCAGAACGGTGCTACCTGCACTGATTACTTAGGAGGATATTCTTGTGAGGTGAGACACTGCACAAAGACATTTACTGTATTGACAATAACTTATTCAGAGTAAGTGTGCTGGTCTGAGAGCATCTCATCTCCTTCTTGAACATAAAGATTTAGCACTTAGAACTTTCCTCTGGTTCTCACACTGTCCTGAACTTGAATGCGTTCTGATATTGTTAGTCGCTTTAAATAAAAGTGTAATGTAATGATCTACTGAATGTCATGTTGCTAATGTGCCGTCAAAAGGTTTCATTGAGCTGCAAGTGTAAAACAAAATGTATTTATTAATTAATATGATTTTGTATGAACAGAGGAGTTGGTCCTGGATTAGCATTCTTAACCCTCAGGCCTGTTATACAGTACTGTGCAAACATTATATTTAAATCCTGTTTAGCCGTTTACATCTTAATAGGAGCTAATCTTAGAACCTATATCAACAATAGAAATACAGTAATATCAATAATATAATAAAATAATAAAATAGTGATTTTATGTATGTCTATGTTTGCGTATTTTCAGACCTTATCTCATTGAAGCCCAATTTTACGTTCTAGTTATCATCACATACCTCAAATACCTGGTTCAGTTCAATCAATACTTCATTCGATTACATCACGTCAAGTGATTGTGTTTCACAAATCCATGCAAAAATTGGATGCATTGTGGTAAAATCTGGAAATGAACCCGTGTACAAAGCTCACAAAACCTAAAGTACAAAATACATATTGATATTATTACATGCTTTATTTACTGGTGTATGTGCAAATAGAAAATGGGTTTAAACAATTTTCAGAAGAACCTAAAACTTTTTGCCATACTATATATAGTCACTGTGGAGCATCTGTGCTCTGTCTGCATGGTAGACAGATTTCTTTGTGGATATATTTCATTTGCAACATTATGGAAAGTGAATGAACCGATAAGGTCATTGTGGACTTGACTGAGGCAGCACATTAAACTTCAGTCCTCTTTAACAGAACTGCTTGTCTGGCAGGACAGCACAACAAAGTCAGGTAAACAGAAACGGCATCCTTTCATGTTTGGCATTGATCTCTCTGTCTTTTTCCCTCTCACACAGTGTGTGCCAGGTTATCATGGAGTAAACTGCTCCAGTGAGATCAATGAGTGCCTCTCTCAGCCCTGCCAGAATGGGGGCACCTGCATCGACCTCGTCAATACCTACAAATGCTCCTGTCCCCGGGGAACCCAAGGTCAGCTACACCGCTCCCTTTCTGTCTCTCTCTCTCTCTCTCTCTCTTTCTCTTTCTCTATCTGCTCATCCTACGCTTCATTAATTAGGACTTTGACAGTAGCTGGCTTACTTAGACTTTTCCTCTCTGATCGATTTTTTCTGGACATGTAAAAGAGTATTTAATTATGAGGCAAATGAAATGCCTTTTTTGTTAACTAACACAATGTGTTTTGCTTTATTCAGTTTTTCAAAACAATATGTAAATGATATGTACTGTAATATGGGTGTTAATTTTGATACAATTTTCATACAATTATACATTTCACTCTTATACAAATGTTTAGACTTCCCTTATGCAGTTAAAATAAGTTAACAGATCCTCTACAGGGATCATTATTTTCTGACATTGGTGCAAAGTTTTTGGCACATACCATGTTTATTTATGTTAGAATATGGAAATGTGCCATGTTTAAGTGTTCTCCCTACGGAGGATACTTACATTTTTATGAAACAAAATCTGTTAAATGTTCTCAGTCACTAACGCAGTTCTCTCGCCTCATTCCAGGAGTTCACTGTGAGATCAATATTGATGACTGCACGCCTTTCACTGACCCTGTGACCCAGGAGCCGAAGTGTTTTAACCAGGGCCGCTGTGTGGACCGCGTCGGAGGCTACCACTGTGTGTGTCCGCCTGGCTATGTAGGCGAACGCTGCGAGGGCGATGTCAATGAGTGCTTATCCAACCCCTGCGACCCACGGGGCACTCGCAGCTGTGTCCAGCTCACCAACAACTACCGCTGCGAGTGCCGCACTGGCTACACAGGTAAAGCAGAATACACTGATCCCTGGTTCTGTGTCTGGATATATCTTCCACTGTAGATTTGTGCTTGTTTAGTGTCATTTAGTTTTAAGTTGTAATTAACTGTGATTTTGTGTAGAGTAACAATATTGCTCGTAGTGATTAAGAGAATGCAATTAATGTTTATTAAATGGAGCAAACTGTGTGTGTGTGTGTGTGTGTGTGTGTGTGTGTGTGTGTGTGTGTGTATTGACAGGCCAGAGATGTGACACCATCTATGATGGCTGTAAGGGGAAGCCGTGCCGGAATGGAGGAACCTGCGCTGTCGTAAGCAACACTCCTCATGGATTCATTTGCAAATGTCCTCCTGTGAGTAATTCCACTTTGTGAAGATATTACATTTCATTTTATTGTTCAATATGTAATTTTAGAAGTCTGGACATGTATACTTGTTCTTTATTTTTACTATTTTTCCACATCTTAGGATAATAAGTAATCTAACAATAGGAAATAACCTCTTTAATTACTTCTACTGAATATACTTGTAAATTAAGTTTTGATGACTAATTCTTTTTGTTGTGAGATTCCATTTCTTTCAGTGTTGAATATTACCTTGGAAAGCTTTTAGATAAAAACATATTTAAGATTTGTCCCAGTACTTTGTTTGTCATTAGTATAAAAAGCGAAATAGGAAAAAAAAAACACTATCTAATTTTCTATCTAATTTTGAGAGTACGTCTGTGTTTCACTTTACCTGAGATGAGGCGTGGTATGACCTTCTCTCTCCACTCTTTCAGGGCTTAACTGGCTCCACCTGCGAGTACGACGCCCAGGCCTGTGGAGGCCTCCACTGCAGAAACGGCGGCACCTGTGTTTCTGGCCAGAAGAGCCCTCGGTGCTTTTGTCCTGTGGGCTTTATGGGTCCTGAGTGCCAGCACCTGAGCAACGGGCCTTGCACATCGAACCCCTGCTATAATGGGGGTACATGTGAGCCAAGTACTGAGTCGCCCTACTTCCACTGTGTGTGTCCAGCCGACTTTAACGGCCTGTTCTGCCACATCCTGGACTATAGCTTCAAAGGTGGCTTCGGCCGGGAGATCACTCCACCAGAGGTGGAGGCCAGCTGCGAGGTAGCTGAGTGTGACGCCAAAAAGGGCAACAAGGAGTGTGATGCCGCCTGCAACACCTACGCTTGTGACTGGGACGGAGGCGACTGTTCGCTAAATTTCCGGGACCCCTGGCAAAACTGCTCCGCCGCGCTGCAGTGCTGGCGCTACTTCAACAACGGAAAATGTGATGAGCAGTGCCACAATCCCGGATGCCTCTATGATGGCTTTGACTGCCAGAGAAGTGGTGGAGAGTGCAAGTGAGTGGACTGCCTCAGAATTGTTGTTCGCAATGAGAAGCGAGTTCCTTGGAGTTCAATGAAAAGTGAAAAGTGAATGCTGCAGGTTGACGTTCTAGACCCAGATTAAAATCATTTTACAGTCCTTAATACCATCATAGACTCATAGAGGTTAGAGGCCACTGCATAATAGTGAGCTTGAGCCTCAAACTAGGACAATGCAACAATATTTAGCGCTGCAGTGATCAGTTATGTTGAAATATGTCACAATATCCTTTTTGAGAGCATTGGCCAGCTTCATGGTGCTTTGTTAAATGTTGAATTGACATTACTTTTACTGATGTTTTGATTACAATTACAAATGAAACATTTCCTGGCGTATCCAGGACTGAGACAGTGAACTTCCTGACTTTCCTCTGTGTATTCCCCCTCTACTTTTACAGCCCTCTGTACGATCAGTATTGCAAGGACCACTATGCAGACGGCCACTGCGACCAGGGATGCAACAACGCTGAGTGCGAGTGGGATGGCCTGGACTGTGCTGAAAACATGCCGGAGAAACGGGCAGCAGGTCACCTGGTGCTGGTGGTGCACTTGCCACCTGAGCAGCTGCGCAACAACTCCTCAGCGTTTCTGCGCGAGCTCAGCCGCGTGCTGCACACGAACGTGGTTTTCCGTTTGGACGGCGGTGGAGAGCTGATGATTTACCCTTACTTCGGCAGCCCTCATGAACTCCACAAGCACAACATCAAACGCTCCCTGGACAGCTGGACCGATATCTTTGGCTCAGGACACCGCGACCAGGACCAGACGCAGCCCTTAGGGTGAGCAAGTGGGCAAGCGGGCAAGGAGTGGGTGGATGTGAAAGGAAAGGAAAGGAATGTTTCATTAAAGGATTAGTTTGGAAAAAATTAGTTCCTTCAAAAGACACCGACCCCAAATTCAACTTATCAGTCAAAACATGCTTCACATTTCACCGCTTCTTAATTTTGGAGCTGGCATAACGAGGATAGCAAGGAAGCTTATGCCACACCAATTAGCAACATGCAAACTGCATGTCTAAATCTCATCTGCACCTGCGCCAGCTCAACAAATTGTTATGTAATCTCAAATGGACTTGCACATATGGTTTCTAGTGCTGTATAAAATAGTGTTATGTGAAAGTTTTATCCATTTTTGAAACTACAGCAAATTGATTAGAGCCATTTGAGAGGAATGTTTTGTAATTTAGGAATGCAGTATGCAAGCTGCATTTATCTATAGAGGTACAAGAGTAAAAAACAGCAAATTGGCTAGCTGACGTGTGTGAAAAATCATGTAGATTAAATGGGACCTTGATCCCATTAATTAGTCTAACAAGCCACGCCTTGGATTAGTGGATAAGTGTTTGCACTTATCTGTTTAAAAAGCTCTGTTTAAGATGTAGGTACGCATTGCAGTGGTGGTGGCTCAGTGGGTAGGATACTTGCCTCCGGACCAAGAGGACATGGGTTCGAATCCTACCTTCAGCACCGCCACTGGGTCCCTGAGCAAGACCCTTTACCCTAAGTTGCTCCAGGGAGAGACTGCAGTTAGAGAATAACACTGACAGTGTGTGAGGATAGGTGTAGTTGGGTGTATCAAAAGTCTTTTCTTAGTGTAAACTCATTTAATGGGAGGTAAATGTTAAAATGTATTATAATATATTGTGTCTTCTTTCCAGCTCGTTGGTATATCTGGAGATTGACAACCGTCAGTGCTACCAGCAGTCAGCAGAATGCTTCCAGAGTGCGACTGATGTCGCTGCCTTCCTTGGAGCTCTTGCTTCCAGTGGCAATCTCAACTTGCCCTACGTAAAGGCCGTCACTAGTAAGTTTTGAATATGCACGCATTTCCCAGTCTGAAACGCAGCAGCTGGCACAAGAGCTGTAGTGTTACTGCCATCCATATGTAATGCCCTGTTCATTCAAAGCCCTTACTCCACGCTGTGTATTCCAGCAGCGTTCACTCCTAGCATACAATACAAAAAAACACACACACAGATGTGCAGAATACACAGGGCTTCCTTTCAGGGATTATATGGATGAACTTTCCCTTTGAAGTCTTTCCTTTTTTGTACTCAAACAGGAGAGCAAATATACCTGCACATGAGTTGAACTGAACAATCAATGGCACAGTCTATGGGCAAATCCACTGGCTTCAGGCACCAAAATGGTTAATTGCTATAAATCAACTCCTGCCACCTCCACACCATCAAATCCCCCCCCCCCCCCTGAAATCACACACAGACGCACAAGCGCACACGCGCCTCAGCATGGCCTTAGTGTGCATTGAAGGGGGCTGCTGCAACCTTCACCTCTCTGAATGTAACACCAGGACTTAGTGCATCTCCAAGGGTTTAGGTGAGGAGAGTTTATCATTTCAAAATCGTTAGCAGACTGAGAGGGAGAGGGGCCAAAAAAAAAAACGGGAGCGGAGGAAAATTGATCGGGAGTGTGCTAGAAGTTGGGAGTCTTTGTTATCTTGAAAATCCTAATAAATCCTTCGTCTTTTCAGCTTAAAGCGTGTGCAGTAATTTGAAGTTCATTAATCCCTCCCTTTTTTTTCCCTCCCTTAAAGAAGAAGTGGTAAAGTTGTCTCCTGGTACCCTGGGATGAGAAGACGTGAGAGGAGGTGTTCTTTCTCTCTTTGCTTTTTCCTTCCTCGTCTTCCTATTTGCTAGCACCTTCTTTTTTTTCCGATGAAGAAGTGGTTAGCAATTCTGATTACCGTTAAATGGGACGCATGCGGTTTTCAAGCTGGCTGGAACCTCATTTGTCCAGCCAAGTGGTTTTTAGATCATGTGAGGACCGGTTTTGTATGCAAGATTGGACGGTTTTGAACCCTGGACTTTTTGACGTGCCCCGTCCTGCATTTGTCCGTTGGCGACTCTTAACATGTCGCCCGTTCTTCTTGCAGGCGAGGACGAGAGGCCACCATCTGCAGGGCCCTACCTGCTTTATGTGATGCTGGCCAGCGTGGCCCTGCTGGCCTTCGTGGTTGTGGGAATGGTGGCGTCTCGTAAGCGGCGCAGAGAGCACGGCCAGCTGTGGTTCCCTGAGGGCTTCAAGACCAGCGAGCCCAGCAAGAAGAAGAGAAGAGAACCCGTCGGGGAGGATTCGGTCGGCTTGAAGTGAGTACTCCATTCCAGACCATGCTATAGTAATTGTAATGCATTGTGATAATTTTACATTCTTGGATTTTTTTTTTTTTTTTTTTTTTTTTTTTTTTGAAGAATGTTAGATTTTCCTTTTTCCTTTTCGGTTGAGCCTTTCTACCGGTCCTGATTTCAGCTGTGACCTCACCCGACCTATACATAATTTCATTTATGGTAAAACTCCTTACAATTAAAAACTGGGTTAAGTAAGAAGAAAATACTGCATTTGAATACAGACGGGTGCTATCTATGATGAAGTGTCCTGTCTAGTAACTGCCTAGTCGAGCTACTCAGGAAGGTGTTTGATGAAAAGTGTTGTAGCTCTACAAACATTTGGGACCCCTGCAGGAATCAGAGCAAAGCATCTCTGAGGAATTCCTCCTAAAACTGAATTGTAGACTTTAGCTGTTTTTAGTTACCACCGCTATTTGCTTTTGATACTGCTTACGCCAATGTAATCATAGTTAGTCTTTAATATGCCAAGTCACAAAGAATACATGCTCATTTATTAAAATATGCCGGCAAATAAGGACATTAAAACCTATGGACAGTTTGGGATGTGTCGGAGTGGAGAGTAGGAGGTGTACTTTGATGATTTGTGGTAATGAATTAATTGGCTTGAGGGAAGGGTGGGAGGGGAGGTGTTTAATCAATAGGGGTTTTGGTGGTCGTGCAAAACCTAGAAGAACTAGAGATGCTTTAGACTTGAGGAAGCAATTTCAATTCTGATTAGATGTTTCCGTGATTACAGGCCACTGAAGAACTCAGATATTTCACTGATGGACGACAACCAGAACGAATGGGGAGAGGAGGAGCCGGCAGACACGAAACGCTTCAGGGTAAGGAAGACAGGATAATTATACTATTCATGCAGAAATTAGAAAATAGTCTTCTAATTTCTACCTGGGAATTTGTCAGATTCCTCTGCTGTTCTTCTGTTTGTTCATTTATTAAGGACAGTTAGTCAGTTAGATGAAACTTGGTGTTTCTGGGTATTATTATGTTATTCTTAAATATTCCATATTCCTTCAGGTATCATATTTTTTGGTTATATTTACATTTTTCCCTTAATGTGGACATATGTCAGCACTCAAAGTTTCATATTTCATATCAGATTATTTATTTACAATGTCAAAAACAAGGTTTTTTTATGTGTCAGTTTGAAGAGCAGGCGATGTTAGATCTGGATGACCAGCAAGACCATCGGCAGTGGACTCAGCAGCATTTGGACGCCGCAGACCTACGAATTCCATCCGTAGCCCCTACACCTCCTCAGGGCGAGATAGAAAATGACTGCATGGACGTCAATGTCCGAGGACCAGGTAAAGCGCAGCTATGCCGTAGAGAAATTAATTGCCTTTAAAGATGAGCGAATGCACTAAATGTCCTTGTTTAATTTGTGGGTTTAAAAAAAAGTTTCAAAAAATAGAGTTAATGGCTATTTCTTGGTTCAGTTTTAAAAACAACTGAATAATTTTTAAATAATGGATTGTTAAAGGTTAAAGGTAAATTAGTAGCTTGTATTTTGTGACTGCTTTCAAATAAACTGAATGAATCCTTATTGGAGCAAATACAGTGCAATTCCTGATACGAATCATGTTAAGAAAAAAGGGTGTGAAATGGTAACCGCATTTTTTTCACACCAAGTTATCCCATTCATTTATGATGCAATTTTTTCCACTCACCATTCTATAGCGCTGTAGTACTTTTCCTGGCTGTGTATACACTGTGTGTCATTACAGTGCTGAGGTGAGGGACTAAATTGAGCTCTGGTAGGGAGTTAATACACAAGGCCCACTGAGAAAAGGGATTCACATCAAAGACTCTAACTGAAAGCTATGAACCCTGGGGAACGTGCCCATTTTCTCCGAGCGTAACGATTGACCCTGCACCATCTACATCCTATTTACACGTGCTGATTAAAATAAACAATATCAAAGTGTGACTTTTCTCTCAATAACTGCCAAAGCCCCTCAAAACGTCAAAAAAAAATCAAAGGCATTGTGCTTTCGAAAGCGTTTTTTTTTTCTCTCTCTCTTTTTTTCCCCCCTGCTCCCTGGATCAATGTGCTGGAATCGACCAAATCGGGCTAGATCTGGGAATAGCTGTTCTTTTGAAGAAGAGAAGCCCCTGTCGAAGATGCCATGGCAAGCTGCTTCTCAAGGATGATAATGCTCACTTTTACCAGCGGTGGAGATTTCAAAAGCCTGGCCCACTTCCCTGAGTTCGGATGGGAAGAAAAAAAAAAGGCAGCGCTTCATCAGAATCCGTTATCGAAGAGATCTGGGGGTGATTTGCGGAGGCACATACGTCCAATCCACCTTCGATTGTTTGTTTCTTTGGTCTGATCTTTCCGTCACTTTGAAGAATAATGGGAGTGAAATGGGCTGAGCTTTCCCTCAGACTGACTCTCAGAGGTTCTGAGCTTGGGTGGGAAAAAAAACATGATTCTGCAATGCTTTTCTCTTTGGAGTTTTTGGAATGGTTTCCGTGTTTGGTGACTGTTTCTGCTTGATGCTGTAGGTTAATGGGAATGTTCCTAGGCTGTATTTCTTAGGTTCCCGATTTCAGACCTAACTAAAGCTCTGTTTTTCTGTTTCTCCTCTAAAGATGGGTTTACTCCACTGATGATTGCCTCCTGTAGTGGTGGTGGGCTGGAGACCGGTAACAGCGAGGAAGAGGAGGACGCCTCTGCGAATGTCATTAACGATTTCATCTACCAGGGGGCCAACCTTCATAACCAGACTGACCGAACGGGTGAGACGGCCCTGCACCTGGCTGCTCGTTACGCTCGCTCTGATGCTGCTAAGAGGCTTCTTGAGGCTAGTGCTGATGCCAATATCCAGGACAACATGGGGCGAACCCCACTACATGCTGCTGTGGCTGCGGATGCACAGGGAGTTTTCCAGGTGAGTCATCTATACTGAAATGTAGCACATGCAATAAGAAGGGCAAACTAAAGGTAGACCATCAGGCTGATGAAGTACAAAAGCCTTTCTTGTTTACCGCTTGTGAAATCATCACATGCTTTCCTCAAAAATCACGAATAGTCTTGCTTAGTGTTTCTGACACTTTATTTAACTAATAAAGTATATTTGAATAAATTCATCTTCTATGGGGAACTGTGTTAAAAGGATTTGTTTGCAGGCTGTTTTCCCATACATGGGTGGCCATAATCTTGCCTGGAACATTTAAAGCAAATTTCTTCCATTAAACCCTTGTTCCAGATTTTGATACGGAACCGGGCCACAGATCTGGATGCGCGAATGCATGACGGCACCACTCCTCTGATCCTGGCAGCCAGACTGGCTGTGGAAGGCATGGTGGAGGAGCTCATAAACTGCCATGCTGACGTCAATGCCATCGATGACTTTGGTAAGAGATAATCAACACTGATATCTTATGGCAGATGACTGTTTTTATTACGCTTCTCGATTTTTCAATCTTGTGCCGTTTTACTGAGCGCATAGAAATGATTTAAATTATTCCAGCCTGTAAAACTGGAGCGATAACAGAGACTTGTTTGTATTTTTGCACCAGGCAAATCTGCACTACACTGGGCTGCAGCTGTAAATAATGTGGATGCAGCTGTGGTACTACTTAAGAATGGAGCAAATAAGGACATGCAGAACAACAAGGTAAGGAAATACTGAAATTCTTAACTGGAGTAAAATTTGAAATAAGTTGATGCAGTTAAGTGCACATACACAAATTCATATAACCTACAGTAGAGCATCGAAGAAGTCTGAAAACAGATATGTGTAACAGATGAAGGACTAGAGTTTATGGTGGAAAAAAGTACTTTACTCAAGTTTGGTTTATTTTGTACTTTAGGAGGAGACACCCCTGTTTCTGGCAGCGAGGGAAGGCAGCTATGAGACTGCCAAAGTCCTGCTGGAGCATTTTGCAAACCGAGAGATCACAGACCACATGGACCGCCTCCCACGGGACATCGCCCAGGAACGTATGCACCACGACATTGTTCGCCTCATGGACGAGTACAACCTGGTGCGTAGCCCACCCATTCATGGAGCCCCTCTCAGCACCACCCTCTCACCCCCACTCTGCTCCCCGAATGCCTACTTGGGCAGCCTGAAGCCCTCAGTCCCCAGCAAGAAGCCTCGCAAGCCTGGCGCCAAAGGCATTGGCTGCAAGGATGGCGCCAAGGACCCAAAATCCAAGAAGAAGACAAAGTCTCAGGATGGCAAAAGCGGCCTTCTGGACAGCTCGGCCGCTCTTTCCCCTGTGGACTCACTCGAGTCACCCCGTGGTTATGTGTCAGACGTGGCGTCTCCTCCCCTGATGACCTCGCCCTTCCAGCAGTCACTCGGTCACTTGCAGACTGTGCCGGATTCCCACATGCCCGGCGTTAACCACCTGGGCTTGGCCAGTAAACAGGATCTTGCCCGCTTGCAATTTGATCCTTTACCTCCGCGTCTGACCCACTTGCCAGTGGCTGGCTCAAATGGGTCAAATGGTCAGTGTGACTGGCTGAGCAGAATGCATGGTGGAATGGGCCAGCCGGCTCAGTTTGGAGCCGTGAGGAATGGCCAGCACCAGCCCACCACCCAGCACGGTCTGATGCTCCACAATGGCAGTGGCCTGGCCCAGATGATGAGCTTCCCAGGCCTGCCGAACACTCACTTGGCTGGGCAGTCACACCTGCTACATCAACCCCAACAGATGCAATCCAGTCTACAGCAGCAGCAGAGGCAGCAGCAGCAGACCAGTATCCAGCTGCAGCACCAAAACACGAACAGTGGCCAGAATTTCATGGGTGGCGGCGAGCTGCAGCAGGGCAACAGCATGCCTATTCACACCATCCTGCCACAGGAAACCCAACTGCGACAAGCTCAAACGCTGGCACCCAGCATGACCAGCACGCAGTTCCTCACGCCCCCGTCGCAGCACAGCTACTCGGCCGCCATGGACGCCACCAACACACCCAGCCACCAGCTCCAAGTGCCAGAGCACCCCTTCCTCACGCCTTCACCCGGCTCACCTGACCAGTGGTCCAGCTCCTCGCCCCATTCCAACATGTCCGACTGGTCTGAGGGCATCTCCAGCCCACCGACCAGCATGCAGACCCAAATGGGACAGATTCCTGAGCAGTTTAAGTGAAGTTCCTGGATATTAAGAGCACTCTTCGGAAAATAATCCATCAGTAAACCCATTTTAAATGAAGTGTCTTTCTATGCCTTTTGTACTAACCACATTTTTTGTTTATTTGTTTTTTTTTATTTATTAATGTCTTATTTATACTTTTTTTTCGCCTGCTTGAGGATTTTTTTTTTTTTAATACATTGACTACGCAGAATGTCCAAAAAAAAAAATAGCAACATGTGTTCTTTGTAATAAGTTGTGTTTGTTGCATTACACTGTGGTTTTTGGCATACACACTGGGTATTTATTTGCCTTTACATTTTTTTAGTCAGCTTTCACTTGTATTTTTTCTACATTATTGTATAATTTTGTAAAACACATTTGTGCAAGTGCATTTTATAGAGCACATTTTATAATGAAGTTTCCAGTATTACAGTACTTAGTATGAGTTTTTGTTTGTTTTACCAGTCAGATGAGCTGCTTTATCCATTGTAACCAGATAAAGAATAATAGACCATGAAGTTTTTTTCCACATTCATATTTAGACTTGTTTTCAGAATACCTTTGGTTTTGGACTGGAATACACCAGGGATTGAATGCAGATTTTTTTAAAGTGTAGAACAGGTCCAAATCTTTGCCTAACTGACGTTGCTTGTATTTTGTTGCTCTGGCCAAGTCCTCAAGATTTTGTTTTTAGTAAGGTTACTTTCAAGTAGTCTTGATGTTCATTATGACTTTAGCTTTTGTACAGTTCTTTGTTGCGATTTAGCTATTTTCCCTATTTGTTAATGAAGTGCCTGCGCAATGGCAGAGTTTTAAAACGTCCACTGTAAGTAAGTGGGTCTGAAAGCGAGGATTTACACTTGCTAATTGGGTTTTAACGTGTAAAACAGGTTGCAGTCTACATTATTGCTGTGTCCTTCCTCCTTTTCCATGTTACTAAATTGGTCAAGTGGCCAAAAATGTATGGGGTCGGGTGGAGAAGTTTCACATGAACCTCTCTTTACTTCCTATATTTTATGTTTTGTTTGAGCCTATGGCTAATGTAAATACACCTATTGGATGTGTATGTGAACAGGATTTTGTTTCAGAAATCTTAAGTCTTAAGCGTGCCATTGAAAATTTGAGATTGTGTCGATCAGTAGCTGTTTGTTTTATATCATAGACACAAAACATATATTTTGCTCAGTCACTGAGTTAGAGGTCATATAACAGATGTATATGATTGATTAGAGCTACTTTACAACCCGTATAGATTAAGAATAACATAATTAGATGCTAAAAATCTATTTATTGACCACTAGTTTCATATAAATTGGTTAAAACATCTTTGTTGAAAAGGGGTTGTTTGTCTTCTATACTTTTTGAGCCCACAAAAAAGAGTATCATGAGTCAACTGCATTTAATATGCAATATCTGTAAATGTTACCTATCTGCAAACTGTAGTTTACAAAGTTTATTTTCTGTCAGTTCTACTGTCAACCTGTAAATGTTCTTCTTGAAATAATAAAAAAATATAAATATACATGCAATTGCACTCTCTGTTATGGTTTGAAAAAAAGCATAATTTCCTCCTATTCTCAGTTTACTGATGAGTTACAGATAAAGATCATGGTCATAAAGCTTTTTTGTCTCATTTATATTCGTCTGTTACTCCTAGGTGAGGATTTTCGGGGGCGTTCATAGATTAAGCCTAGTTTAAATTACGCTCTCAGTTCACATTCACTGTTTGGAGGTTTGGAGCCATTTTAATTATTTGACTGAAACTGGTTCAAGCTGTTCCAGTACAAGATTCTTGATTACGAAGGGGCCTTCAGATTTAATGTGCAGCCTCAGCCCTCAGGGGCTAAAAGAGATCATAATTGTACTAAACTGGGTAGTACACTGGTGATTTCAAATTGTTGGTCTATAATGTTGGTCAGTACTTACCTGTATTGACCAATATATAACTCCCCAACATGTCCATTTTGGTTCAGCTTGGTACCATATTTATTACAAGCATGGGCATCGTGGAAATCCATCAGTGGGGCATTTCTAGAAGTGCATGTTCTGGGAAAAACATTTATTGGCATAGAGCCCATATTATGTGGAGATACCTTACATTTTAAAAATGGCTTTAGAGAGCTAGGGTTTTCCTCTATAGCATTGCTCGGCTTCCTTGCATGTACCTAATTATATAGACCAATGAGAGTGAAGGTCCAGTGTATTTTTATTGTCTTCAAGGTTGTAGCGTTATGCTGAATGGTGCTATATTAAAAACAAAAAGAGTAACAGTGTATACTACACCTTATTGTGCCTTTGGGGCTACATAACTTACAAGAAAATCATTTTGATTTTTTTAATTTATTTAAAGTTTGGTTATATTAACATAGTGATAATGTACACATGCATGTATGTGTATTTTTGTAGTGTTCTTTAGATATTTTATATACAGGCCAGGGCAATAGTCTTTTAGGCAGTGTTGATTTTTACATTTCACACCAGCTACATTACAACAATTGTTTCAATCTTGCAATCTTGTTCCTTTAATTAGCAAGGGGACATATTGTTGAAAATATGAAAAACAGGCAAGTGTAGGCATCTGAGTGACGACTAAAATGTGATGACTAGATGACTGAGCCTTGTGAGGTGTCCGCAATATGCGATGGATATTACCTACCAAAATTGGTCAAAGGAAGGACGACTGGTGAACCAGTGACAGGGTGACAGACAGCCAGGAGCTGTGTGTGGGGAATATGGACTAGCTCGTCTGATTCTGTGGGAGAGCTACTGTAGCACAAACTGCTGAAGAAGCAAATGCTGGCTGTGACAGAAAGGTGTCAGAACAGCTTGCTGTGTATGGGGCTGCATAGCAGTAAGAGTACCCAACAGTACCCTGTCTGTGGTCAAAGGGTGCACATGGGAATCAGAACTGGACCATGGAGCAATGAAAGAAGGTAGCCTGATATGATGAACCAAGTATCCCTTTAGCATGTACATGGTAAGGTACATGTGCATTGCTTACCTGGGGAAGAGATGTCACCAGGAGGAACTATAAATTCCCCCTACATTTCCCTAAATGGAATGTAATACTTGTTTTGGTTTACACGGACATATTTAGCACACATAGTTTCACCCAGTCTTGCAACATGTCCACCCTGTCAAGGGAAGATACATGACAGTGTAGACTTTTTCAGCTAAACTTAGCATTTGATGAGCATGTAGTTTGTTTTAAATGGGCAAAGCCCATTAAAGAGCTCTAATTCTGATTCATAAACATATTTTAATATTTTGTTTGTGGTAAAAGGTAAGTGTATGTTTTACCATGACAGGGTTACCCCATTATTGCAAGGACACACTAAATTCTTATTAGGATAAAAAGAACAACATAAATATATTAGCATGTAAATAAACGGATATATAAATGAAAAGCAGGTGTTATATATACAGTATATGGGTAGTACTCGGGACATGGACGAAAGAATGAGCTGTCAGTTGTCAACCGCCACATTATACGTTCACTCAGCCCCACCGTGTGGTA
The DNA here is from genome assembly GCA_037974485.1 of Hemigrammopetersius urotaenia. Lineage (NCBI taxonomy): Eukaryota > Metazoa > Chordata > Actinopteri > Characiformes > Alestidae > Hemigrammopetersius > Hemigrammopetersius urotaenia. The sequence continues at coordinate 7,269,070 of JBBPDC010000039.1, read as the reverse complement.
AGACTGCAGCTTCATTACATACAGTACTGCAGCTTCAATACAACACTAGCTTGACTATATAAGAAAACTGTAAACATATGCGTAAAGCGACGCACCAAATGTCACAGCACTTGTTACACTTTTCTCTCACTGAACTGCAAGCTAAATATCTGCTTGAGGACAAGACAACATACAGCTAAACTGTATAGAAAAAAATACACAACCTACACTATATCCTCCTGAGAACCAAAGAAAAAGTTTTTCATGTGATTTCCTATCTATTTGGGACTAAAAAAACACCTTACAATTTAAATTTCTTTGAATATGTATTTTATTTTTTATTTCCCAGCATGTCCACTGTAGAGGACAACATGACGATTTCCGTGTGAAAATAGAACTGAAGTTAGAAAATTTAAAAAAGTGATATTAAGCCAAGGACACATTCAGTTTGATCAAAACAATAACAATCTGTATCACTCTTATGTTGCTTGTTGCTTGCAAGGACAACAAAACACGTATTTTAGTTCAACAGTGAATTATGAGTCATAGAACATCCTCTGAATATTTTAGCCTGATAGTGCTGGAAGCATGCTTTATTTCTGGTTATGCAGAGGAACATCTTTCATTTGGTGCACCTCATGTATGTCTTGCCATTGCAGTCCTTGTTCCTAGCATGCAAACCCCTCACATGACACATCACTGGAAAGCCCAGGATGTTCACTACAGACTACAGTACTTTGATGGGTTATCTCAAAATACTTAAGGATGATACAGGTGAACAAAATGTCCACTATAAAGGACACAAATTAATGGTCCGGGTCTCAGGAGGTCATGGACAACCGTATTGGGGCGTCTGCCCATTACACCAACAGGAACTATAAAAACACTGCATTCAAATACACAGGCTTTAATATGGAGTTGGTCCCCCTTTGCAGCTATAACATCTTCCACTCTTTTCACAGGATTTTGGAGTTTCTGTGGGAATTTGTGCCCATTTGTTCTGTAGAGCATTTATGAGGTCAAGCACTGATGTTGACGAAAGTCTGGCTCCGTTCCAGTTCATCCCAAAGGCGTTGCATGGGGTTCACAATTTTTAGTGAAGTGAAGGAGCAGCGGATCAATGCTATAGCACTGTTACTTTCAATCCTGTCATTTCCTTTAGAGATTCGAACCTGATTTTTTTTTTTATTTTATCCAAGGCGACCTTTTACTAATTTTACACAAACATGATTATGACTTGTTTATTTCCTAAATTAGTGGGCATGTATTATATAACACAGTATAATATCACCATTTACTCACAGAATTTCTTAAAACATTTTATCAAAAAAATCTATTATCAGTTATATTTCTTTTACATCAGTGCCTGACTTCAACATCAGGGCCTGACTTCATAAATGCTCTACAGAATGTATGGGTGCGAATTCACACAGAAACACTCAAAATCTTTTGGAAAGGCTTCTAAGAAGTGTGGAAGCTATTATTGCTACAAAGGGGGGACCAAGTCCTTTTTGAAGTCCATGTATTTGAATGCAGTCCCTGTTGGCGTAATGGTCAGGTGTCCCAATGTATTAGTCAATATAGTGTATTGACGCCTGACAGATTTTACTGTAAAAATGTGAACAGCATTTAAATATTTGTTTGGTATCATTTTGTTTGCATTTCCAGCTTAAGTGACCTTGTCTTAATCTTATGTTTTATGCCCAGATTTTAAAGATAAAGATAAGATAAGATAACGTGTTAGTTCCACAGGTGGGAAATTTGCAATGTTCCAGCAGCAAAGATGACAGAACAAGAGAAGGAAGTAGAATCAGCATAACTGATAGAACAAAAGCTATAAAACACACAGTGTAATATAAGAAGTACACAATAGAAATAGTACAAAAATATACATTTCGGAGTTTGTACGTATTTATATCTATAAAAATCTATAATAAACTTATATGGTATATGTACATATTAGATGTAAGTTTGTATGTACATAATAACATAAAACGTGGGGTTTTGTCTAGATAAAAGCGGCTTTTTTAAATCTAGAATGAGGCAAAGTGAATAAGCGGGGTTAAGTGCTTAAATGGTCATGTTTTGAGGATGTTTTAGTTTGAACTGCTGGTCGTCAGGAGGAGTGGTTGCTAGGCTGGGTTCTCTTTGGTTCTGCTGGGAGGAGACGCTCTGTCGGCTCGGACTGGTGGCTCTCTATGAGTCCCTCTGCTTTCACTGATGCTATCTCTGTCAACCTACGATCTTGGAAGTCTGGACTGCTGATAGATTATAAGGTTTGTGGGTGCAATTGTGTGTTTACGAAGACATTTGAGCTCTTCGCTCCCTCTTATTGTCCGTTTAGCTTTAGCCTGTAATGCAAACGGTTAGCCAGCAGGCTAACGTTAGTATTATTCAGGACTACCTGAAAACGTTCAGTGCAGTACCATTGTTGCTTATTGTCTAGCGCTGGATATACGCTTCATGAAAATAAATTACTTACAAACTTGTTTTTATTAAATTTTGCTGTTTATTTAGTTTCGCTGGGCAGAGAGATGTCAACTGTTAGCCAGTTAGCTTGCTCGACATTATTAGCTTAACTAGTGTTTAGTTAACTAGCCTGTTTTCTTACCTTTTTTGTTCGTTTCTATACTTCATAAACTATTTTTTTTTTTGTAAACTAGTATGCCCTGGTCAATTTCGTATCGTTTAGGTGGCTCAAAATGTGTTGAGGGATATGATAACTAGCTAGCTGGCTAAATTTGCATAGCGTTGGTGTTTCCAGACAAGTAACGAAACGTTACATTGCAAATGCACATACTAGGTGTATTTTATTTGATGCCAGGTTTGCATGCAAGTTGCTATCTATCAGGAAAGACGGGTGGTTGAATAACATTTTTGGTTCACATAATCGTCCTGGTTGCAGGCAGTGGCCTAAGGATGGAGCTGGACTTGGGTGCTGGAGGGGACAGCACCCGGAGAAAGGTGGAAGGCACTGGGGAGGCGATGGAGATCACGCCGCTGGAAATGTACGATTCAGCCAGGGCCAAAATCGCAGCCAACTTACGATGGATATTTGCAAAAGCTTACGGAATCGGTAAGCTATTCTTGTCCTCTCCTCGTCCCACGATATTTATTCTTGTCCAAATTGGATGAGAAGAGCCATGGCTGGCAGTCAAGACAGCTGGAGTTTTTTAGTCAGCCACCTTAAGTGCAAAAGGTTACAGAATCCATATAAAACCCTGCAGATCAGCTTGCCTTTCTATGTAGTTCTTTCTGTGTTTTCTGTCATATCTTCACTGCATAACATCCCACATTTGACCAGCTTAACCGTTTATTAGATTACATTACATTCATTTGGCAGACACTTTTATCCTAAGCAACTTATAATTTCAGTAAACATTCAAGTTTCAGGACAGTGTGAGAACCAGAAAAGAGTTCTAGGAGTAGTTTATATAGGAGTAGTGCAAGACGCATTAGGAGAGGAGACACTCTCTGAACAGGTGAGTCTTCAGGAGGTTTTTGAAGCTAGAAAGTGAATGTAAATGTAAAGAGTAGTATATTTTCAAGTGTCTATTTGTCATAAGTGAACACAGCATACAGTGTGAGCAGTACAAAATTGTACTGAAGCAGTGAGCAGCCAGCGACACAGCGCCCGGGGAGCTGTGTGTGGGGATTGTACCTTGCTCAAGGGTACTTCTGTGGTGCTACTAACAGAAGCCCACGACCCACGACCCTCTGATCACAGGGGCAACATCCTACGATAAATGGGGTGCTGGTGGTCTAGTAGATAGGGAGTTGACTCTGCGATCAGAAGGTCATGGGCTTGAATTCCTGGACTGGTAGTGGCGTCACTGGGGTGTACTTTAACAAAGTACCACTCCCACACACTGCTCCATGGGCGCTGTGTTCCTGGCTGCCTGCTGCTTACTTGGTCACTTTGCTTTACTAACCTCCAGGCCACCAGCTGGCCCAGTCAGTCAGCAACCTTTGGTGCATAATGTTACAGAATCTGTATGAAATGCATGAGAACAGCATTGCTGTTTTATGTAGATTTTTTCTATTTCCTCTACATATTCATTGCTGAACAACACATCTTAGAACCTAGTAGGACTACCATATTTGGCCAGCTTCACCAATATAAACATTGTTCTTCAAGTAAGCTGCATCTCCCCTTTTATGTTTCTTTTGGTCATTTTGGATGTGAAACATGGGTAACATTACATTCATTTGGCAGACACTTTTATCCAAAGGGACTTGCAATTTGAGGAAACACTCAAATCGCAAGTTTCAGGACTGTGCAATAACCAGGAAAGAATTCTAGTACTAAAATCTTAATGTAGCAGTAGTGCAAGAATATAGAAAGTACATCAGAAGAGGAGAGGCTCTCTGAGCAGATGAGTCTTCTGGAGGTTTTTGAAGATAGAGAGGGATTCTGCTGCTTTGGTCACCTGTAGCAGCTCATTCGACCAGCGGGTAACCACGAACAAGAAAGGCCTGGACTGGGTTTGCCTTGTGTGTAGGGCTGGCAGAGCCAGACAGTGTTCCTTCGAGGAGCAGAGGGAGCGATTAGGAACATAAGGCAGAGTGAAAGGATTAAGGGTGCTGGGTGCAGACCCAGGCGTCTCTCTGTAGGTAAGAGTGAGTTCAACTTAATTTTTTAACTTAATTTGGGCAGCCATAAGTAGCCAGGGCTGGTCAGCAGTTGGGTGACCTGCATCCCTGTGGTTGTTTGAAGACCAGCCAAGCTGCTGTGTTCTGAACCACCTGTAAGGGTCTTATTTTGCACTAGAAGGGCATTGCAGTAATTGAGGTGAGACATAACCATGGCTTGTACCAGGAGTTGGGTGGAATACTGAGTCAGGTATAGCCTGATATTCCTGATGTTGTAGGTTAGGTTGATCTTATTTGGCAAAATGGGTCCCAAGCCATTAGTGTGTTAACTTATATCAGTATGGATTGATCTGGGTCAAAGCAGACAAAGTTCAGAATGAGAGCACAGCAGCCTCTGTCCACTGATACAGGATTTGGCAATCAGGATCAACAGCATTTGTTCCATCTGCAGAGCTAGCAGAATGAAAGTACAGCGGGTGAACTGGAAGTGTGGCCTCTCCGAACTAGCTACGTTTCAGGCTTTTGTTTGTACTTCTATATCAAATGTAGAGGAAATACAAAAGAAGACTTCTTCAGTATATGCTATTAAGTAAGCTAATTTTTCGTAATGATGATAAAATGTGTCTCTGACTATGGCTAATTCCATTATTTTATTATGATTATTTTTAAGTCTGGTGAGTAGTCACGGCTTCCTTTAAGTGGTAACTAACAAAAATGTCGTTCTGTTTGAAGTGCATTAAATTAAGGCTGAGGAGGCATTTCCTGTATTTATGGTGTTTGACTTTTGCAAATAGTCAAGATTGTATTCACAAGTGTAGGAGGAGGGGCAGGCTTGTAGTCAGACTTTATTTCAGGATACACGACTTTCTAAAGCCTGTTCTTTCTTCCTCATATTAGCTTAACTGAGTGCCTGTCTAGGATACGATTTATGTTTAATGTCCCTTCATTTGCCCTTCTGTAAAATAACTGATCTGTGGAGCACAGCATGGAAAAGCACTAAGCAGGAGCTCTGTTGCACAGAGTGTATTTTTAGTTGTTTTCCTGGCACCACCCAGCACAGGTCTATTGCACACAGGGCAGAGAAACACTTGGGCAAATGTCACTGCAGGCATCAAACATTGATTTCCTGCTATTTTCATCATTGTTGGAAGTTGGACTGGGCCTTTCTAAAGTTTGTGTTGTTGCACGGTCCCTGAACAGCAGTAGCTTCATGTTTAGCTCGTCCATGTGAGTCCCACTGCAGTGCAGTGAAGTCTCAGACACAGAAAGTGGATCCCATTGGCCAGTGTACTTGGGCATGTTATGATAGGCATCTAGCCCCTTTACTGTACAGCGCAGAGGAGCTGTCATCATTGACTGGGAAACCTTTAGTCTCTGAGACTTCTGACCTAATTCCATTTGAGACGTGGTTGCTCTGCTTACCATTAATTCATTTTTCATTCAGAAAAGTCTTTGTCAGTGTAGTGCTTATTACCAGTGTCTTTTTTTAGGGGTGGTATGTTTTTACATATGTTCAGGTTTGATACTATTTTCAATGTTGAGGTCAACAATCAATTAGATATTTTATATAAAGGTGGACAATAGGACAATTTTTGCTATATTGTATCATATTGTCACATAATGCTAAGTATAATTTCTAAGTGTATTTTCTGTCCACTTTGCTGCTGTAACAATGCAAATTTATTAGTCACCTGTGTGACTAATAAAGGGATATCTTATCTCTTATCTTACTTAAAGAACACTGACCTATTGATTGACAATTTCATTAAGCAGCCTGGCTTGGATGACCGACACGTTTAGATATAAGTGGCTAGCGTACTAGTGTTATTTTGAATGTACTCCTCTTTTGGCCTTCAAATTCTCAACCTTTTTTCCAAACGTCAACATGCTCTCAATTCATATCCCAAGTGGATGTGATCGCTGACACAGCTGTGCGATATGGCGCTCTGTGGCGGAGAAGAACGAACAGGGTGTAGCTGTGGTCTTCCAGTATTTAATCATAGTGGGCTTTAATTACAGAATTTCTAGAAAGTTTTTGTTCAAACTAAGATATTAGCTTGAAGTAGATGTGTTGAAATGTGTTGCTGTACCCCTGAGCGGAGATAATAAAAGATGGAAAACTCAGATGTGGGGGTTTTATAAAAATGCATGCATGCAAGAAATATAGAGGCATCAGAAATATAATATTAAAACACTGTAAAGCAATCAGTCACAGATATGTTAAACGACAATAAATGAACTCCCACTCCATAACAGTCGCACTTCTTAAATATATAGAGAACAGGGCGGCTGCTTGGTAAGTGGATTTAGTTCAGTGCAGTATGCGACAGTTAAATAAAAGTAATTGTACTCATAGCTTCTTTTTAAAATGGTACTAGTGATGCATGGTCTGTTCCAACTTATCAGATATCTGAAATCCATGATGTGTATGATGAACATATAATAATATTCTGTTCTTGCCGTACTGTCCACTCATACCTTGAACTTTTGTGCCCACTTTATCTGTTTTGATGTACATCATGGTAGTGTGTGTTTGCGTGTGTGTATATAAAGTTTTTGCCATGTGGCATCATTCATTATGCTGCTGAAGAGGCCATTTCCATTAGGGAATACTGTTCCTATAAAAGGGTTTACTTGGACTCCATCAGTGTGTTGGTTGGGGCTTTGTGTCAAAGTACGATCCAGGTGTAGGTAGGGCTGGACGATTAATCGAAAAGTAATCGAAATCGACATTCAGAACCTATAATCGATCAAATTTTCCCAGGTCGATTATTTCGATTACTTTCCCTTTAAAAACACTCCCGCGTGTGGAGTCACGTGACCCCGCTCCTTTATGTTACGTTATTTCACCGACATGTTGAGCATGGAGAGCTTAATCAGTGAACTATGAGGGCAAAATAAAAATCGTTCATTAATCATAATCGAGTTCAATTATGTTCAATTAATTGAGATTTTGATTTTAGGCCAAATCGCCCAGCCCTAGTTGTAGGCCAGAAGCCAAGGTTTCCCAGAGTATCAAACTGCCTCCACCAGCTTTACCTTCTTCCGATGGTCAATTAACAATATAATGGTAACAAACAGTGGTGCAACGGATCAAAAAATTCACGGATCGGATCATGGTTTTAAGCCACGGATCAGTTTTCGGATCAGCAAAAAAAAAAAAAAAGACAAATTAAACTTTTAATTTATTTAAGTATTTTTGCCCATTAAAAACATTCCACGCAATTATATAACGACAATATAGGGCATAATTATTTCCT
>JBBPDC010000039.1:7240546-7261002 GCA_037974485.1 Hemigrammopetersius urotaenia | reverse complement strand
GATCACATGCGTGCCGAACCGTGGAGAGGGATCGGTTCGGATCCCGGATCAACAGTGATCCGTTGCACCACTAGTAACAAATGACGATAAAATGGTGTTTGTTGTTGTCTTGGCCAAAGACCACAACAGCATCTGATACAGCTACCAAGGGAGGCAGCAAAGTACGGTGCAGAAGTGCAGCAAGTGGTCTGGTCTGGTCCATGCAGGGTTATAACCTAATCCTAAGACCAGTCACCCTGACTGAAATATCCCTGACTCGTTCAGCCAAGCAGACTAAAGTTAGCATGGCTTGCACTCTCACACATTTTGTTATCTGATCTTATTCTTGTGTAAAGGTTATAGCAAACCCCACACCTGATGAAGCATTTTCTCGAATTAATTGGTATATTGCATATTAATTGACTGTGGTTTCAATACACTATTTTGAATGTTAATTATTTTCAGTATTTTTCAGACTGTTATGCTCTCATTTCCTTATACTTTTGTGTGCTGTATTTTATATTCCCTCTGTTTTAAGTTCCTTCGAGTTCTAGGCTTTTCCCCTATATTGGAGACCATTACTTGGCTCTTAAAATAAAATGACCCTAGTGGCCTAGTTCTTCAAGCATGTAAAATGGTAATTGGCGTCTGTGCAGATGATGCATTCGCTGTCCTCCTATGCTAGTCTGTCCTTTCTTTTTAAGGGCCTTCAGAATCCAAGTCAGATATGTAGATTACTACTGTTTGGCTCCTGGGGAATTATTTAAAAACTTGCTGATGTTGCTTTTGCAGTGCTTTGATGTTTCACATAGGTTGCTCTAAAAGATGTTTCACTCAATAAAATTGTCGGTCTGACTAGTGAACGGTAGCTGAAAATTCACTGATGATACTGGGGAATGTTGATTTAATGACATTACCCTGATCACTGACATTGGACAAGTTAAATGAGGGAAAAGTGGATGCTGTCTTTTTTCCTTTTTTAGGCTTGACCTTATTTATATGAATGCAGGATGTAATACAAAAACATTTGCATCACATATACACTTTTTTGAATCATTTTTTTTTATTTAGGTACTCAGTTGTTTAATATATGAGGTTGACAGTCAGGGAGGAAAACAAAGCAGGTTTCCCCACATGGTACATGGGGTCAGGTGTGCGTACATGCATGAATGAGGGATAATTGGTGCCATCTGACATACAGCAGAATGGGACCCTCAGATAAGGCTAGTGGTCTTGTGTGTGTTGAGGAGGAGGGAAATTGTGTCAGGCCTGTGAAGTGAAGGGCAGCTTTGGCCTCTTTTCTTTTAAATATTTAATCAACTGTGTGTTTGCAGACAGACCCTAACTGCTGCATCTTTTCAGTGTCGACGTGGTAGCACTAAAACTGTGAACCACAGTGGTGTAGCTTTGTTTTCTCACCCTGCTTTCAGTAACACTTGCAGATCAGCCATCCAATCCAATCAGGAAGCCAAAGCATGACCCAGTCACAGTAATTCATTGAATCAGTAAGTGTTCTACACATTGGCTGTCAATTTGTCCTCACCTGAAAATACCTCTTATGTATGGCTTCCCGATGCCAGCATGTGACTCCTCTAATGTCTTAAAGGGGACATATTATGCAAAACTCACCTTAATTATAATAGGCCTATGGGCTATACAAAACATGTTTATGAAGTTCTTTGCACAAAATCACTCACATAAAGAGACCTCACCAGCTTTATTATTGACAGTGTTGGTCCCTTTCAAAACGAGCTGTTTAAGGGCTTTTTCTCTTATATGCAACTAAGCTGTTGCTGGCCAAGCCTCACCCATCCCTTAAGCTGCGTGTCTAAATTCTGGATTACCTGTAAAAGTGTTTCTTTCATTCTTTCTTTCCTTCCATCCGTTCAATCTGTGACAGTGGTTCTAACCTGTGTGGTGACCAGGTTGAAAGATGGGGGAGAAACAAAGAGTGAGGGATACACTAGATGGACAAAAGTATTGGGACCCAGAGCAAGGTGAACACAACACTTCATGTGTGACTTGTCTCTGCCTCTAGCCATAACGCTCTGCATCTTATGCGTGTTCATAAAACCAGCAGACAAAAATCTTATCTATTGGGTGGGGGTTCGATAGATGTGGTGGTTCTATGCAAATCCAAACGACTTGTTTTGAAAGGGACTGCAACTGTCTAGAATAAAGCTGGTGAGATCTCTTTATGTGAGAGTGATTTTGTGCAAAGAACTTCATGAACATGTTTTGTATAGCCCATAGACCTATAATAACTTTGCAGATGTCCCCTTTAACTTTAGTCTAAATGCTGCTGCCATACAGGCTACTAGTTCAGCCTTTGTATCTTAATTGCTTTACCCATCTTTGATTTACCTAAGAAAATCTTTTGATCTGTATCAGGCTTGCCATTATTTCTAATTTTTCCCCTTTTTCACCCTCAGATCACATCCCAGAAGACCTGAGGGACCCTTTCTACACAGACCAGTACGAACAGGAGCACATCAAACCCCCTGTAATTCGGCTGTTGCTGTCCTGTGAACTCTACTGTCGGGTGTGCGGCCTCATTCTCAAAGGAGACCAGGTGGCCTCCCTCCAATCCCATCAGTCGGTCATCCAAGCCCTGTCCCGCAAGGGCATCTACGTTATGGAGGGTGATGACACGCCTGTCACAGAGGCAGACCTCACTTGTCAGCCTATCAAAATGGTGAGCAAAGAGGGAGTTGGGTGCAGCACGAGTGCTTGGGTGAATGCTTGTGTGCATGTATTTGTCTGTCATTTTCTTGGGGCGCAAATCCTCCAATCCTTGCAACTGAGACATGGAGTAGCTTGCTTTGCTTGTTAGAAGACTTGATCCCGAGTGACAGCAGCAAGTCACTGATGGGTAGGGAATAAGACATGCCAGGATGTATTCTCCAGTTTGAGGAACACTTCCTGTTGTAGATGCCTTATCTGCACACTGAAAAAGCAGACCAATGAAATCTCGTGTGTGTGTGCGTGCGTGCGTGCATGTGCCACTACCTTGGTACAAACCATGAAGTCAGAGCTCTAGCCAAAAGACTTCAAAACAAGTGGATAGCATTGATTTCCATTATTGTGTTTCAGCATGCAGTAATCTGAAAGCAATTTGAACGAGTTTGCAATTCGGCACCGGCACTTTTGGTTTTATCCCTCTACATGCAAATGTTTCTCATTGAGCCCACACCCTGTGCAGGGCTTTGTGGAGCGTAATCTGCATCAACCTGTTTGACAAAACGTAATTGTTCCAAGGTGTGGTGTGTGTGTATTTGCTTCGTATGAATAGCAAATACACACAAGGCATGCCATGGTTTTGCACCAGCATAGTTAACACCAAGCAGTCAAGGCTGGCCTGCATGTAGCTTGAAATTCAGAGAACTTTGTGCAGTGTATAACAAGAGGACATGTCCTCTTACTCTTAACGTTTTTGGCATGAGTGTATTTGGTGAAGTGATGGCAGGCAAGCAGGCACATACTGTCTTGATTGTGCCTTTTACATGCACACTGGGAAAAGGAGCCATTAATACTGAGACTTCTTATAACACTGACAGTCTGAGAATGCTCTTAATTAATGTCCACTGCACCTTTTTCCAGTGAAAGTTTCAGCATGGCAGGATCTTGCTGAAAGTTTCATGTGTTTACAACCTATAAATCACTTCTTGTTAAAAGTAGTAAAGTTGCTAAAGTAGTTATTAGGGGACTTTTTATTTGATTTTTTTTCTCTTCTTTTTTTCTCCTTCTTTCTTGCTAGTTCTCTTTCTTCCTGTTCTTCTCCTCCTCTAAAATTAAAAGTGCAGACTTAACCAGAAGTTGTACAGACATCAAGTTGTACTAGGTAGCACTCCCTCCCGCTGCTCAGGGCAAGAGTTTGGCCTGATTGGCCTGATGGCACTATAGCAAAGTGTCACATTTTCAGGTGTGTATTTCCTCCATTGTGTTTCCATTAAATTCTTCCCCCTTGATTCTCTGTCTAATGGCCTACAAAAATGCATTAAGAACCAGTTAGCTCTGTACCCATCATGTTGTGCAGAATTGCACTTACTTTGTAGCACAAACTGGTCCTGGGGTTTTGAACAGAACTTAAATTTTAATTCAATTTTTTTTTTATGAAACATAAGTATGCCTCCCTGAGCTTTATCAGATTTAAACAGATTGACTGTTGTGGCACTGTGATTATATTTCCATGTGTGACAGTATGATGTCTCAGGATAGTTTAATATCATGTTGTGACCCCACTAACTTTGGATTGTTTTTTTTTTCCCCTGCATTGGAGTGTTTTCAGGACATATTGATCAGCCTTTGCCTTTCGGCCAGCCTTGTTGTTTTGAAGCATAATGCAATTATGTAACTGCTCATCAATTTCTGTTGGTTATTGTTTCCTGTTTTCCCCCCTCAGTGATGCTGCTGTTTGTTAAACTCTGGTAGTTTCGGGTAGTCACATTAACCCTTTTCTTTTCATAGATAGAGGTCTCAGCTGGTTAAGGGCCCAGAGGGCTCCCAGGGTTGTCAGACCTTCTGCGGTTTTACTGTTGCCTTGGCAACTGGTCATCTGCATAGCACACTGCACGTGCTTGTTGTCTTGTCAAGATGTCTCGCTCATTGTCAGGATCAAGAGCTAATCTCTTAGAAATGCAGTGCATAAACAAGCCAATACAGCTGTCTAGAATTGAGGACCAATCCAGCTGGATAGTGCTGACATGTTTGTGCAACCCAGGGAGAAGAAGCGAGTGCATGACTGGGCAAGTGGTTTCCATGGTAACAGGAGGGGCTTTGTGTAAGAGCTGATGCCTACAGACAGGGGAGCGTGCTGGCTCTCCTATAGACACCCCGAAATAAAGGAAGGTTGAAGTACTGGTCTCCGGTGTGACCAGTTTAGGTTTCATATTGTTGGTTTTTGAAAGCTTCGAACCATTTACTAGTCCTACAACTAGAATTTTCCATTGCGTTTCACACACACACACACACACACACACACACACACACACACACATATATATATATGGGGGGGGGATTTAACTGCACCAATTTCTGACATCCAGCTTCTGAGAAAAGCTTTGGTTTTTATTTTTTTGCGATTTCAGAATTGTCTTTAAATGTCTAAGCATACCATGCAGAAAGCTCAGGTCTAGTATCATGAGTATTTAATGGAGTAGTGTTATGGCTTACTTAAAGTGCCCTGTTTGTATGTGCAAAGGGTAAAGGGAGCTTTTGGCTGGCGCTCTTATCCCATGCGATTTACAATCATTAGCTACAGGAACCGCCCTCCTGGAGCAACTGAGGGTTAAGTGTCTTGCTCAAGGACACAATGGTACAAAGTGGGGGTTCGAACCTGTGGCCTTCTGGTTTACAGGCAATAGGCTACTACCAGCTTGTGTGTTATGGAATATTAAGAGAAGATTCGCCACATCAGGGAAAGAACTTACACTAGTCCATTGACAGAGCCTTTTGTATCTGTTGTCCATTGGAACTGTCTTTACACTCCAGTTAATTGACACTGGGAAGTGATTTCTTTTTTCTTCAGAAGAATTGAATTTTTCCACAAAATCCTTTTGCTTTTCTCTTTATTTTCTATATTTCTGTGCTGACCTTGTTTCTTGATCTGTCTTGTAGAGCTCGCACATGCCCATGATCGATGCCCTCATGATGGCCTACACAGTGGAGATGATCAGCATTGAGAAGGTGGTGACCTGTGTCAAACGCTTCTCCACATTCAGCGCCTCAAAGGAGCTCCCTTTCGATCTGGAGGATGCGATGATCTTCTGGATCAACAAGGTGCGTGTGTGAGCAGATGAAAACAAAAACACTAATGTACAGGGCAGGCTACAGGCTCTAATTATGTGATCAAAATAAATGCAGTTTTAAATTATTGCAGCTCTTGCTATTACATTTAAGTCTTAAAAATTGTGTTTCTATATGTATTGCTATTTGTTCACCTGGTTACCCAAATAAGAGGATTAGATCACGGATACAGATCTACCCACATTAAGGACATCACCCAAGAATTTTGATCTGCTTTTGTCTAGGGGGTATTATTAGTTGTAGAATTGCCTTGGGTCTAAAGCATCTTTCTCTCTCACCCTGCTGGATCCTCTTGAGTCAGGGAAATACAGAGAAAGCTGCCAGTGTGAACAGATTGTCTGGAGGCTGGTAAAGGTAATCCATGAGTGGCCATCTGATAATATCTCTGTGGTCTCTAGGTGAACCTGAAAATGAGAGAGATTACAGAAAAGGAATACAAAGTAAAGCAGCATCTACTGGATTCTCCCAGTCATCAGAAGGTAACATTGTCTGCAACTTTTAGTTTTTTTTGTTTTTGTTTTTTTGGTAACCTCAAAGGATGCAGCAATACTGGAGTATTTGATCAACAATGCAAGAGTTCAAGCCTTTTGTCTCACTAGACTGTGCTGACATTGCAGCTTAAAATCTCTGCACTGAAAAGATTCCATATGAAAGTGCCACCAGTCCCTTTCCTTTTGTTTCTCTCTCTATATCTCTCTCTGGAGGCTGCCAGCAGTGTCAGTTCTGTTTCTTCTCTTCTCTGACTGTACATTCCTGTCTGCTCCCCTCCTGTCTCTCTCCCTCTAACTGCCTTCTCCTCCCTTGCTACTCGGATAGTCTCCCTCAAAGTGGTATTGGAAGCTAGTACCTGTAAGTTGGCTGCCAGTGCAATCGTCTCCACCGCTGCACGCATTAGTTTGTGTTGATGTGTGCGCATACCCCACCACCCAGGCCACGCTTCTTTTGGCTTTGCACTGAATTACAGTGGGGAAACTGTAATGCCCAATCTCTTGCGTTGTCCAGTAATCACAGAACAATCTGCTTTTCACTCCCCTAAGCCCACACAGTATGAGCCAACACATTCCTGTGTGTGTTTGTGTGTGTGTGTGAGAGGGAGACACGGATGAGAAAGTTTGTTTTAGGAGCCCTCACTTTACCCCCACAGCTTCTTTTTTTCTGTGCTGAAGTGTACATGGCAGCCCTCTCCTGTCTCCATCTCTTTTCTGTCTGTCTGTCTGTCTGTCTGTCTGTCGTAACACACATCACATTCTGCTACATCTGTCTCCCCAGCCTGATCTCATGCTTGTGCCGGCCAATTGCATGCTGGAGCTTGTGGAGTCCCCACATGTGGTATGATGCTCCTCCATCCTCTCCATTCTGTACTAACTCCAATCTCACTTTCACCTCTATATTGTAGCTCTCACTCTGCGTAGCTGCCTAGGCTTTGTCTGTGTGTGCTTTAGAAAGCTGTTTTAGAGAGCTCAGGGATGACCGTTCCTTTCAGCTGCCTTCTAAAATTGCTGAAATCGCAATTAAAAACTTTGCACACAATGGAACGCTCAACCTTGAATAATTATTTCACGTAGTGATGCCAGTTAGCGTATTTGTAGTGTGTGTGAGTTAAGTGATGTGGTCTGTAAATGTGTGCTCTGGGTTTTATTTGGCAAGCTTTGCTTTCTATTGGGACAAAAATCCAAACAATATGCCAGTGTACTCTTATATTATAATGTTTTCAATGATTTTAGCTGGTCCTTTTAAATTATTATTATTATTTCTTTTTTTTTTTTCATTTTACTGAAATCTACTAAAGTATAATGCATTCATTTAAGTTAAGTTTAGGTGATGTTATAAAAGCTGAGGAAATTATTTAGGTGTTTTCAACCAGCAGGAAGGTGATTAGCTGTGAGCAGGTGCTGTGTTTTATGGGGATTTATCAATGTCCTGTCTTCAAAAAAAAGCTTTTGGAAAAAAGACCAGAAAGAAAATTTGGGCCAGGTTGGTTTGCCATCATTAATACAACAATGAATTCTGGATTATACCCTCAAAATTGTTAGGATGTCTGGGAACAGAATCTCAAGAGAAATCAGGTCAGGTGACCCTAAGCACACAGAGTGGTTAAATAAGAATAAAGTCAATGTTTTGGAATTGCTAAATCCTGACCTTAATCCAGTAGATACGTTGTGGAAGTGTCTATGAGCAGTTCATGAAACCAACCAACATACTGAAGTTGAAGCTGGTCTGTGTGGAGCATGGAGCTAAATTTCCCCCAAGCTGACAGACACACCAGATATTGAAAGCAAAGGTTCACATACTTGTAATATTAGATCATATTAATCGAAAAATAAATGGCCAAGCATAATATTTTTTTGCATAAAATTTTATAAAATTTTAATGAAAATCTGATGTTTTGTCATACAGGAACTATACAAACTTCCAAGGGTTCGCAAACTTTCAAGCACCACTGTATTGAAATAATTTATTACTTTTAGGAACAAATTTATTCCTCTTAGGAACAAAAATGAAAGACTTTGCTATATGCTTTCTTAGTTGTATCTAGAAAGTCACACCTGTTTTGCTTCTGTGCAGCTAGAACACATTAGGCAAGCCTCTATGGAATATTGTTTCTCTTCACTTGTCTAGGTGCGCTACCGGCGGGAACATGCATCCGGACGCCAGCTCCCCCACTTCCCCCTGCTGGAGGATCTAATGAGGGATGTTTGCGATGGCGCCGCCCTGCTCACTGTTGTCCACTACTACTGCCCTGACCTGATGAAGCTTGATGGTAGACATACTAAAGTGTTTTTTTTTGGTCTGGTTTACTTATGTACTGAAGAGCTAATTCCTCCATGGTTAATGTGGTACCTTTCTATTGCTCCGTTGTACACAGACCTCAGTATTTTTTGCATAATGTCAGTAAAAAATCAAGTATTAGAAGGAAAACGGATGTCCATTTTGTTTACTGTAGCCTTTTCTGTCTTCTCATTCCATTGGTTGTTTCCCTCTTGGAGCTTTTCCCTTGATGACCTCCTTTGCTGATCTGTGGCTGTTTGGAATTTTTGTTTAAACAAATATTGACTGCATATCCAAGTCCTGGCCTGTGTGTTACATAAATGTCACGAATGTGTGTGCTAACTTCAGCATTATTTTCCTGTTGCTTAGATATTTGCTTGAAGGAGGTCGCCTCAATAGCTGACAGCTTGTACAATATCCAGCTGCTGAAGGAGTTTGCTAATGAGTACCTTAATAAAAGTTTCTATTTAACACTAGAAGACATGCTGTATGCACCTCTTGTGCTTAAGGTAAGATGAAATACATATTTCTTCCCTCTGTAAGCAAATGCTTCTTTGTTTTTTGGTGGGGTGTAAACTGCTGATCCTCTATATCCGCCTCTCGTTTTTCTTACCTCAGCACAATGTGATGGTGTTCATTGCTGAACTTTTTTGGTGGTTTGAGATTGTGAAACCTGAATTTGTCCAGCCCAGGGATGTCCAAGAATTCAAAGACGGTGAGACGTATTTCCTAATGCTCTTCGAAATTTGTTACGGACTGCAGAATGATTCTTTTCATTTGTATTGGAATCAGCATTTTCGTGCACTAGTTTCAACAAATGTTTATCAAGCTCAGTACTAATAGCAATCCCACCTCTGCACAAATCATGACAATGAAATAGTCACGTGTGTTTGCTGATTGCCATCGGTGGTGATTATATTTTACAAGTGGCCCTTTTTTTTTCAAGTAGGTGTTTTTAGAAAGTTGCATAAACTGTATTTCTGTGTAGTTTTACACAGCCTGCAGAGAATTTGATTTTATCTAATGCAGGTAACAACTGTCTGCAACTGTCTTCAGCTAGTCTACAGCTGTCTAGTTGTATCCAGTGGTACCTATAAGTGATTTTGTGATTTTACATAAAGACTTCAGAATTTCAAACATTTTCATTAATGTATTTAAATAAGATAATGTTTCACATCTGATTTTTATTTTTTGTAATTTAGTGCTTTGATTTATTTTCAAAGTGACAAATAGGATGCAACAAACAGAAACAAGTATCGGTCAACTACTGCTTCCCATGCCCTCTCCCCACACATCGCACATCAGGATTTTAAAAATAAAGTAGTAAAAATACATATATATTACCAAATAAAGAATAAGAAAGGATAATTAAAAAGGGGGGGTATATGTATGTATGTATATATGTATATATACACATACACATAGTAATAATATAAATAATAATAAAAAAGAATGAATAAATAATAAAAATAAATGATTACAAGAACATAAGTAAAGTAGCTGCAATATTATTAAAAGTGGTTTACATGTTCAAGATCTCTCTGACTGCACAGATATAGCACATCTGATTTTTAAAACAAATGTCTGATTTTTAAAACAAATGTCTGATTTTTCACAGCAAGAGCAATGGCCCAGTCTAAGAGTTCCCGGCCCTCTGTGCCCATCTCCAATGCTACCAAAAGGAGCTTTCTGGTTTCACCTGGCATTGCTGATCCTGCACATCCTGTTCCAAACAGCCCTGAAGTGTGTAACAGGTACTTCCTGCACCCTGAGGAATCTGATCATCTGTAAGTCTTGAAAGCCCTCCTCTCTTTCATGCATAAACCTTTCATCTGAACATCTTTGTATCAAGAGTTGAAGTGGTGGTGGTTGTGTGGTTGTTAGTTTTGCCTTAAGTTCATTTTTCCTAGATAAGCTGCTCTGCAGTCTTTTTGAAAAGAGATTATGTAAAATGTTTGAACAACAGTCTGCTTTATTCAGACCTTTGTGTCTGTGTGACAAGTATTATAGGATTATACCAACTAAAAGGTGTGTTAATCTTTTGAAGAATTATTTAACCAGTGTAAACTAGTGCACATCATTATTGTGGGTTCGATGCAGCCTTTTAGGCTTTTATTGTGTTGTATCTTAACAGTTTATGGTTCATTGGGTGATTTTAACAGTTAATTATTGGTCCAGACTGTATTTTGGTGGCATTTCAGGTTGAGGCCTGTTAAAAACAATTGTTTTTAAAAGGTTAAAAACAATTGGGACAGTTGTAACACTGGTTGCCTGTATTTGTCCAGCCACATGGAAAATGCATAGTGTCAGTTAAGATTAGGTTTTGGACTCCATTAAACTTGGATATCACTTGTCCTAATTTTGTGTTTTGGAGGACTGCCAACAGTGCCCTCTCTTTTCTGTTTCAGTAATAAGGGGACCTCCAGCTTTAGTCCTTCACACCCACTTCTACCTCTGAGACAGAGGCAACAGAAAGCTCAGCAAGGAGAGGATGCTTCAGGTAGGACACTAAGCTTAAATGCCATTGGGGAGAGATAAAAGTGGCTACTTACTGGAAAAACACTCGTCCTACTTCAAAATGAATTTCTTTTGTGAGAGCAGTTTAAAGATTGTGCAAAATGACTTGTGTGCAAGAAGAGGTAAAATAATTTTTTTACCTATATTTGTGTTTTTTCAACAGTCTGTAGAAATCGTTCAAATTCCCTGACACAAGAAAGTCGGGGCTCTGTGGCTTGGTCAGACAAAAGACAGAGGTACAAGAAAATATATATTGTGTTTTATGTGATCTTACATTACAGTAGTAACTTGTACAGCTACTCATTGTTAATGATTCGTCCCTAATTTGACCTGCTTCATTTGTAATTCTATTTAGGCCAATGTCCCAGCTTAATCGCTATGTTCTCCACTGTGCCACGGATAGCGATGCAGACCTGGCCTCAGGCGACAGTGCCAGTCTGACTTGCTCCATCAGTGAAGATAGCCTGGCTTCTACTGTCACACCCAAGCACCAGAGCCATCCAAGCCAGGGTGGTCTTCGGCGAGTCAATGGTCACGGCCTGTTAGGAAACGTTAACATGGATGAAGAAGATGAGATAACTGTTATTAGGGCAGAGTCGTCAAAGAACGATGTTACTCTTGCAAATAGTGGTGATGTGGAGTGCCAGTCTACCACCCCTGGTGCTAAAACAAACACTTGGGGAAGACAAGAGGAAGCCCATGCAGATTCCAGAACTGCCAATTTCTATCTGGAGCCACTGATGCCTGCTGTCCTTAAACCAGCAAAAGAGAAGTCTATATGCCTGAACAAGGAAGAAGAGTCTGGAGAGTCAAGACATCGTCGGAGAGTCGGTGGAGGAGAGGGACCCAGTTCTGCAGCTCGGCGAAGACCTCCACACAGCCTTAATCGAACCTTCAATACTAGCTCCAGCTCTGATGTTGACATAACTTCTGAGCCCAAATCCAATGACTCTGTGCCTCCACCTCCTGGGCAGGCTCTTGCCTTCAAACCCATGGTCACAAGCAGCATTGAGCCCCCTGCTGAACAGTCTACAGGGTTCTACCTGCATTCGTCTGTGCCTGAGGAAAAGAGGCCTGTTCAGGCTTGGGGCATACTGCCTGACTCTGATCCGGAGACTGTTGAGACTATTGAAGAGCAGGATGCTGAACTAACCAAGGAGTTGCATCCACAAAAGAGACCGTTGTATGAAGAGGATGTGGAGTCCGCAAAGTTGCGAGAGGACATGAATGTGAAGGAGCATGAAGATAAGGATGAAGGAAGCAGGTGCTCTAGCCCTGGTCTCAGTGTTCAGTCACAAGTGAGCAGCGTGGCCAGTGGCAGTGTTAGAATGACCAGCTTTGCAGAACGGAAGATGCAGAGGTTTGGAAGTAACCAAGACATCCGCTCCAGCACCAGCAGCTCCCAAAGAACCACGCCAGATGGCTCAGAGAGCTTCCCTATTTCACTCACTTCTTGGAGGATGAAGAGGGACCAGAGTCCCACTCAGCAGGGCAAGGACAATCCCAACATGCTGGCTTCAGAACTTGTGCAATTGCACATGCAGCTCGAAGAAAAACGGCGTGCCATTGAGACCCAGAAGAAGAAGATGGAGATACTGTGTGCTAGGCAAAGGCTCAAACTTGGGAAAGCTGCCTTTCTGCATATAGTTAAAAAAGGGAAAAGTGATACACTTCCTCAGCCCCTGAAACCTGACCACTTGAAGGATGACCAGAAACTCAATGGGGAAAAGAAGTCCTCCAAAGATGACTCCTGTCTTGATGATATGCGGGATGTGGAAAAAGGCACTGAAGAGCCAGAGAAGGCATCTCTTGAATGGGATAGTGCAACTGCACATCCTCCTAGTGCCTTAGATGTAGATGAGGAAATAGACCTCAATGAGTGTAACCGCTCCATAGAAATGCTCAACGAGGCTATCAGCAGCATACAGCAGCAGATGATGCAGCTGTCATTTCAGCAGGACCTCCTCATGAAGCAAAACGGCCAGTCCCCATCAGGAGCTCCCTCAACACCTAACGGTGACCAAGGAAATATATCTGAACCGAAGGTTCGAGCTGCTATCCATTTTGTGGAACCAAGTGGCAGCCCTGTAGTTCGGAAACCACCCAAGCTTAGCTCGGCACGTTCCCGCTCTAAACCTTCTGAGCTGAAGTTGTCCAAGGAGCACAACAAAGGGCAGAAAATACTTACTCCAACTCCCATTGATGGTCCAAATTCTAGAGCTAGCTCAGGGGGCAGGACCCCCATTGTGGACAACGAGACAGTCATCTATGAGGAGGAGACACTGAAGAACACTACCTTCCATCTTCATGATGTGTCCAACTTGCGTACTGTCTCAAGGGAGCCAAGCTCTGTGGCTTCAGAAGTGCCATTTATTGAAGGTGTTTCTGGTACATTAAGGAACCATGATGAATCCTTTGACAGTGATCTTGTGTGTGAGAGAGACCTAGCTGAGGACGGCACAAAGAGCAAAGCTAATTTAATTGAAGTAGACTTGTCAGACTTGGCAGGCCAGTCAGATGATGGAGGTTCCAGCACATTAGATGTTTCCACAGATGCTGATGGAGAGAAGAAAACTGGCATGGGCTTCTTCTTCAAGGTAATGTATTTTTCAATTCTACTCTAGATAAAACTGTCTCACTCTCTTGTACTATTTTTATTAATTTTTGTTTGTAAAATTTTTTTTTGGACTGCAGGATGAGCAGAAAGCAGAAGATGAAATGGCCAAAAAGCGGGCAGCGTTTCTCCTGAAACAACAGAAGAAGGCAGAGGAGGCTCGGCTCCGCAAACAACAGCTAGAAGCAGAGAGTGAGCTTAAGAGGGATGAAACCAGGTAATTCTACCTAGCCTGTATATGTATATTATGAAACCTACTAAATTCATAAAGTTTATGATTATCGATTAATAGTAAGATTAGCAAAGATGATGGCAGTGATATCATGGTAGACACCTTGCTGACAGCATGTTAAATCCAACATGTTATCCACAGGAAAATTTTTTATTTTGCACTCTGTGAAAGAATAGATGTTGTATTTTTGGACGTTTACTTAAAAATGAAAGGAAAAGGTGTTGAAGAAAATGTCTTGGTTCCAGGCGGAAAGCTGAAGAAGACCGAATGAGAAAAGAGGAAGAGAAAGCAAGGCGAGAGTTGATAAAGCAAGAATACCTGAGAAGGAAACAGCAAGAGCTATTTGAGGAGCAGGAACAGCCCAAGCCTAAACCCAAAATTAAGCCCAAGAAACAAAGACCAAAGTCTGTGTTTAGGGAAGAGCCTTCCACTGACACGCTGCCAAAATGCTCCCATGCCAGTAAGCACCCTTACTTTGTTTATTGTTACCAGGTGGAAGTTATAATCATGAGATGCTAACCCCCTAATCCATAATCTGATTTATACAGTTTACTATATTATTTAATGGCTGATTTTATTGGTTAGTATACTTTTTTATTGTAAGCTTATTTAGTAGATGTTTACTGTAATTTTAACTATATACACACAGTGGAATTCCTCCAGGACTATGATGCAACACAAATAACAAAAACGGAAACAAATTATGCTGTAATTCTTAAAAATGTCCCCCTCAACTTCCCAGATGAGAACCTTGTCAGCGCCAAGTCTGGCTCTAGTCTGTCACTGGCCTCTGTGGCCACCACTGAGGCAGACAGCGTGAACTCTGGGGGTGCAGGATCTCAGCGGTAAGCTGCATATGTGTGGGCGTGACTGTGGTTTAATTAATGTCTGTTTCAAAATCAATCCACTAATCCAGATAGTGACCTCTAAGTGTAGCCAAAAACCATTGCTCTTATTGGCTTGTTCTTTCCAACAGAGGAGAATCGGTCGACTCATTTTCAGGCTTCAGTCGAACTACAGAGCGGGACTGGGACAACGGCTCTACTGCGTCTTCCATTACATCCACATCTATGGCGGAATACACTGGTAAAAAATTTCACTTTCTTTATAGAGTAAACTATTTCAGTAACATTATTCCAGAGACACCATCTAGATTTCTACTGAGGTATTTTTATACATATTTATTTTACTGCTTGATTGCATTTGCACAGCAGTTGTTTGGAAACAACCATAAAGGTGCTGTAATATACATATAACAGATAAATATACATTTCCTGAGCCATTATGCTTGCTTACAGTATAATGTAGGCTTATATAATTAAAGTTGTGCAGTTGTGTTCTTTTTTAGATTTGTCTTTAAACACACTTATACAAGTGTTTTATTCTTTCCAGAGATCATTTGTCAAATATACTTAAAATTGTTTTAATGTCAAGTACATTTTTATTGAAAGCCTTTTATTCCTACCAGTGTGCTCAGTAAATTTTTGGGCTTTTTTTTTTTTTGTCCCTGCAGGGCCTAAACTTTTCAAGGAGCCAAGTGCAAAGTCTAATAAGCCGATAATCCACAACGCCATCTCTCACTGCTGCTTGGCAGGGAAAGTAAATGAGCCACAGAAGAACTCCATTCTAGAGGTTTGTTTAGAAATGCTGAAAAAAAGATACCCATTTGAAAATTTTCAAATGGGCAATTACTGTCAGAATTCACATTTCAAAAGCTTATGCAGGTTTTTTCAGTTTAGTCCTACAATGCAGTTTTTGTGATAATCTTTCCTTAGAAATAATCAGTTTACACATTTGTCTGCAGGAACTTGAGAAGTGTGAATCTAACCACATGATGATTCTGTTCCGTGATGGAGGCTGCCAGTTCCGGGCGCTTTACTCGTACTTCCCAGACACAGAGGAGATCCACAAGCTCACTGGCACAGGACCGAAGAGCATCACCAAGAAGATGATCGACAAACTGTACAAATACAGCTCTGACCGCAAGCAGTTCACTGTCATACCTGCCAAGACTGTATCTGTCAGCGTTGACGCTCTGACGATCCACAATCACCTTTGGCAGGCCAAGAGACCCGCGGTGCCAAAGAAGAGTGGAAAGTGAAGTCAAACATGTGTTGTGGGAACTGTGGTCAAGAGGTGCTCATGTGCTTACTGTAATGGCAGAAATACAACAACGATGTTCACAATCAACTTCTCCGCTTGTGCTGTAATGGGAAGAGAGTGGCTGTGTGTGAGTGAATGTTTGGACAGACGGCCAACATGCTCTTCATTTGGTCTGTTTGGAGTTTGTCTTCTTCAGCCTGTGGCATTTTTTAAATTGAGTTACTTGAAATCTTTTTTTTTTTTTTTTTTATTGTTTGGCAAGCTCACTTGCAGCAGAGCTTTCCTTTCTGATGAGCAGAAGTTTGTCTTTTTGCTGTAAAACAGTCTGAGAGACTGCTGCATCCACACAAAATCTGCTGCAAACGAAGATCATAACCCAAAAATCAATGTAGAAACGTATTTGCCGACTTGCCTCTTGTTCGTTTTATTTTTGCCCCCAGAAACATGCTGCTCTGAACTGTCTCCTCTGTTACTGGGACAATCCCAGTCATACGTATTGTTGGCCTTCACGCATCGTGGTACTATTGTCTATTTATTCAGCGCTTTAAAAGCAAATCATCTGTAGCACTGGTGTATAGACCTACGATGGACCTTTTAAATAGGGAATGAAAAATTTGGTACATTGTCTCGGATGCTCTTTTTGTTTACTATTCTAACAGTAGAGGTAGTTAATTTCCCACCGGACAGCCGTGTCCTGTGAAATGGTGCACTCATGATCATGTTTTAATGCTTTTTATCATGCAATGTAACCATGAGTGATGTCGGCTCTGGAGCTTTGTCTCTCATGCAGAAGAGCAGCATGCTCTGTTCTGAAGAGTGTCGCTGTAAACGGTTCGATTTCACAGTATTTAATATATTCATAATCGGTTACTTCCTTTGCAGTCGCTGTCTAATTATTTACCCAGGTTTAAAACATTCCTCCAAGGCAGGTAGAGAAAGTGTCAACACTGCCACATCCTTGTTTTAAATGTTTGGAGAAAAAAAAAAAAACACTCACTGAAGCCTTGCGTTTGGTGTCAAGATCAAAATAGTGTTGCACATGCACTTTACTTCTAAAACAGGCGATTAGCTGGGGAAGGGCACACTACACTGTGTTGCTTGACTGCACACTATGCTAAGGAAACACTAGGATTTAATACTGACCCCCCAAAAGGCTCTTAAACTACTGTTTTCCAAAAACGTACACAATAGACTTTGTTCCAGGAAGTTGCTGCATTTGTTTACTTTCTAAGTGCAGTTTTGTACATTGTCTGCTCATATAGAAACTAAATGATTGTACTGATTTTGGTCACAGTTCTTTTAAAACACTGTACTTTCCATGCTTGGTTTTACTTTCTCCATTTTGCCATTATTTATTTTAAACAAAAGGCACTGAAAGTTTAATAAATAATTCAATAAACACATTTTCTTCATTTGGTTCATCATGGTTTCATTAGTCATTCACTGTTTTTTGTTTGTTTTTTTTTTCACGATTTTTAACATGTTTCAGAGCATTTTCAGTTCCGACATGTGATTATTATATACATTTATTATTTATTCATTTATTTATTGCATGCATTGTTTGAAAGTCACACATGTGTCCAGAGATATAGCTCCTGTGGGTCTGACATGGTGTCTGCCAGCGTTATCCAACTGGAACACCTCTGGCCATGCTTCAGTGGCAGTTGCTGTTATCCTTGACAATCTCTGCAACCCATACATGTACCATGACAACTGGAGGTTTGTTTTCAGTTGGCATCTTGTAATATCAGGTATTTACTGGATGGTAACTGGATGGACTGAATCTGAGAGTTAAAAATGAGAGGTAAGTTCTGATTTCTGCTCTTATTTCGTTAGAAAAGAAACTAGCCAAGCTGAGGTACAAAATTAAGAGGTCTGGATGTTTCCCCCCCTTCACAGCTTTTCTCCTGGTGTTGGCACTCTCACGAAGTTTACACTTAACATGGTGTGAAAGCTGTCTGCCACGAGTGGGATATGTGTGTAAGGAGATACCAACAAGTAAGAGATTTTGTTCCTAAAACCTGGAATTTGACTCTTTTCAAACAGTATTACAACAAACCGTTCACTGTCCATTTAAATGAATTGCTTTAGGGATCAAAGTAGCACTTTTTATACATATTCATCCTTTTAAAAGGATAATTCTGAAAAGCAGAATATCTGTCTGATATTCAGAAATACAAGGCTGTGGCTTATTTTTGCTAACTATCTGATAAATTACAATCGTATGTATGTCCTCTTCCTAGGCTACCCTGCTGGCATAAGTTCTTTGGTGCTCTGGGTGAACAATGTGGGAGAGATCAATTCAACTGTGTTCAATGACACAAATCTGGCCTCTGTCACCAGTCTCACACTGCAAAATTCTAAAATCACAGCTATAGCACCAAGAGCCTTTGACAAGTTCCAAAACCTGAAGATGCTGGATTTGTACAATAATGATCTCGGCCTGGTCACCTCAGCCTGGTTCACCCACAAAGAGAAACTAGAGAACCTCAACTTGTCAAAAAACAAAATCGCAGCATTGAATGAAAATGCCTTTCGTGGCCTGGTGGGACTCCTTAGACTAAACCTGTCTCACAACCAGATCCAGTCTATTAGCGAAGGAACCTTTCACTCCCTCAGAAAGCTGAGCCAGCTGGACCTCTCTTATAATGGGCTAAGTCATATGAGCGTGGACGTTCTTCGTCCAGTCAACACCAACATCTCTTTGAATGGAAACCCGTGGAACTGCTCCTATACTGAGTTTACGGTCTTCCTAAGAGGTGAGTTTGACTTTTTAATTATAAAAATGGAAAGAAGGTTTTAACAGCTTTTCAAAGCCATTGTACAATGTTTGATAAACATACGGCCACATACCGCAGTTAAATTGTGTATTAGTAAGCTTGAGCAGTTCATGGAAGCATCTTTGCCAAAGCACTGTTGACCTAGTAGTTCGGGAGTTGCCCCTGCAATCACAAGGTTGGGGGTTTGAATCCCAAGGCTGCTAGTGGCTCCACTGAGGTACCCATGAGCAAAGTACCATGCCCACACAATAAGTCACAGCCTCACATACAATGGAAAAACAATGTTTGTTGCCAATAAATGTTTGGCTACTAGATGCTGTTTACTAAAGATCTAGTCTGGTAAAAACAACCACTACTGGAGAATGTGGTTTGTCTGGGTATTGGTCTGTACATTTTGTCAGAAATTTGTCATTCTGTTTTCAGACAGATGCTTATTTGATATGTTTGGACACTGGTAGTATGTTATTAGATTTTTTTTAAAAATATATATAAATACTTCTTTTAAATTTTCGTGTTTAACAAACTGGTTAATCTCATTATGTCTCAGTTCATCAGTGATGTGTTTCATGCAGAACTTCAGAAGGCGTCTCTGCTGGAAAATGAAATGGAGGTGCTCTGTGACAGCCCAGCATGTCTGAAAGGAGTGCCTGTCTGGAACGTGTCCAGTTGTGTAGAAACCATCACAGCTGTGGCCCCTACAATTGAAAATAGTCACATTCCCCAATCACCATCAATCAAGCCACACATAGATTGGTCCATTATAATGAGTCTGATTGGTAAGTTTTCTTAAGTACATGGTTCATAATTGTAGAAATATATAAATAAATGAATGCTGGGCAACGATAAATTTTTAATCACAATCACATGGTTTTCTGTGATTAATTGCACTGTTATACACAAATATAAATACTTCAAAAGTAGTGTATTGTGCGCTTTTATTTTTAATACACTGCCATATGAACAAAAGTGCAATAACATTTAGTCTGCAAACACTTTAAACAAATAAGAAGTTTTTTTTAGTGTTCCCTTTAACACAGTCACACAGCTGCAATTCAAATATGACTGTAAATTTCAGCACAAACATTGACGTAGTCAAATCAAATATAAAACCAAAGCTATTTGCCACTGCAGGGCATTCACGTTTTATCTAGTTTGTTATAGAAACACACATTCTCCTCAGAGTCCAGAGCATTTTAGCAGTTCCATACCAACTCCATATCTGAAGTCTATGTGTATGCAGTGTTATTAAAGTCCATGTTGGTGTAATGGTCAGGTGTCCCATTACTTTTGTCCATATAGTGTATGTTGGCATTTGTGTGGTCCATCATAAGAATTTACAAGATTGTAGACACATGTTTCTTCTGAAATCAAGAATATCATGGAGAATCTGTCCTTTCTGTATCTGAATGCAGTGTTATTAAAGTCCCTGTTGGTGTAATGGGCAGGCGTCCCAATACTTTTAACCATATAATACAGACAAAAGTAATGGCTGAAGGTCTGGAATTCATAGCCACTTTCTTTGGCCAAGGCCCGCCCATAAGGCCATTTGACTGACCTGTCAAACAACCAATCACAGTTCGTTTCGTTTAGCGTCACGTTTCGGGGCGTGGAAATGTCCCCGCTCAACAGACCTACGTACAACAGGTCAGTCAGCATA
>JBBPDC010000039.1:7216099-7233633 GCA_037974485.1 Hemigrammopetersius urotaenia | reverse complement strand
AATTTCTTCTTTAAAAAAATGCTCAAACTTTTAACTGGCTGTATCTGTGGTTGTGGTTATATATCCATGCTGGAGATATATAGCAGGCAATATATAGCTAGTCACATAATACCATGCAGTGGTTTGCATGATGCATGGTGAGGGAAAGTGACCATTTTTATCATACATGAGCACATCACAGCACACAGTGTGAACAGCACGAAATACCTCCTCTGCATTTAACCCATTCACCAAGTGAAGCAGTGGGCAGCCAGGAACATGGCGCCCGAGGAGCAGTGTTTGGGGACGGTACCTTGCTCAGGCTACCTCAGAGGTGCCTAGTGGTCTTGGGAATTGAACCTGCGACTTCCTGATCGCAGGGCGAATGCCCTAACCACTAGGCTACCAGCAGCCAGTAAAAGCTTCATTTAGTTTGTAGCTACATCAGTAGGAAACTAAAGAAGCAAACTTTGAACACTCAACATTTCTTGGCTTATCGACTACCTTGGAAAATGTGGGGGAACAAAATTAGATCATTTTACAAACCATTCCTTGGATTGGGGGACTGCAGGAGCTGGATTGACCTACAATAATGGAAGCATCTTGGGTTTAAGCGTCATGCACTTTGACAAAAAGATCTTCAGGGTGAGGCTTACACGATATCATTGAGCTCGAGAATAGTGTCTGGAGGAGGGTTGATGAGCACGTAGGACAGCGTGTTCTGATGATCGTTCATTTCATCTGCAAATGAGAGAAAAGAAGCTGTTAATCAGTATATCACTAGGTTTCTATACTATTTAATTACCACTATAATAATTATCTATATCATTTGTCTCTACCACACTTAATCAGTCAAACTTCAAATAAGTGACTAAACTAACAAAGTGCTAAATAAAGGGAAAGGTGAGTGTTTTTCCTGTGAGTCTATGAGGGCTGGTTTAGAAATGATGTCTAGTCCTGAATTAAGAATAGGGTTTTATTTTGAGAGTGCCAATGCCAGTTCAATCTATCCATACTCTGCACACAAATGTTTTTATCAGCTGCCACCGGTTTGGAACACTAGCGAAAATCTCATTCAGCCAAAACTGAAATTGCACTTTGTTTAGTGTTTACATTTTTAATCTAACACTGAAATTCCACTTTAAAATCTCACACTACTTGGGCTGGAGCACGCAGGCGGAAAATGGTACCATGCTAACCTTAAATATACAACAAAATATTCTTCATCATTCTATCACTGTGATATATTATATGTAAGCAACATAGTTATCATACACTATATGGACAAAAGTATTGGGATGCCTGTTCATTACACCAACAAGGTCTTTAATAACATTGCATTCAAATACATAGACTTTAATATGACTAACAGCTTCCACTCTTCCTGAAAGACTATCCACAAGATTTTAGAGTTTCTTTGGGATATTTATGCCCATACATTCTGTAGAGCATTTATTTACTTATATAAATAATATTAAAAAACAATTTTTCAGCCTACATATAATTTCACTTAACTGGTGGTGCTCCTCATTTAAGTAACTTACTTTAGATTTGTGTTTCAGAAAATTTCAGATTTATATTTTTTAAAAATGTAACTTACATTTATACTTATATTTACTTGTACACATTTCTTTATTTTATCTGGGTTTCAGAAAATGTCCAGATTTTATAAAATTTACTTATTGTTTTAATGTTTGCACAGTCAGTAAGGAGCGGTTCAGGATACATTTCACTGTGTGTTGAACTTGTATGACTATGCATGTGACAAATAAAGAATCTTGAATCTTGAATCTTGAATCTTGGACAAGAAGGCCTGATTCACAATCTCTGTTTCAAAAAGGTGTTGGATGGACTTGAGGTCAAGACTCTGTGTTCTTCCTCAAACAGTGTCCACAAAGTTGGAAGCATGGCGTGGTTCAAAATATCTTGGTATGCTGAAGCATTAAGAATTTCCTTCAGTGGAAATAAGGGGCCTAGTCCAAACCGTGAAAAATAGATGTGTCCCAATACTTTTGTTCATATAAAAAACATACGTTCGGAGGCTGAACAGTGTAAATGAACGTGGTCTATTTGCAAGGAAAAGGTCATTGTATTTATAACTACACCACCGGTCAAAAGTTTCAAAAGGTTCTACCCAACTATGTTCTTCCCACTTTTCTTTGCTTTCACTCTTCTTCTAAAGTTCATCCTAAAGCAGCTCGATGGGGTTTAAGTCTGAAGACTTAACGTTTTCCACTCCACGTTTTCCAGCTTACCATCTTGTTCTTTTTTCTAAGGTAGTTTTGGCATAGCTTGGACTTGTTTTGGGCTGCTGTGCTGTAGTATGAACCCGACCAACTGGGCACTTACCAGAGGAACTGAGTGGAGCTACAGTTCCACTTTTTTAAACCTCTCGCAGTTCAGTACTGTCCTTTGAACTGTTTGAATTTCAATACAAAAGCTTGAAACACTGGGGTGTTCTAAAACTTTTGACCGGTAGTGTATGCATTAATAATTTAAGGCCTTTGTGATCTAATTAATGACCACAAATAAGCTAATTTATTTAATAATTCAGCAAGGGTAGTATTACTGTGCAGTACTCAGTTATTTATAAGACTGAATGGGATTTTTGTCAACATTCTTTAAGACCCTTCAAATGTGGCTATGAAAGAACCAATTTGTGAGAAGAGCACAGACCGGTTTGGTGCAAAAACCAGTTCTGAGACTTGTACTGGTTTGGTCGACTGGGTCTGAAGGCCAGCGCTGTGTGTTTTACCTGTGTGTGAGTGACTGAGCAGCATGATGCTGGGGAGAGGGGGTGGGGGCTCAAGATGGGGACAAAGTGCTTCTGCTCGTCCAAACCCACCTGTTTGAGCCACTTATAAGGTCAGGCCGGGTGAAAGAGAGAAAAGGGCTGACCGTTACTAACCGCACATGGCTGCATTTACGGACGCCCATGCAGCTGCAAGCGCTTCCCATGCGCCCAAGCATGCAGACGGTGTCCGCGGCCACCCATCCACCTATCCACCCACTCATCTGTCCACCCATCCAGCCACACACTCAATCAAACCCCTGCCCTTTGCATCACTGGCATTCCAAGAGACCACCTCACGCATGTTGCCAGGTTGCCATGCCAACACACGCAGCCTCCAAGTGACATACATGAAGACTGACACACAGATAGAGGCATGCTCAGAGCATCTGTCAGACCCACCAAGCCAAGGCTCGACCAGTCAGAGTGAAGCAAAACACATTAGTAGTGTGGGATTAAATTAATGGCAGGGGCAAAATCCTGTAGTATTTAAACAAAAATGCTGAATAAACAGTGTCCCAGTAGTCCCTCTAAAATATCTTCTAAAGCGGACTCAAAATTAGTTCCAAGGAGACAATATAGTGTGTTTGTGTTTCTAAAACTAGGTCAGTAGTAAGTAGTAACCCTCCCAACACACAGGAAATGCTTTCTACTCCACTCTGTCCAAAACATCCTGAAACCAAAGCCCTCTGACATTTCATCATCATCCTCATCATCATCATCATCATCATCCTCATCCTCATCATCAGGTGCCTATAACTAGGTGAGTACCTGTTGTACCCTCTGTCATGTAAGTACCCTCTTCAGGTAGTACCATACAGAGGAGAAAAAGACAACTACATCACTAGTCTTAAGATGGCAAAATGGACAGCATCATTATGGAGTGTGATTATGGAACTCAAATATTCTTTTTTTTTAAAGAGGGGGAAATAGATGATTTTGTTTTTGGAATATGTCCATGTGTGTGCTATAAGTAATATTTACACAGTGCCATGGTTGAGTCCTTTGGCCTAATACAGAGCTGTCTTTCACACTGTGGGAAGCAAATGGGTTAACTAAGCATACAGGTGCTCAAGGTCTGACACACAGCAGCACACAAAAACAAACTGATTGCAGTTGTTCCTAAACTATTTACAGTACTCTAATGTTACAACACATTTTTTATGATACATATTTTGTTTTTCTGTTCACCTGAATTCAACTAAAATGCTAATTATGGAAGATGAACTTTACTAGAACGATTAGTTCTACTTTCTAAAAATGCAATAACAACTAAAAGCTCTAAATAGGTCATTCACTTGAACTTTATTTAACAGGCAAATAGACAAAATATTTTCAGTGTTTTAACTGACAAACTTAATTGTATTTGGTAAATATAGAATTTAAAAAAGGACGTCCACACTGCAAAAAAGTTGTGAAAGAGGCAAAGTAAGACTGAAAAGGTTGTAAAAGTAACTCTCTGGAGGTTTCTTCGATTAGCAGGTTAACTGGTAACAGGTGTAGGTCAAGTTTGGGTAAGAAAGTATCAGGAGGAATCTCTGTCTGTATAGTGCAGTGTTGTAAACCGCTGCTGAATGTGTGTGACCCTAGAGCTCTTAGGTGGTACTGAAACCGTCCTGCTACTGTGACGGACACGTGGCCTACTTTGGGAAAACATTCTGCCACTGCATCCAGAAATGCTTCCTGAAACTGTCACTGAGCTCATCTGAGATTGACCAAAAGACAATGTAAATGTGTTCTTTGATCAGATGAGTCCAAAGATGAAAATGACCAATTTTACTCTTATCAGTGAGAATAAGTGATGGTATGGGGGTGCATCGGTGCCCACGGCAAGAAGACTCTCTACATGTGTGAAGGTACCATTGATACAGAGGTTTATATTGGAATTTTAGAGAGAGAGATGTTCCCATCAAGATGACATCGATTCCGAGGAGCTGTATATTTCAGGCCTCATTCTGCACAAAATACAAATATGTGGTAGACAGAGTGTGGGTGCTTCACTGGCCTGTCTGCAATCCAGATCTGTCTCCTGTTGAACATGTCTGGCACATCATGAACAGGAAAATCAGACAAGGATGACCACGGACTGTTGAGCAGCTCAAGTCTTGGGTAAAAATTCCACTTGAAACTGTTTTCCTTCAGTTCCCAAATGATTAAGAAGTGTAATTAAAAATAAGGCATGTAACCCAGTGGTAAACTTGCCTGTGTTGGAACACTTTTGGAGCAGGCATCAATTTCTAAATTTCTTTATATTTACCAAATGTCCATGAAAACACTGAATATCTTTTCTTTGTCCTTTTGCCTGTTAAATAAAGGTTAAAAGTGAATTACTGAATTACAGATTTGAGTTTTTATTGCATTTGTCCCATCTTTTTTTGGAAATGGGGTTAGGGTTAGGGTTAGGTTGTATAAAAAAAACCAACCTTTTACACTGTGGCTACAAATGATGGGGTATGCTATTCCTTTTAGCGGTTTTCAAGTGTAACGGAGAAGTCCTTGTGTGTTGTATCCCCTCTTTAATATTCAGAATGAATAATGATTACACATTTCCTGTCCAAGGTCTCTTGCTGAAACTGTGACAGATACAGGTTTATCTACTGCTGCTCAAACAGTTTGAATGCAGTGTTTTAAAGCTCATTTACAGTAGGATCTTATTTTCATGGATATGGATTAAGCCTAGTCTTGGACTAAACTGACTGGCTAATGACAAATTACGAATGAAAATTCCTTTTAGTCTAGGCTTAGACATACTCTGGTTCTGGGAAAATGGCTCATCATGATATAATTCACCACAGAAAAATGAGAATAGCAGAATTTTACCCAGCCCTAGCTAGTATATTAAGTGTTTCTGTTCAGTTTGTATTGGTGTGCTGTCTGTATGTGTCATGAATACTTGAGGCAATGTACTTATAGACACGTTCAACCATTTTCAATACAAGGTCAACTGTCTGGTCACACTAGGGTCATAATTTTACTGTGATCTTGATCAGTGTTTCATCAAGATGAATAAAATAGAGAAAGGAGTAGGACTGGCCCCTCTGCAGTTTCTTTACACCCTTTTCACACCTAGTTAATGCTAACATTTCCATCAAGCTTTATTAATGAACCAATATTGAAATGTGGTGGAACGTGCCCTTAACACATACACATTCATAAAGATCTCTTTGATATAATGAAATGCATTTGATTGAGTTCAAACATTTCACTACACAATTAACCAGTTTAACTAGTTACCAGAATGGAATGGGATTACAGGTCAACACATACAGTGAGGTTTTGTTGTATTACCTTGCAAATATCCTAGATTTACTCGGTTCATCACATCACTTGCAGTTAAATTAGCTACGTCCTCTACAGCACAGGGGAGGGAGGAAGCAAAGTAGAGAGAGAAAAAGAAAGCAAGTAGTCAAGCAAGGCCAGGCAAGCAGCAGAGAAGTTATCATGCACAAGAAACCAAGAAAATGAAGCCACAGACTTCTTCTCTTTGTAGAATACTGACTTTTTGTCATATTTAACTCTCCCAATACTTTGTACTTCATGTTTACACAAGTATGGCTGTAAAAGGTTTTGTCTCTTTATTAAGTGAGTGGGTGAGATGTAAATGCAGCTATAAGGAGAACATGAAAAGGAAAATGAAGCTTAAGATGACGCAGGGAAAACTGAAGAATAGTCAAAGATAGGACAGTGAGAATAAAGAGGAAAGTGATTATTTTCACAGCAACTTACACATTAGCTTCTATGATAGACATCTATTCAAGGTTTAATCTAGGTCACTATACTGATTTATTTTTAATGCAGTATGATTCTCTATGGGCACTTTATACTAGCATTCATTACGTTATTGAAGTACCTCAGATGTGCTTTCCTTTTCCTCAGAAGGTAAAAGTGGTGTAATGGAGTAAAGGATATAATGGCATATAAAGGCATAATGAAGTGACAAGGCAAATGTATAATATATAATAAAACAGCAGATAATTTATTGTGTTCTATAGCTGCCACACAGTTGACAATGAATTGTAAGGCTTTCACACCATAATAAAATTCAGAAGTATGTAGTTATATATGTATGTATGTATGTGTGTATGTTACACAGGGCACAGAACTCCATTCAGTCCACTAGTTTCCTAGCAGTGCCAGCAGTGGTGCACTGAGTGAAATCACCAGATATCAACACATTCTCCTGAGTCAGATTAAAGTTTCAGAAAACAATCCAAATTTGAAATGCAGTGCAAAATTGTCTGCAAACTACATTCAAAGAATGTGCTTTGAATTTTTATTAACTAACTTTTTTTTTAACTTAACTAACTTCTTTTAACTTTTAATTAACGAATTAAGTACTTTTCATTAAAAATGTATTTTATTTCTAAGAAATATAGTTTACCTTCCGATACTACCTTCGTATTTGTCACTTGAAAGGTATTCTTTCTAAAGTACAATAGAATTGATCAGACATGAGCAATGTGCATAAGAAAAAATCTTAAACCTTGATTACTTTATGACTAATACATATTTGGTACTAAATAGATAAGAACTAACAAAAACTGAAGATTTGCTGTGCATCAGTGTGGAAATTTAAAGTACACAAGAAGAACCTAATATATATTAAAATCTTTAACCAATATGAGATTTTGGTGATTTTGCCTTTACGTCACTCAGATAGCACTGTGTGTGTGTGTGTGTATGTGTGTGTGTGTGTGTGTGTGTGTGTTTTAATACATAAGCATGCAAATGCAACATACTTCAAATGCAATTCATCTTTGGTGACTCACCATAGCCAATGGTGGGTAGACCCAGATGCTTCATGCGGTTCTTCACCAGCTCGGACAGCTCCTGCCTCTCCGAGCGCCTGTAGAGGTTCAGGCGCTGCTGATTGATCCGCTCAGCACGGCTGGGGGGCTTCGTGTTTTTCCGGCTCAGCCGTCGCGCCCACTGCATGCTCTTTTTCCGCAAGAGCGGATGCTCTGACTGGTCACTGCCTGTCGAGTTCCTGTGGGCAGTTTTCTCCTTCCAGGATTCTCGTCGATCTCGCGCCTCCTCACACTCCTCCACGTTGACGGACACCTGGGACTGTTACCAAGGCAACAAGGTTCGGTGGTTAATTAGTCTGATGTTCAGTTTAGAAAGGTCCAAACAGCACTGCATTTAAAGTGTTGGAAATTACAGCTATTATGTGATAAGACTGACTCAAGAGCTCCCAGAACAGGATGGCAGCTGCCTCAGAGACAGTGTTTGGGATTATTAGCCCCAGTTTAACCGAGGCTTATTATTCAGCTATGCATCTTAAGAATACTTATTCAAGAACTGTTTAAACCTTTTCAGTAAAATACTGCTAATACTTAATCTATCAAGAACGTATGCATCGTAGTGATATCTGATAGGCCAATAATGAGAAAAGCCAGACAGAAGCTTACTAGCAGACCTACAAGTGTGGGAATGAAGGTGAGACATTTTTATTGGTGAAAATGGTGTTTTCTTACCTGATTACAAATGTCCTTGAACTGAGATGGACAAAATGGACAAAACATGAAACAGTATGAGTGATTAAAATGGGAAAGGATTGGAAGGAGATACATATCAGCCTACAGGTAAAGCAGCAGGAAAGCGATGTGAAAGCTAAAGTACATCTTTGGCAAAGCAGTTTTAAACGACTTGTCAGCCAAGAAACAACAAGTGCTCGAGTCAGTTTGTCACCTCTGATGAGGAGAACATGTGCGATTCTGTGCGATACAGGCCGATCGGGATTTCTGCACTGGAGGAACAGAGTTTCTGGAATAGTCTTCCATAGGTCCGGATCCACAGGTCCTCTTCTGTTACCTTCATCTGTTTCAAAACAGACAGCTGAATTAATGTACGTCAAAATCAAAGTGATCTCTGTGATCTCAACCATACACAAGTACACACAGAGACTCAATGGCTAAGCTCAGGTTCCACAGTATACATATAGTGCAACAAACGTGCAAAACAGTGCAAATAATAAATATAAAATAAGGTAAGGGTGAGACTGTGGGTTGTATATAAATAAAATAAAATGTGAAAACAGTATGACCAGTATAAACAGTGTAACAGTATGAAACAAGTGAAAATAGTAGCTGGAGTGTACATTCTTCAAGGTTTGTGCGTTCTTAAAGAATTGTGCAAACAGTATGACGGAACTGACAATATAACCAGTATAGGAAGTATAACAGTATAACCAAGTATAAATAGCAGCTTAAGTACAGATTCTTGTGTGCATTCTAAGGATTGGTGCAGGTAAGGATCGGCTCATAAGATCTACATTTACTTCCCCTGCCTTCGTATTAAAGCATCAAATAATCAAATGTATTCCCTTTCCCTAAATGTAGCTCAGCTGTGTTCAGAATCCATAGTATAACTTTTGCAGTTTTGCATTGGGGCTATGAGGCTAATGTAACTAACAAGAAATCTTTATATATTGTATGTTATAGTACCAACAGTTGTCATGCCAAAGCCGATAACATAGAGATGTCCTACAGTGTCAGAAACCATATAACCTTGTCTATTTGAGATTACTTGATGTGGTGTGAGGCAAGTGTGTGATATTGAGTAATCTGTTTTAATTCAGTAATTCCTAAGAAAGTGAATAAAATGTGTGATCAGACTTACTACACAGAGGTAGCCGGAGCCTGGGGTAGTGTCTAGGCCGAGCAAGAGTCTTGCAATAGGGATCATGTAGTCCTTCACAAAGGACTAAAGAGAGGTAGAGAGGAAGGAAGCAAAGTTCAGAAATCACACAAGGGACCATCCAGAGAGTACGCCAAATCAATACTGCTTCTGTCTGAATCTTCTGCCTGGGGCCAATAACAAGCACTCGACCTGAAGCCTGCCAGAGGCATGGGGCCTCTGCCAACGAGGGCAGAAAAACAAACATATATTTATGTACATTTGCTAAAGGTGCAAAGTTATAAAAAAAAACGCTTACTACTTATTCTGTGCACCACTTAATGAAACACGAATGAAGACAACCGACCAGACATTACTAGCACCAGCCTTTATCGAACTATGTCCTGCCGTTAACGCAGTGTTGTCTTTTTTTAATGCAGCCCGAGAATGTTCAAAGGCAGAGAACTGTTCAGGAGAGATGGTGGTGGTGTGTTTTGAAAAAAAAACCAACATAGCCCACCTGGTAGAGGAGTGTATCCAGCATGCTGATACTGAACACCCTGCCAGCAGCGAAAGGGAGGCGGAACATGAAGGCAAGATTGGAGCCCTTATCTCTCTCTATCTGAATAACAGCAGAGACACGAAATACATTACATGTCACACACACGGTCTGAACAACCTGGCACAAATGATGTATGTTTGGGAGATAAGATGTTGTATTTTCTGTTTTTTGTGTTTTTTGCACTCAGTCAGTTATTGTTTTGAATGCACTGGACCTACTTCTGCTGGAAGGTTGAAATACCGTGATTCTATCATGAATTTACACGATGATAACCACTATGAGTCCAAAATCAGCCTGATTTTAATATTAAACTTAATTACATCAGCCCACAGCATTGCTGTATTCATTTAGACAAAGTGCACTTCTTCTAGTGCACTTACTTCTACTTATTTTTAACAGTTATGGCTTTTGCATTTTAATGTACTGTTACTGTTGTTGCATTTTCACGTCCAATGGGGTCCCATTGGGAACGGGAAGACTTTGGCCTCAGTCTTGTTTGCTGTATAAATAACTTAGATAAATAAATAATCTGC
This sequence comes from Hemigrammopetersius urotaenia, assembly GCA_037974485.1. NCBI lineage: Eukaryota > Metazoa > Chordata > Actinopteri > Characiformes > Alestidae > Hemigrammopetersius > Hemigrammopetersius urotaenia. Next base: position 7,223,150 of record JBBPDC010000039.1, on the reverse strand, counting down.
AGAGCAGGGGGAATATGGATTGTTAGTGAAGATGTTTCACCTTCTCTAGTTTGGAGAGAGCCAGGGAGTAGCAGTCTTTGGCTCGAAACTGCATGAATCTCATATTAGAGGGATGAGTTAACTCCGTGATAATACTGAGACTGGGAAATAACCTAGAGACAATAAGAAAGAAACATGTACAAAATGGTTAAACTGTCTGTATACTAGTATACTACATTCTTTTAATTTTTTTCATTTGTAAAATTCATAGATGTTAGAGATCTTTTCTAACTGCTTATGGGACTGAAGACAATTTCTTACCTAAACATGGTCTGAACATTGACTATAGTTTTAGCATCTGCCATGTAGTCTTCTTCTGCACTCATAGTGCTCTCCTTATCCACAACCACCAGATTATCAGCATAGATAATCCCACATTGAAGTAAATTATCCAAACTGCAAAAAAAACAACAAAAAAAACAACAACAACACATAGTAAAGGCATCAAAGTGGTGAAATGACCCCGATGGTATTATACCATATTTAACCATGTGCTGGTCTCTTCAGTTTGTTGCTGTTGCCCATTATGCTATCCAACCACTATATATTAATGACTTATATCTTATTATAAGTCACAATAACAAACATTTTCAGTTATTACTTCTTATCACCAATTAACAAAATTTTTGGCCACTTTTGGCCATTTTGGTCACATTCCTTAGGTTGCTGAAAACTACTCAGGGTAGTATTTACAAGGAATTCATACTTCAGTGTTATCTTGACTATTTTCATTTCTCTTAGAACCATTTAAGCATAAGCCTTTACATTAAAATAAAAAAAAAAAATGTTTTGACTGGTACAATAAGTGGACAAAAGTATTGGGGCACTCCTGTTTTTCACAGTTTGGGGTAGGCTCCATACTTCCAGGGTAATCTTAATACTTCAGCAGACCAAGACATTTTGGATAACGCCATGCTTCCAACTTTGTGGACACAGTTTGGGGAAAGAACCTTTTCTATTCCAGCATGACTGTGCCCCAGTGCAAAAAGTGAGCTCCATAATGACATGGCTGGATGGGTTTAGTGTGAAAGAACTTGACTGGCCAGCACAGAGCCCTGACCTCAACCCCATCCAACACCTTTGGGATGAACTGGAACAGAGATTGCGAGCCAGGTCGTCTCGTCCAACATCAGTGTCTGACTTCATAAATGCTCTACAGAACGAATGGGCACAGATTCCCACAGAAACTCTTGTAGAAAGCTTTCCAAGAAGAAGATTGGAAGCTGTTTAATATAACTCCATATTAAAGTCTATGTATTTGAATACAATGTCATTAATGTCCCACTGGTGTAATGGGCAGGCAACCCAATACTTTTGTCCATACAGTGTAAAACGTGCCTGTGTGTGTCATGGAACAGACAAACAGAACACCTACTTGTCTATGGTGCCGGCCATAAAGTAGACCATAGGGAAACAGCAGATGGCTTCCAGAAAATGATTATCTGGCCTGGAGGAAGAAAAAGAGCAGCATAAACCATGCAGTCCTTCCGCTGTCCTCCCCTGCACTATGCCTGTGACCAGAAGCAACTTGCTTTGATAGAACGGCACTGAAAAACTTCTTCTGATTATAACCTGTGTGAACTTCAATCGCCCCTCTTGCAAATGGGTTTAAACAACATTCGGCTGTTGCCATGGAAACATCGCCAGGGCGATGCAGAATAGAGGGAGGAGAAACCTTGTGGACCTCAAGCGTCTGAAACTTAATGAGCGTGAGCATTCTGCTTTACAACAGAAATGACAGATGAGTGTGAAAAAACACTGGCTTCTGATGATGAGGGTTCTGAGTGCAGTGGAGCTGCAATCCATAGCATTCGTCTCATTTATTGTCTCTGTATGTGGAAAACACTGACACATCTTGTTGCTGCAACTGAATGAAAGTTCCTGGATAAGTAGCTATTATAAACAACAGTCAAAAAGTCAAAGTCAGATACTAAAGTCTAGTGCTAAAGTACTTTTGCCTGTTTTGTTCCACTTGTACAGTTCTGCACCGGCAAATTATGATGAGCAAGTTTTCTTACGGATTATCTAGCAGCAGCACGATGGGGTTGAGCTCCTTCCTGGGTCTGTAGTAGGCACGCAGTGGAACAATGAAGTTATACAGGCCATTTCCTGCCGTTTCAGCTGAAACGATAATCAGCTTGTTCTTGAAGCCGTACGCCTTGGCATCCTCAAAACTGTTATGGCGGCAACCCTGAGGGAAAGGCATGGTAAAATTAAACCCTGTCCAGTAAGCTTACACACAGATGTAATATTTAGGATTTTAAGAATTGTGTGCTTCATATGGCCAAAAAAATACATATTTCATATATAAGATACACAATAATAATAAATAGCATAATAATATGAATTATTTATACACAACTTGCATCTTTAACTCTGTAATGTCTACACAAAAGAGAATATTTCTGCCACTTTTTCAAAAATTCAGTACTTGTATTTATAGGGTTTTATATATGGTTTGTTAGCTAGCTGGTTCATTTTGGTATTGTAAAGATGCTTCTGGTCCGGATGCGGTTGTTGAAAGACGTTTAGTTTTTCTGTGATGAGCTCTTGACTTATTCCACAATTGAAATGCTTAGTAATTGGCTATAGCTACAGTTATGAATTCTGTATAAATCATATATTAAATTTATTTTTTGTGTATATCTTGTTTTTTGTTTTGGGTGGACCAATGACAAAAGTGGAAGAAACAAGGTCTTCTGGGCACCACTGTTCTATGGAAAGCAGTGCAGGATATGCTTACTATTGACATTCACATGACTCTAAGGTAGAGGAAACCCACACCAGCAGGATCTCACAAATGCATGTATGTTTGTGGTAGCAAATTTAATGTACATGAAATAAAATGTGTGCTGTTTTAAGTCGCTTCCCTGTCATGGTCCCTGGTTAAGCTTAAACAGCTCAGATTAAGGTTAAAAGTTAATAAATGCTATACAGTGCAGGTTTATGTTGACTTGATTGAGTTCATATGTTCTCTAGAACTTCTCTAGGACAACTCACTCTGACTTGTCACTTTTTTCATTCATTTATTCCCATGTTGTCTTCCTTTCTGTCACACAACATCCACAGTGATTTGAATTTTTCTCCTCCGCACATTTCTTATTTTTAAATGTGTCATGTTTTGTGCGTTTCCTCCTTTCAGCGAATGGACAGAAAAACATCAAAAACATCTGCTAAACATCATTGTGTGTTATATGTGCCAGTGAGCAATTCATTTTGACTATCAGTGTATGTAAAATGAAAGATATGTTAACATCTGCACCAACAGCAATTTCCTTGTACATCCTGAGCTCACTGAACGAAGAGGATTCTTCTTCTGATTCTATTCCCACCGGTTTTTGATTTATTCATACACCTGTGGAAAAGAGTGTAGACTAACTCGGCTCACCTTGTCAAGCCGCAGACAGCAAAATGGAGCCTTCTCTTGTAAAAGGTGGCAAAGGGTTGGCGAACTCCCAATGTATGGAGAATTTGGGGGATATCCTTTTACATATCTGACCAACAGAAAGAAAAGCACAAGAAGATAAAATAGTGTGTCAGAAAAACTTGACCAGCCTCATGGTACTCATGGAATATCTGACAGCCTTGTGTAGAATTTAATGTAACTTAACCCAACTAATGAAGGTCTTTGGGAGCATTCTGTTCTGAAAACATATTTTTGTTTTTTGCTTTTATCCCAGAATAGTTTTACTAATAATTTTCAAAATAATAATTGCATAATAGTATGATAGTCACTATGTAAACGTTAAAGCCCGGTTAGAAACAAATTGGATACACAGAATCCAACAGAATACACATCGGCTAAATGTCTTTTTTGAATCCAAATGAAAGGGAGTCACAGTTCGCCACTAGAGAGCACTATTGGCACACTAAATGAATCCTGAGACACGGCAGGGCACAGGTTTGTGTGATCCCAATCCTTCAATCAGAGAGCAGTGAAAAGCTCAGGCTGCATCATGACTCCAGCAAGAGAGCCGCCTGCGGCGGGCGACTCAATGGGGCTCCATAAGAGCCTTGCTTGGAACACTTTTATCAATAGTGCACCGTAATTGTGTGTGTGCATGTGTGTGTGCGCGTGTGTGTGTGTGCGTTTGACGCACACTGACCCTGCTTGCGGTAAGCCCACGCTGTGAGAGCTGTGCAGCGTGACTGCCGCAGTGAGGGCTTATATTATGACTCTATCATGTTTTAAGTCCTGCAGCGTTTCACCCGTATGAGCAAAAATGCAATTTGCCATGTTCGACAAAAACAAAGACATGGAGACAATCAAAGAGTAAAAGGATGAAGATGTTTGGTGACATAACAATAAAGTGGTTCTGCATAATAAATAATAGCAGGGAGATGTCCTCATTTGGCTGATACTGAGCCATCAGCACATTTTCAGTTCAGTTACTATTTATTCCAGCTGCTCTTTTCTGTACTGCATCTAAAGAGTTCACAGGTAAAAAAAAAAGGTATAAAAAACACACCCTGGTCTGGGGATGCACAAAAACATCTGAACGCGAAGTAATTATGTTTTTGAATAAATATATATCTGCAGCTGACAATTATTTATAATGTAATAATTACAGTTCGACTATTCTTCACAATCTTATGGTGAAATAAAACAACAGAAGCCATTTTGCTTCCAACTCGCTCTACAATGCATTGCAGTCTGTTGTAATCACATTTTTATAGAGAACAAGTATCAGATTTTCTTAGAATGTCATTATAATTTTGGAATTTTGAGTTGGGAAGCAGCAACATTTTGGCCACTAAACAGTTTTAAGAACACTTTATTAGTCCCACAGGTGGGAAATTTGCATTTTTACAGCAGCAAAGTGGACAGAACAAGAGAAGAAAGTAGAAGCAGCATAATCAGCTGGTAGCCTAGTGTTTAGGGTATTCACCCTGCAATCAGGAAGTTGTGGGTTTGATTCCCAAGACTGCTATGCACCTCTGAGGTAACCTTCAGCAAAGCACCGTCCCCACACGCTGCTCTCTAGGCCCTGTGTTCCTGGCTGCCCGCTGCTTCACTTGGGGAGTGGGTTATAGCGGAAGAATTTCATGCTGTTCATCCTGTGGTGTGTTCATGTATCTATCTATATATACAGTATATGGATGAAAACATCAAAAAATAACACTTTTCTGATAAAATGCACCACCATGTCATCCCTCTCTGAAAACCTTTTCTTTACTCACTCTGGGACAGGCACTCCTTCCTCGTCAGACTGGTTGGTCTCGTCCTCTGATGGGTCACTGAGCAGGTCGCAGGGCAGGATGGCAGAGGAGTCAGCCAGTTCCAGCACAGGTGCGATGCTGGGCCTTCGGCTGCCCGCGCCGTTCTCCGTGGGCAGGGTCAGCTTGCTGCTGTCGGCTGGGGGGTCTGGGTTTTGCAGGTCGATGGCCACTGTGCCTGTGGTGGGACACACAGAGAGACCGTGAGGCCGCGGGCACACGGCACAGAGAGACAGGGACAGGAGAGGGAGAGGCGGGACAAAATCTGCCCTACTACTGCTTTCTGTAAGTACATACAGAAAGATGATGAGGAACACAAACAGGAAAAAAGGGAGGGGAAGCGCCAGATGGAAAATTAAGCGTGAAATTGAGACTCGCTACTAAATACTTCTGACTGTGTGAATCACGCTTTTCAAGGGCTCTGCAACTGAACTCAGCATGTGCAGAAGTGAGAATATTTCTGTATTTGTAACTTGACTTGCACTGCACCAAAAGACATGTTCTTAGCAGATGCATGGAACTGCATTGTTAAACCTCTAAAACATGCAAAAAGAGTAATCTATATTTAGTGTTTCTTAATCCTGTGCCCTGCCTCCAACACACCTGAGTTGAAGTAAAGGGTATGTTAGAGCAGGAAAAAAACACTGAAGTGTGTAAGGCAGTGGTACAGGACTGAGACCTTTCTATGTACAACCATTCGACCCCAAAGTGATGTAGCTGCTGTTGAAAGGTTGAAGAAGCTTTAAAGAATGTTACCGAAAAGCATATTCAACTTAGTGATAAATTGTATCACTTTTTGTCAAAATAGGCATTCATACTTGAGGCTATAGCATTTGGCTGAAAAGCCTGTTCAGACACACCTGGTTCAACTCATCTTTCAATTACCAGGATTACTGGTTATGCTTGGCCTTCTGGGACCAGAGTTGTGCCGCCCGGTTTGGATTTTCTACTTTTAAGCTAGTTGTTCTTAATGTTGATTTTTCAGTTTCGAGTGAAACACAACTGGACTATGTTGTTGAAGCAGAAAACCATCCAATTGGAAATGGCAATGATAATGTTAGCTCAGTCACAACAGAAAAACCTTTTTTTCTAAATATAAGTATATTGACAAAAGCCTTGTCAGAAAAAAAAACGTGTCACAGTGTCTCATTGGGTCTGGAAAGCTTGCCCAACCTTGCAATAGTAGCTATGAATAAAAATTGTGGGCGGAGCACAGATTCATCCTTAGAACTAGTTTCACGCAGAAAGCTGGTCAGTGCTGAAATGACAAGCAAGCGATTTTAACCCGAACTAAAAAAATATCAAAAATTGCTTAAGTTGGAGAAAAAGAAACAGTTTGTGTAAATGTAAACATTTACTCTGACATTGTAGACCAGCGGCTCTCAGTCACGGCTCCAGAAACCTCATTCCCTGCATTTTTTTTGTCTGTTGTTGATAGCAGCTGAGTCAACAGCAGCTCTGAGAGGAAAACAGATCAACACCAAAATGTGGAGTTTAAGTCTGTGACTGAGGAGCACGGTCGTAAACCAATGCCTTATGGGTTCGTCCCCTGTCTAATGCTAGGGAAGCCACATGCACAGACTTACCATATGAAGTAGACTGATCAACTTTACCAAATGAAAAAGAAACAATGAAAAAAACAAAAGAACAACATCAGCCAAGATGCAACAGAAGCCCTCACCATCAGACCACCCATGCAATTCCAATATTTCAAGCACATGTAAATACACACACACACACACACACACACACACACACACACACACACACACACACACACACACACACACACACA
>JBBPDC010000039.1:7197820-7208372 GCA_037974485.1 Hemigrammopetersius urotaenia | reverse complement strand
CACACACACACACACACACACACACACACACACACACACACACACACACACACACACACACACACACACACCATAAGTCTTAGTGTGTGCTATTAAAAGAACAAAAAGGACAAATGCACTGATATACCTCAAGAGAGCTCATAACCTGGCCTGGCTTAATATTAGACAACAGGCACTTTCAAGCAGTGTTATTCAGCTTGATATGTCTAATGCTATTTTTCTCTTAGGAGCAGAGAGAGCACATTGTCTTACTGCACACATGTGGGGTCATCCAGCGACACTCGGACGATGTAGAGAAGACACGTTAACAGCTTCAAAGAGAGGTTGAAAAGGCGTATTCTGAGGCCTGCAAGATCAAACAGAAGTTGCAGAGTGCTTATGATGTCATCCATGTAATTAACTGCCTCTCATTCAAAAAGCAGAGCAACATGCAACTAACTGTCCAGTGCAATACGTTTCCAATGCAACATCGTATTCTCCTGTGCAATAATAATATCTGTTTATGTGGTGCTATATTATCATTCTGGAAGGTTGTTTCATCCTTTTCACACTGTAATCTTGTAACTTCTATGTCACACTTCTTTTTTGTGTACTTACTTTATCGATTCACATCCCATTTACACTACTGTTATACTGCTTTAATATCTATGGACTGTATTGTTTCTGTCATCCCTTGCACTTTGCTCAGTGCTGTAACATCCTCCTGTGCAATAAACACACTAATGGTGCAATTCCCATTATAGTCGAGCCCCGCAAATTTGTGATTTGGAGTTCACGGCTACAGTGATTGGCAGATATTTTTCATTAGATCTTAACTTATAATTGTTTGCGGAAACCCCTGCAAATCCGCAGAAACTGCAAATATCCTCTGCATTTTTTTTGGTGCTTTTTAAATGGCAACTTTTTTTTTCTTGCAGTTTCAGGTTACATTATTAAGAAAAAAAATTGTAACATAAATATCAATTCATTTCCATTTCCATATATATTCCAAAATATAACTATATAACTTTCAGTACTGTCGAGAGAACACAAAACAACTGTATTCTGCTGCCCTGAGGTGCATCTCTGGCAGCTAATCTTGAGTATTTCACTGAGTGTTCTCGTGTTTTCATCTCATGTTTACTATTACTGCATTTAACCAGCTTATGCCAAAAATGACAATGACAGTGTTTTGGGAGCATATTTAGGGTTTACACTCTAAAAATAGGCACTTTTAGCCATTCAACTCCTGTGAATGTTGGAAAGTTACATACTTTACATAGTTTTCACACTAGTTCACACTAGTCTTTTTATTGTTTGTCTATTGCCCACATATGTTGCATTGTGGTCTCATCACACTGATATTCTGAAGTCGACTTACCAATAGAGAATTTATATATTTATATTGTACGAGTGTGAAAGGAAGGGTTAGGGATGTTAGAATCTGTGTCGCAATTTAATAACACAAATTACAAAAGGATAATATAATAAATATAATACCAAAGCATAGTAGTGCATGGCTCAATGTGTGAAACGGTTGTTTCTTACTTCTGTTGTAGTGCTTTATTAGATCAACTTCTTTAATTTAATTTAATTTAATTTTAACTAGCAAATGATTTTTCATTTAAGAATGTAAAATAATTCCACCTCTTAAAAGAGTAAATTACACTAGCTTCAGCCAATAGAAGGTTCAGGAAATGCATTAGTGTGTTATTTGTGTTAAGCTTTGAAAGTTCAAGTTGAAATAAAAAAACTAAAAACAAGCTAAAAAATTACATTTTGCTGTAAAGAAATTGAAATAGGCTGTAACATTTCAGGTTAGTCAAGATAGATCAGGTATAGGTATAGTTCTTATTTATAATCTAATTCTGAACAGCAAAGTAGAAAAATATGTCCAACCTCGCAATAGTTGCTACTATGTGGGTGGAACTACATTTGATTTTATTTAAATGTAATCAGTTTTGAAATATACAGATTTATACCCAGATTTGTTTTTCCCTTGATCTTTGTACAAAATTCTGGATTATTTAGGACTTGCTAGATGGGGCATGGTTTTTCCTGTTGTTCCATTGATACTATGTCCTATGAGAAAATAAGCAGTGGAACCTTTGGGCCCTTGTGGAGTGAATGTGCAGATATATTTATAAAGGCGGCTGGTGGGGCAGCTTTTTAATTAACCGGATGCTGTATGGAATCTAATGTTCTTTTCAGTTCAGTAGAGGCAGGTAATCAATGCTAAAATAATCAGGAATTCTGGGTGTACCCATTAATTATTGTCAGCCCACGAAAAACAGTGTCTGACACATTATGCACCAAAAACAGAAAAGAATCCCCCTACACAGGCAATGTCACTTATTTTAGAAGTCAATAACTACATGAAAAAATGAAGACTGTTTCTCCCTTTCCACTGCACTTCACTGGAAATCATGAGCTGGACAGTTTTATATCGGCTAAAGTCAATATCAGTTAATTGTGAACATTTATTGCTGGTTCCGTCAGTGCCATGATATTGGATTTTTCTTAACAGCACTTTCTGATTTAATAAACCCTGTAGTATGTTTTACTTACTTGACCTTTGGTTTTTGATGAAGAAGAGCTTCAGCCTCTCTTTAAAAGTATTTTCATTCACATAGAACTCCACCTGCACCCTACAAGGAGATAAAAACACTTTTTATCAACAGCCTTTCGTCAACAGCTGGAGACAGATTTTAAACAGAAATGTCCCCATCAATTGTATTAGTGCACTAAGAATTAAGACAGTAATGAGAGTTTTAAATTAGACTAAACAGAAGAATAACAAAGCATATATATATTGCTAGTTATATAATATAAATATAATCAAAGTAATCAATATAATTTCCAAAATGTAATTGTCTAAGAGTGTCATTTAAAGTAATTTGATGTAAAATGACCCAATGTTGATTTCTTTACATGGTGGTGATAGGAAGCAGTAGTTGCCATGTCTACAGTACAAATCTAGCCATTTTATTTACAGCGGTGAACCTATATGCACATTCTGCATTTTCATCTGTCAATAATGGCAAGTGTATGTCAGAATTTATTTTTCCTTTAGATATTTTGCCTACCATGCCCTGCATTTAAATCATAAACCAAATCCACACGCATGGACTAAACCTCAGGCTTCCTAATCATGTGCTGACCTTCTGTTGCTGTAAGAGGCACTAAATGGTCAGGTGTCTGGTTCCTATCACCACTGCTGTGAACATCTCTGAAGGTATTCTGAAATTATGCTTTTCATATCAAGAGACTCCGGATGACTGTTTAAAATATGATGGAATTATTTTTTCTCTGAATATACATACAAATTATTAATTATTGGTGATTTATTAAGAAAGTACATTTTAATTGGTGACTTAATTGGTATTCATTAAAGCCGTAAGTGTAACATTGTCAGAGAACTGAAGACAAAGCGCTGTGGAGGGTCTTAAGTTCAAACATGAATCATACAGCACGTATAATGCAGGACTTTCAGAACACCAAAATATAATATGTGTCATAACAGGATCTAAAAAAGAGAATATAATGACTGATTTAAAAACAATGGACCATTTTAATCGTTCAACAATGGTTTCAAGTGATATGGCTCTGAAGGCGCTGGTACTCTGCACGCTCTCAATCAAAAATTGAGCTCTCATGCACTTAGTGTTCCTGTAATAATACAAAAGACATGGTTGCATAACATTACAGTGAAGTCTGAATTGAACAGACATTGAGCCAAATGGAACTGCAAAGGAAAAGCTGAGAGGAATAAAACCCAGAGTGCTGTAGGGGGACCTCACTGTTATACTCTTATTAGTATTTTATTTTTATGTTCATATGCTTTGTCTCCCCGATCCTCCTTTTTAAAAAATGCCATGTAAATGAACTCGCTTTGCCTTACTCGCATGGAGGAAAGTTGCATTTCTATAATTATCACAAGCTCCATTTGATAAAATGAAACTGGAGTCTATTTTTATTCAGTGCAAATTCATCTGATTACAAGTGGCACACATAACCTTGTAGCACACATAACCTTGATTAAAACAGAAATGGGTAGAATAAATGCAACCTTGGTGCTGAATGCCAGGTTAAAATATACAGAACCAGCAGGACTGAACATTTTTGATTTATATGCTGAGCACAGCAAAACATAAAATATGTCCTAGTTTTTGCTGGTGACACATTTTATGCTTTGGTAGAAATCAGCAAAACATGTACCTTAACCTAATTTTTGCACAGATAGTGTGTTAGTTACTACAATTACTTACATTATATTCTTATGAAAATCTTACCAGCCAGGCCTCTGACTGTCATCATGAACAGGTTACTTTGACAGGAAAACAATGGCCAACCACAGGCTGCTAAATCACATATAGGGGCACGTGATTGTCAAAATGATGCAGCAACAAAGGTACACCCACATAAAACATATCCATATGAATTGGCAAGGGCCTAATTTGCTAGATTCTAAATGCTTCAAAGAAAACCTTCCAAGTCAACGTAAGTCCGAAATCAGAATACTCCCTCCTTCCATACCATGAAGAGTGGGTGTGTCCAGCCATAAAAAAATATATAGTATTAGGGAGGGTCTGAGTTTCATAAAGATCTGTCGTAAAGGTTACAGAAAGGTTACAGCCAGTTGAAAAACACCACAGTGTAGATGGCAGATTCCTGTGTGTATAAATATTTCAGTTGAAATGTTGGCTTTGGTTGGCTGGACAATAGACTGTAGCATGTAATGGTGTTTTCTGCATTAATTATTAATAGGTACTGTAATCACCTATTAATTATTAATACAGAATTATTCATTATTATAGGGGATGTGGCCTAGTCGTAGGATACTTGCCTCTGGACCAAGAGGTCATGGGTTTGAATCCTACCTTCAGCACCACCACTGGCTTCCTGAGCAAGACCTTTAATGGAGGTCGCTTTGGATAAAAGTGTCTGCTAAATGCCGTTAATGTAAAAGTAAATGTATTTCAGGCTAATCAGAAGTATGTCTCTAACCTGCCGATGGTGGGGAAAGTGTCAGGCAGGGGTTTAATCCCGTTATCCTGTATTATCGTAATACAGTGTATTACAACCATAGCAGTGATACTGTAAACACCGCAACACCAGTCACAACATTAAAACCACAGACAGGTGAAGTGAATGACACAGATTATCTCATTACAGCGGCACTTTGCCAGGGGGTAGCATATATTAGGTCGCAAGTGAGCAGTCAGAAAAATGGGCAAGTGTAGGGATGTGTGTGACTTTAACAAGGGCCAAACTTTAATAGCTCGAACTCGTGATACCATTGTGATGACTGGTTATTACCTACCAAAAGTGGTTCAGGTAAGGACATCGAGTAAACTGGCAATAGGGTCATAGGTGCCTGTCATTGCTGTGCATGGTTAGATCCCACAGAAGAACTATAGCACTAATGCCCTAGGCAATGTCCTGTTGGGAAACCTCGGGTCCTACCATTTATGTGAATGTTACTTTGACATGAACCACCTGCCTAAACATTGTTCCAGACCAAGTACACCAGTTGGTTGCAACAGAATTCCATAATGGCAGTGACCTCTTTTAGAAAGATAATGTGCCCTGCAACACAATACAATTTGCTCAGGGATGGTTTCAGGAACATGACAAAGGTGTTGACCTGGCCTCAAGATACCCCAGATCTCAATCAACTCAAGCATCTGTGCGATGTGCTATACAAACTAGTCTGAGGGATGGAGGCTCTATGACACAATTTACAGGACTGAAAGGGTCACCTACAGAGATCTTGTGGAGTTCATGTTCCTAATGGGTCAGAGCTGTTTGGAGGAGGACCTACACAATATTAGGTAGGTGATCTTAATGTTAGGTTGTATGTCACTATTACATAATACATTAGACATGTGTCTGCCTTCAGCGATTTGATATTCAGCAATATTAAATCCGCACAGTAATATCATTGTCAACACTTTGAAATACAGTCACTGCAACTTAATCAAACAAGTTGCACTTTCACCAGAGATTACTTTCCACACTGTGACGCTCTGATCACATGACACAGACCCTCTTCTGAGCAGAAACACAGCTAAACAAACATAATGTGTGCTTCCACAGCACCGCTGAGAGAGTAGAGGCCCTAAAACCTCTCCTCCATCAAATATGGTGAAAGGATTTCATAAATACATGCCAAACATCAACAGGCTTCAAATACATCCTGATAATTCTCTGTACTCCAGTACTCAAAATCTTAGTTTCTAATTTAACGCTGCCCTCATTAAAGACTAGTGGTATTCAGATAAATATCACTATACTTATACATTTCAGAAGTCATGCTTTCATACAAAGATCTTATTATAAATTTGGCATCATTTCTGTCCAGTTTCTGCCATCACAATGCAAATTTCCCACTTGTGGGACTAATAAAGATTTACTTTATCTTATGCAAGATTTCTCTGGCATCTTTGCCTTTTCAGATTTAGTGGCCACTTGAAAAGCAGTGCATTCTTTGTGCTCCAAGGTTCTTTGTGAGACTTCATGTCATCAGTTACAACCCAGTTTCAGTGTAAAGTTCGTATCCCAGGAACTGTTCAGAAAGGATGCCTTAGGAGGTGACTTGTGTGGACATTGGGTAGTCAAGTTTCCCAGAATGCATTTCACACCAGGTAACAGTGATAGCAGAAGAGAAACAACCAAATAACTGTGAGGTTTAAGCAGCCACCGCCCAACTCATTCTAAAATTTTTCTTAAGATTTTATTCCTTAATCAGCAAACACAAATTACTTGCACCATAATGACTAACTTCCACATTTATTTCCCACCCCCGGAATTATTTCCAAATTATTGGCCCTTTAACAGGCGCACACTGTGAACATAGATTGTTTTATTAATATTTCACGTCAGGTTCTTTTAATAAAATCAAACTCTCAGGCCAAGCTTAGTTGTGATATCAGCAGTGCCCAAATGCAGACTGAGTATACTGAATGCATCCTTGCTAGCTCTGAACTCCCAGGACCAGTGGTCTGTCCTGAAATTCTGTACTGAAACATGCCTGATATGTGTGTTTCCTCTACGATTAAATAGCCTGGATGACACGCTCACATATCATCTGGAGCTCTTTTCAAAATATACACACTTTCTCTACCAGCATAATCAAGCAGTTGCAGTTCATTCATTTTGCCATGACTGTTCTGGTTAATAACTTTCATTCATTTGATCTATAAGCTGTTGAAAAAGCTTAACCAGTGCATAAAAAAAGGTCAGATCCAGTTAAACAAACTGATATCAAATCTCAATTTTTTCCATATTTTTTACTATTTCTTTCCCTATTTTTTAATTACCCTTTTAACATTATTCAGAATATTCTACCAGTATGTGTGCACAGGTTATAATATGAAACTATCTGCTTGATTCTAATTTAACATTAAGAGTATTATCGATTATAGTAGTGGTGGGTAAATTAGCATTATCAAAATGGAGGGTAAAACATCCATTCATTCCTTTTCTGAGATGCTAATCCCAACCAGGGTTGCTGGAGCCTTTCCCTGCACTCAGAAAGTGAAGAAACACCCTGGACAGGGTGCCAGTCCATCGCAGGAACGTCTTTGGAATGTAGGAGGAAAACCAGTGCTTGTACCGGAAACTCATGCAATGAACAACATGCATATTTCATGCAGGATGGACCCTGCCCACCCCAGTCAGGAACCTATGACCTTCTTGCTGGCTGATCGTGCTAAGCCCCCTAGTTTCATACACAGTGAGCCTTTTTAGCTTCAAACATCAATTTTTCTCAATCCGCTTAATCCACACTATGGTGATGAGTAACCATAGCCAATGGACCCAAGCCAGGGACTCACCCTGGGGGCTAAGACCCAGATTCAAACCCCCATCCCTGGAGCTGTGAGGCAACGGTGCTACCTACTGCAGCACCATGGGCCCACAATATTTCATATTATTGTGCTAACATTGGAAACTGTAATAAAAGGAAAGGTAATTATTGTGATCTCAATTTTTAAATCCCCCTTTCTATATCCCAGCATATGTAATTGTCTGAAACTAGCCTTCCTATAAAACCATTCGATAATTATGTATTATTATTGCAACTGATACAACAGAATATTGTGTGTATCCTGAATGATGAATAATATATGCAGTTTTCATTACAACATTGGCATTCTCCGTAAAAGCTGTAGATCTGGTGAGAATGAGGCTCTGTGGGAATAAATTACTGGAGAGTGTGTGCATGTGTGTTCTCTTCAGCATTACAGCGGGTCTAATAGCCAAACCTCTGGCTCTCAGCTGCCGGAGTCCTGTAAAGCTGACTACTGCTAGACATGATGAATATGGGGGAGAAGACTGTAATTAGTTCTACTATAGACAGAACAGAGGGGACGCGAGAGCCCCGCACCCACACACACACACATACAATGAATTATATAAAGAAAGAGAGATACAAATTAAGAGAAATGGAGTGAGAGATTTATATAGAGGGAAAGAAAGAGTACAAGTGAGAGAATTAAAGAGAGGGAAAGATGGAAAGATAAGAGAAACAGAACACTACATTTATGTTGGAAATAAAGATTTTCAGTGAGAGATCAAATGAAAGATTTGGAAAAACAGAAAGTTATATAAAAAAAAGAGAGAGCATGGAGAGAGAGACGGAACATTACATTCTGTGAAATCTTGATTTGGAGAGAGAGAAAAATAGAGAGAGAGAGAGAGAGAGAGAGAGAGAAAGAGAAAGAGAAAGAATTCTTTTTGTTCTCTGTAAGAGGGAGAGAGAGGAAGATTTAGAATGTGAGTGAGAGAGTAAAAGGGAGAGACAGGGAGAGAAAGATTATTAGATTCCGTAAAATATGGATTTAGAGAAAGAGAATTAGAGACAGGGAAAGAGAGAGAAAGAAAGAAAAATCTACCTGAATCTGTCTGTCTTGATTTGTCTCTCTCTTTCTTTTTTCTAACTTAAAGAAAGTAACAAACAAAAACTCTTTGCCAGCATAATCAAGAACTTGAAGTTTATTCATTTAGCATCCAATCACTTCACAACTGTTCTGGTTCATAACTTTGTTTTTTTTTTTACTTAATCTGCTGGTACACGATACAGCTGTAATCAGTGCTGGGTAATGTACTGAAAGAAAGAAAGAAAGAAAGAAAGAAAGAAAGAAAGAAAGAAAGAAAGAAAGAAAGAAAGAAGAACGAAATATTGAAAGACAGAAAGAAAGAAAGAAAGAAAGAAAGAAAGAAAGAATGAAGAGAGGAGAGGGAGAGAACAAATGAGGAATATAGATCTGGTGTGAGAAAATAACTGAAAGAGAGAAATGGAGAAAGGCAGAGAGAGACAGAGAGAGAGAGAGAAAGAAAGAGAAACAGAGAGAGAAAGAGAGAGAAATTTCTTGCTTTTCTACTCCCCTGTCGCTATGGTGATGGCATTAAAAACAGGCAGCAGTGGCACATATAGACATTTCTGAACAGCGCGAGGTGCAGCTACAGCACACAAAAACAAGAACATCCGTTTACACTGGAGACCAAACAGATAAAGAACAGCTAAGGATGTGATTAATTTTGGAATATCAGAATAAAATTTTCATAAAACATATTAAAACATGCTCATGCTTTGCCACAGTAAAACACAGTAAAAGTGTTTGGTTTAATGTTTCGCTGTTGAGTTTCTCCATGCCACTCCTGTATGAGTGTCATTCCATTGGCTTATGTATGAATCATACCAAATTAAAAATCAACTAGAATCACTGCGAGGTCAGAGATTTACGCTCTTAATCACCAGATTTCACACACAGCAACACACACTGCCGTGGCAGAATCACTGCTGACACGCCGAGCTCTCAAAACCTCCAGCCAGTTTTCACATTCATCTGTCAAAGTAGCAGGAACAACACATGTAAAATCTGCACTGAAATCCAGCTCTCAACAACACGGAGGCAGGATCCTGTGCAAAAGGATCCAAAAACATACCAAGAATGTGATGAGAACACGTTTTTCCCTTTCACAAGCACCTGAGTTAGCAGCATTTAGCTCGATATCCTTAAAAAGCATAACAACAACCCTTTGTATACCTCCATCCGCCCACACGAGTCTGAGGAACACAAGGAAGATACATTCACAAGCTCTATAAATAGTGTACAGGACGTGAGTATTGAAGCTTTTGAATGCTCTCCTGTCAGCAAACTCAAGTCAACCTACTTTAGCCCCCATGATGAGCAATCGACACTTGCACTGGTCCCACAGCAGCTAAGGGAGATGCTCTCTGGGAATAAATTCTCATTAAAGAGGGAAAAACATTGTTACTTGGCTTCTGTCAGAGCACTTCTCCATTTGAAGCAATAATTACAGCAGATTCTACGCGCTCTAATGGCACTTCAGATTTAAAGCTCTTCTCGGTGCAGGAATTGAATGCCTGCGAATGTGCCAAGCTCTTATTTGGAGTTATGCCATGGACAGGAAAGATACCACAGGTCTTTCCTTACAGCTGTGGTCACACTCTACAATGAATATCTTATCATTGACCACACACACACACACACACACACACACACACACACACACACACACACACACACACACACACACACACACA
>JBBPDC010000039.1:7172536-7193011 GCA_037974485.1 Hemigrammopetersius urotaenia | reverse complement strand
CCTTCAGCACCACCACTGGGTCCCTGAGCAAGACCCTTAACCCCAAGTTGCTCCAGGGAGAGACTGCCCCCTGCAGTAGAATGGAAGTTGCTTTGGATAAAAGCCTCAGCTTTACATTTGCTTTTAGAGCTTTTAGAGGCATTAAAGTCTTCCTATGCCCATTGGTATGAATGAATAAGTTTCTCTAGAATTACACATTTCATATCAAACCACTCTAAACAACTTTTAAGATGCAGAGCTTTTAAAAAAAGTCCCAAGTCTTAGATGAATGAAATGCATTTTTTGAAAAAACAGCTAAAATCAAATAAGCTTTACGAACAACTCTGCTTAATATGAGCTCCTGCACTCTTAAGGTTCCATTATAGTTCTATGGTTGGGCAAATTATTCTATAAATGCTGCACTACTGATGAATTTCTTCAGATAATAACTGTTACTTTTAAATAATAGTTTCAAATAATAACGATAACTAATGATAACTATTTCAAATACAGTTCCAGAACTGCTGCACTATAAATGTTCACTCATAAGTTTGGGCTTGTGCTTCTATGAGTACTTTAATTGGTATCAAACCTTTGCATTTTAAAAAAAAAAAGGTTCACTCTTATCTCATTTACCTGATATGTCATATATGGTGGAAAAATCAGAGCAAAACCCAAGGGCTCCTTAAAACACAGAACATTCTTTCCCCTCCTTCATTAAGAGGGTCTGTGTGAGCTGGAGAAGGTTGAAGCCCATTATCCATTAATGAGAGATCAGGGTAGCGTGCCAAGAGCGGGCGTCAAAGCCGTCAGCCTCTCAGATGTCACCTTGGCTTTGGACTAGAGCAGTGAGCGAAACGTCAACGATGAAAGATCACATCGTTACGGCGCCACCTGGGCCACTTTTCTTTCCCTAAACAGAATAGAAGGTAAGACATCACTGTTCTTCAGCAATTTAGGCAATCGCTTCTCCAGATCACTTACAGTGTGAATGGATGTGGGCTAAATGGAGCAGTAATTGCTTGATATGGAGAGTATTTTTGTCTTGGAACACATAGGTTTAGTCCAAAAGAGCAGATGTGTTAATTGATCTTTTGTAGGCCTAAGTAGTACCTCAGCATTAGGGTTTCTAAATCTCAGTCTCAAGATGAGCTGAATTAATGCATTATTGCTGCTGGAACAAAACCTATCTCCAATAAAGTATCTTTCCAACTTTTAATGTAAGATAATGGAGCAGAATGGAGATATAAGGTTTTGTTCATTGTCAAACTGAATTGAACAAGCTTTAACTACAATCAAATGATCGTATTTATTTCTCAGGAGGGAAGGAGCAGTACACAGTAGTGCCGCATGCATTATTTAATGCACTTCTCAGGAACGCAGGCTGATTCCCTGCCTTCTGCTGCTGAAGCTCTCTGGGTACCAGATGACATGATCCCAGACTCAGAACGCTATTGCGTTACACACACGTCTTATTCATTAGTCATGGCAAAACAGAACTGGAGCAGAAAGGCTTGGATTCTTCCAGAACAACTGCCACCTACATGATCTTTTAATTCAACTGTATGAAACATCAAGCATGAGAATTTGTTGTTTTTCTGGTTTTTGCTCTTTCAGATGAGTGAAAGTGGCAATGGAGGCCTATCAGAAAGCATCAGGTCGAATCCGAAGGCACAGCCATAGTGTTCTACAGGAGCTTTTTAACAAAGGCCTCAAGACAGAAGGAAAGGCTGCTAATGTAAGTATTAAAGCGTAAAGGGGAGGGATTTTCTTTTTCTTTTTCTTTTTATTAATTTTCAAAGACCCCAAGAGACACAGCAAAAATGAAATGTATATTTGTCTGTCCTGTTTCCTATATTGGACTGCAGGCTCGTACCCAGGTTAGAAGGGGCGAGGGGACAGGGACGCCAGTGTACTTCCACCCTCTGGCCCTGGACAGTATCAGCACCCGTAGAGGCAGCCTGGTTCTGCTGAACGGATCCAGTGCTATAGAGGTCTTCAAGGTACAGCTCAGCAGTGGATATCAGTGGGAGGATTTTTGGGGGTATATTCCGACATCTCAGCTCCATTTAAATGCATGCTGAGCAAGAAACATGTTGAAAAGATTAAGATGTGTTGGTGATGATGGTGATAAAAAAATAGAAACTAGAGCTCAAGTAGAATGATCATGAACAGTTGTTAACACATAAAGGTCAAACTAAGAGAAAAAATGTTTAAATAGGACTAAAAAGACAGAAATAGAGAAGGAGGAAAGGGAGAGAGAGAGAGAGAGAAATATAGACAGAGAGAAATTAGCTTGGAAAGGAAGAGAGAAATAGAAGATGAGAGAAAGAGAGAGAAAGAGAGAGAAAGAAAGAAAGAATGAAAGAAAGACAGAAAGAAAGAAACAGATATGGGATGTGAGAAAGAGAGACAGAGAGACAGAGAGGGAGAGAGATTAGATCTGATGGGAAAAGAAAAATAGAAAATAAGATAATAATAGAGAGTGGAGTGGAGAGCGAAAGAAGAGAAAGAAGAGAAAAACAATGGATATATGAGAGACAGAAAAAGAGCGAGACACGTGGGTCGAACACCCACAGGTCATTCCCCTGACCAAGACATGAACTATGGACTGTTTATGCAAATTATATGTAAATTAGCTGAATTATGCTTGATGTCTGCAATAGTCACTTTCAAGCAGGCCTAAGGCCTGGAATGGTCTCAGATAATCTGTAAAAAGTCCCTTTCACTCAGTTGCACAACCACTGCCACGTTTCCCAGGATGCTTTGGAGATGGGCTTAATCTAGTTTTGCAAGCCAGGCTTCTCCCTATTGTCTGAGAGTCTGGTGTGTTTTCTTCCTTAAGGGCACATCTAATGGAAAACTGATGATTTTTTTTCCAGCTTTACTCCCCGGTCAATACAACACATAGCCGGAAACTAAGTTGTAAAAACAGTCTGTTTTGAATGTCATTATCTGTGTAATCTCACAAAAACCACCACATTTACATATATTCCCTGATTCAGCCTTTTGAAGTTTAACCCCACTGATTCACACTGAAGTCATTGAGAGTTTCAGTTCTAACTTGTTTTTAATGAGGTCTCAAATCAACACACAATTCAATTATATACATTGATCAGGAATGACATTAAAACCATCAGTAGTCCTTTACATTGTGAGAAAATGTTGTGGTGAATGGACCACTAAAATGATCTAAAATTAATATCTTTACACATAAACTTCCATTCTAATATAAGAACCTTTGTCCTTGAGCTACAAAGTGACCAGTTAGGAGATACAAGACTTTGTTCTGGTGCTAATTAAGCAATAATATAAGGGTTTGAGCCATACGAAGGGCTCCCAGTTTGATCCACTAGAACAGAGTTTACCTAAACCTATCTAAACTTTATGTATAATAAACAAATCTACATTTCTGTTCACGTATGACAAATGGTCACTTTCACTTTCACTTAATGCAAATGTGATTAAAGAAGAATAGCTACAGCATAAAAATGAAATGTTAGATGCTGCTCACTGGTGAGTTGTGCTATTTTCAGAACAGGTCCACGGGCTACTCATGTGGTCCATGTGGCACCCTGGTGGGTATATAGTGGGTCTGGAGACACCGTGTTTTACACATTTAAATGCTTTTTCTGCTTTAACCATCCACTTCAGCTCAGTAAGGGATGATTAACGAGTTGCTCGGATATATCAGGTGGGTCTGGAGCATAGAAAACAATGATGGACAATGAGCCTCCAGGAGCAGGGTTTAAAAACACTGTTCTTTTACTGTTATTGTATGGAATTCAGTGATCATCAGTAACCAGGAGAGATAAGTGATATTAACTTTATTGCCTTCATTTCATTTCTGCTTTACTTGTCTAAAGATCACTACACTTATTTTCTCCAGTCCATTTTATAATACACCCTAGTGTTTCGATTACACATCAGAGATAAGTTTATGTGGGGTTTGTGGTGTTTTTCATGCTGATTTCAAATCTGTGTTTAGTTTTTCCTGCATGTACAGTTTTTGTGATGAAGCTAGTTCTATATTGTATGATAGTTGGTATAATGATCATATAATAATCATATGCTGAGCATTTTTGAAGAAACAGTGGTAGCTGACTGACACTGATCATTATATCTATGCCACAGTGTGTGTCTATCTGATTTCACACTGAAAATATTGTAACAGTTCTTGATTGGTGCCTGGGGTTTAATAAAAACTGCATGCAGGTCTATTGCAAATCTAATATTACTCATAATTCAAAAAGTTGATGTGACTGAAAAAAACTCAAAGCAGATCTGAGATCAGCATGAAAACCTGATTTAGAAAAGTGTGTTGTAGTTTGATGAATACAAAGGAAAAAAAATGTTGAACTGTGTTATCAGACCTACCAAGTAAAAAAACCTGCAGCTCTGCAGAATATGTGGTATAGATGCTGTATTCATGTTTCTGACAAAGTTGCCTTTCTCCCTTCTTCAGCCGACCTCATTGCCTTTTCATCACAATTTGCCTCTGCATGCTTTCTCGGGCCTCTCGGCATTTCACTTCATTTCCTACACCTTCACAGCCCAGCAAGACAGGCCAGGCGGTGAACGGCACACGGGTGACTGATGTTTACCTGCCAGCGATCACAGGAAAGATGTCAAACCTGCAGACGGCCCGGGCCAATCTGAGCTATTCCTGTCCATATCTGTTCAGCGGCAGACGCCGTGGGTCCGCCTCCTCTGTCATCTCACAAAGAGGCTCAGACTTCAACGGCAAACAGGTGAACAAACTCCGCCGACCACATTCAGCTTCAGGGTCAACCCTGATGCAGTACGCCACTGCTGAGGCAACATGCAGTCCCACGATATAGCATTTTCACAAACAAGATTTCTATATTTCTGACAGCGCTGTGTGTTTTGCGTCACTGTACAGAAAAGCACGAATGATGAAATTCACTGTTGGATATAAAGCACTTTCCATGAGTCACCGGCTTTTTCATTCAATCAGTCCAGTTCTTGTGTAACAAAGCATTCACAGACTACGACCTTATCCTAGTCAAATGAACTCTCTTCTGGAAACGGTGGCCCCGAATAAACCCCTTAAAAAAGAAGGTGCCAAAAAGCCCTAGAATAAGTACTTTTGTTTGTCCTCAGGGACCCCCAGGCCACTTTCTTTTGTAACCCAACTGGCAAAAATAGGAAAAGTGTAAAAATAAGGAACATCTGGATGTCCCTGAAGACCATTTTGAAAAGCTTTTCCCTAAATAATCAAGTCCAGGAAACCCTCAGGAAACTTTTGTGTAAGCCTTTGTCGAATGTGTGAGAAAATGTTAGATTTAATTATAGCTATTATAATATAGAATAGTATTATATTATATTATATTACACATGCGTGTACAAGAAGAGACATTTAATAGAGGCTTGAGTACAGTCAGCATAGAGTGCTGTGAAAAAATCTTCACCCCTTCCTAATTTTCTGTTCAGCAAATTCTTCTTTACAAAGCTGCTTCAACTCCGATATTTTGGTAGGTTTCGAGCATAGACAGCTTCTTTGATGCCCAACCACAGCATCTTTTTTAAGTTCAAGTCAGGACTTCAATGAGCCCATTTGAAAACATTCACTTTGTTTCTTTCCAGTCATACAGATGTGGATTTGCTTTTCTGTTTTGGATCTCTTGGTGCATAATCCAATTATGTTTCAGCCTCAGCTCATAGACAGATGGATAGATACTCTTCAATTCTTTTATACAGAACAGAACTTATAGTTCTTTCTACACAAGCAATTTGCCCCAAGGTCTCTGACAGAAAGCATCCTCATACCTTCCCACACCTATCACCAAGTTTGAATGCTGACACTTGAATTTCTTTATAAATAACTTAGGGGCAGTTCATTTTGGAGGCAATTCCTTTAAGCAATTAGCATGTTTGATAACTTCTATCTGTAAATACATGAATCAATAATTAAACAATATGTTACACTGTATTTTATGTTTCACATTTTTCATGTATTTCATTTTGTTTAAAGATCTAAAAGCATTTACTGTCAACAATATTCCATAACAGACAAATTAGCATTTCACATTTGTATATGGGCTTTTTTTACATTTACATTTATGGCATTTACTTCCGCATTCCACAATTTGGAAGTTAAGTTCCAACGTTCTGTTTCCGACTAAAATCTTTTGAATTCCCCAGAGTTACCTAAAAGAGCAGAAAGACTCCAGGAAATCTAATGTGAATGTGACAATGACATACCTGGGCCAGGGAAGGCCTGGAGCCACCCAGGATGAGATGAAGGTGCTCCAGCAGATCTGTGGAGGGGAGAACATCTGTGTCTTTAAAGGATCTGTCTACCCTGGAGGTAATAATTACCGCAGACACCGCACGCTACGACACCATGGAAGTGGAAATCCAATCATTCAAGCAGTTTTGAAACATGGTTTTCCAGATCAGTGGGAAACGAGTGTGGTAGGTCCACTGGTAAACCTGGAATCCCTGTTGTTTTCTGCAGGGCAGTTCCAGTTCACCTCCCAGAGACACCTCGGCTACCCTTTCAGTGCCACTTTCTACGTCAATGGGATAATGGCATGCAGAATCAGCTCGTGCTGTGAGTACCGCTACAGCCCCGGCTTCCAGCAAGGCCGCAAGAGCTGTTTCAGACTGACACGACTGAGTGGGGGGAAACCGTGCTTCAAGTGAGTGTTGCTCAAGGCCTGTAGAACTATGGCTGGAGGTGGATCTCATTGTGAAATCTCCACTGACTAATACGATGGTTTTTCCAGATGTGTGAATTCAAGGCACGGTATCGGCCTTGAAACCAAAGTTACTCACAACAATGACCACGCCATCGCCTCTCACGAAGGTTAGAAAGAATTGCATGAAATTGAGTTTTACTGTTTGTGGTGAAAAATATCAATATGTTGCTGTTGATGTAACATTCAAAAATATTTGAGAGCATATATGAAGCTACTGAATAATAAAAACTTACTGTATCTGAATGATAAAGCTGTATTTTTAAAGGGTTAGTATTCAAAACTAGTGGGGTATTCAAAAAATGGGTAATAATTGCAATTATTGCATACAGTTGCATGTAATACCGTGTATCTATCAAAACAATATAATTAGCTGTCATAACTGTTTCCAAAATACTTTAGCATTCAAAATATTTTTAATATATACTTCAAAAGTAATAATACAAGCATGTTTATGGTATATACCATATACGTTTAATTTAAATCTAGTTATTATCAAACTGATAATGTGATTATAATGTGTCTTTCCAATCCTTTAAATGTTATTATCATGATTAAATAATATTTTTCCATTGATTGAAAAAAGGTGTGATGGAGTCTTGCCCCTCGTCCCCTTTATTCATCCCTCTTGGAATGGAGAGATCTGTGCAGAGGACAAGAAGACCCCCCAAGGAGGGCAGCGGAGTGTCTACAGATAGTGAAGACATGAATGGCAGCGTGAAAAATAGGAAAGGACACAAGAGGCAGAAGGGACGTCGCAGTCAACAGGGAGACAGCAAAGGCTCCGGGGAGTCCCGAGCTAAGAGAGACACAAGAGAAGAAGGAAGTGACCCAACAGCTTTAAATCAGCCCAGACCCCCTGAGAAAAGTCTAAAAAATGCCAAAGAACACAGCAAGGAAAATGCAGGAGCTGACAAAAAAGTGAAAGCTGCAGGTGAGGGCTCATTTTTTCCTGTAATGTCTGTTTAACACATTTGTGGCCGAGCTGGACAGAAACATTGGCAGCACAATCGGCGGCTTTGATGTTACAGACATCCTCTCTCCTTGTAAATCTCAATGCTGTATTTCATTTTATGAGACCCTACATGCACACAAACACACACACACATGCACACAAAGAAAATGAGGAGTTAAAGACAGTTGTATTTCTTGAAGATTCATTGCAGGATGGAGAAGCCCCGAGTAAGCAGAATGGCAAGAAAAGGTCGGCTCCTCTGGAAACAAATGGCAAAAGCAGAAACGGGGAAAGACTGAGAGACTTCTATGAGGAATGTGTTGAAGTGAGCACTGGTCTGGAATCAGGCCTAGACCAACAGAAGTGGTTCAAAGCAAACAGTGAGTAAAGAAGCTCGGCTCATTGCTCGAAGACAAGGCTCCCCTTGAGTCTTTTAAACTCATCCTTACTCAGTCAATCACTCAAACATAACGGTCTGATGCTGCATAGCTTTGTTAATGCAGTGACATACTGAAGCTACCTAAAGGATAAAAGCAAGAGCACTCGCTGATCTCCCACATCACTCAGACTCCGTCAGTTAATGGCTGCCGTAATCTCCGGCACTCTGCTTTAGCCTTTAGGAGGGACTCCAACTTAACACACACCCATTAACGGTGCACTCATGAGGCACATTATTGGAAGAGCTATAGCGTACATTCTTCTTCCATTTAACTTTGTTCCCTGATGTGAGGTTTTACTCGCCAAAAACTGTCCTACTTCAACCCTACATGCCCATTTTCCAATCCCTCCTTAAAATTTACAAGGACGATGAGACCAAATGCTTACTATCCTTTTCTAACTGGCTGCTCTGTATTGTACCTTATTCAAGTAACAGTCTGGACCATAACATTCCTTAAAACTTTGCAGCTAAATATACACATATGGGCCATATGGAATGGTGAATAAATGTCATGTTTAAACATTTTGATAGTGTTATGTACAACTTTATGTACAACCTATTATACCAACAAAATGAAAATAAACAAGTCCTTCTTAAAAGGTGGTAATTGGGGCAAATGGCTAAAACTGTTTTAAAAGGGTTTCACGCAGGATTTTTACTAAAGTATGGAAATTAAAAGAACATTAGGATGCAGGACAGTAGGATGTAAACATTCTGGCTAGTGACCATTGATTGGTTGATGATCTGAGCAGCTCATTGGCCGTTCAGGCCCACTGCCATCATGAATTTACAAAAGTCACTGGAACTGAACAGTGTTTAAGGTGTTTTATGAAAAAAACATGTGCATTTGTTTAAATAAAAAGCATAATTGGCATGTATAACTATCATTTTGAGTTTCATATTAATCCATTCGTTTGTACTAGCTCAGGAGTGCCCTCTAGGGTCTAAAGAGGACAATCAAGTGGAAATTGTTTTCATGACAGGTTCTCTGGTTAAAAATTAAAGTATTTTCTACCAGTACACTCTACATCAGCTAGGAAAATAGAGTTTAAGTGAAATAGAGTTTAAGTGATAACATGGACTGCAACTGCATCATGGCAGGGATGAAAAAGTACTTGTGTCTCACCTTGCTTGCAGAGTATGAGAGGAATAAGATTAAAGAGCAGATCACCTTGGGTCCCCATCATAATGACTCGACTTCTGAGGTCGAACTCAGTGAGGAAAGTGACAGCAGTGTCCTTCATTCAAACACCGGGACATTCAAGATGAGTGCGAAGCATCTTGATACACCTCGCCAAGGTTGGTATGAAAAACTTGTCAGACATCAACAGACAAGCCTTTCTAAACATGTTAGTTCTGCCTTTTCACTGCACTGCACTCTCTCTAAATGGTTCTTGGCTTGACTGTATGACTCTTGGGGGGAAAAAAACAGAACCTCTAGAGTTTCTGAAGTAAACTTTAATTGAATAATTTAGTGATAAATGAAATGCACACAATGCTTACCCCAGATACAACTTAGCAGTCAAGACATGTATAGGATGCATCTTTAGTTTAGAACTAGAGTTAACAAACGCTAGAATTCAAGCTTCTCTCAGTTTGCTTAACTACATGTAGTTCTTTGTTAAGGTGGTGCAGACATATGGATGTGGTTTAGGACAAAGAATGACTTACTGTGAGCTATAAAAATGACAAACCTTCACTGTGTAGCCAAACACTGTGGGCAACCGTTGTAGACAACAGGGTTTGGTTTCATGAACCACAGGTGTTCATAAATATGGAGGAATATGGTCCAAGGTTTGTCCTCTTTATGACTGCCTTCTGAATACTTGCCATTTAAATTGATCACAAAAACGTCTTGGCTGATCGACTACATTAATGAAGGATTTTTTAAGGAATCATTCCTCAAAAAAAAGAACATAAAGTAAACATTGATGGATGGGGGTAAATGCAAAGAAAGAATTTTACAAACGGTGTGCTGTGTTGTGGTACTTCACTTTAAAGTAAAGTGGCCCAGTAAGTCATAAGAGAAGTGACAGTAAGTCATTAGGGAAACACAAGTTCTATCATATCTCTTTTTTCATTTCTCTGTTAGTGTTTTCACTAAGTTATGAACTCTTATTCTCTTGTTCTTAGATGCCCCAGTCAACGATGCACCTGAGAAAGAACAAGAACTGCAAAAAAAGGTAGGTGCTACCTCTAAAGTGCATAGTTGCTTATATCGCAAAGCCTCATAAAACATAAAAATTGCTATGATATATAAATTTGATTGCATTCCAATTTTGGAGCATTTCTATTGGTCGATCATCATGAAATGTTTACACAATCGTTTTCAAACGATCCAAAACATAAAAATACAAGTGTAACATTCTTCCTTATTTTCCCGATTTTTGGCTTTTTGTAATGTTGTCTTGTTTTTTTTCCCTATTTTCTTGTCTGTGCCATTGTTTACCCCTGTCTTATGACTGCCTACCATGTGACTTTGTTGTTTTTTAAATGTCAGTCTCCTTCTTAGTCTCCTTAGTCTCTCCAGCCCAGGTGTTTCCCTTTGCCTGGTTAGTGTATATACCCCTGTGTTTGAGTCAGCTCTTATTGCCCAAATGTTTTGCAACTTATTTTTGCCCGATTCTGTGTTTTTGTCTAGATGTTTTTGTTATTTTTTCTATTCAGTGTGTCTCTGTTCAGCCCTAGTCCGTCCTGGTTAATCTGCGTTCTCTTTTCATTCTGCTTTGTCTTGTTTTATTTTGTTTTACTTTATTCCTTTATTACTTTATTTATTTTGTTTTATTTCCCAGGGTCGGTTTATTGTCCAGTTTATTGTTTAGTATCTCATTTCACATTTTATTTAAATAAATCCATGTTCACATCTACATCCTGCTCTATGCCTGCATCCAATCACTACAAAACTATTTATGTATTAAATATATAAATATATATCTAAATATATAAATTAAATATATATCTTTCACAGCACGTCCAACATTGTCAGATACATTGCATACCCAAGGGTTAAGCAGCCACAGAATCTTTTACAATTCATGTTTGTAAAATGTTCCTGTGTCAGCACTGACATTCAGCTAAACTTTGTCCAACGAGAGGAACAAAAGAAGGATCCAGTGTTCATCAATCACCGGCAAACTGAGGTTGAAAATTTCCACATGGTTTAGTAGAGGAGGCCTGTGTGTTCCCATCAAGAGGAAGACAGATGCACATCTGCATGCCCTTCTCAAGAATATCAATCCATAGATTACTGTCCAAGACATTCCTTCAGTTGTCTTTGCAACCAAATCTACTTGAAATGATTTTTTTATTGTAGGTTACTGGCATCCAGACAGAAGACTGAAGTACAGTTGCTTCCAAAATCCATTATATAACATGTTCCATACCATAAAGACAGATGGTAGGAAGTTAGCCAGCAGTTGCTGAGCCCTCTGCTGCCAGAGAATGAGATAGCAGTGAATTATTAGATATGTGACTGGTTTTGATAGGAGAAACCCAATAACCCCAATGAGCTTTCAGTATACAAAGGTTCTGACTGCAAAGCGTTTTTTTTTTTCCCAAATGTTTGATGATTTTTCAATGCCATGTCTGACATTTTTTCATGAAAATCGCTGGACCTTACTCTGATGTCAACAGAAGGAAACCCTCAGAGCCTTCAGGGAAGGACTAATGATTTCTAGGAACTTAAATATCTGTAATTGCTCATTTCTCTGCATGTATTAAAGTACTTCTCGTACCTCATCATTTTTGGTTGGAAACAGTAGGATAAAATATTTTATTGTGCTACAGAAAATTGAAGGAATTCAACAGGAATCCATGCCAGAAAAACCAATACGTTTCAGTTGAAGCTGATTTCATGGGCAGCTTATTGGAATTCCTCCAGCCTGTTTAGTACTTATTTAAGCCTTTTTTGACTTTTTCAAAAATGAAAATTAATCAATTTCTTCTCATTCAATCTAGTGCTCTGTAGTCTCCTAGGGGGTAACAAAGAATCTTAACTAAATATCATTTTGAGAGAATATCCTACATAAAAAAGCAATTAATAATTTCAGACATGCAGTTGTTCAGTACCTTCCAAAACAGGTTTCCAAAATGAATGCTACATGCACAAGTGCACTGCATGTATTATTGATCTCTAAAAGAGTTCTGTAACATGCTTCTGTATGCTTGATTCTCTTTGTCTTCAGCTGGATGCTATGACAGAGGTGCTGTGCAGATCAGATGAGGTTGAGCAGCTGGTTCTGAGGAATACAGGGCTGACCGATGACCTGCTCAGGGGTTTGGCCACAGCATTGAAGAGCAGCTTATCTCAGGTCACCATGATCAACCTCAATCTCAACCACATCGGATCACCTGGGGTTCATGTTCTGCTTGACCTTCTGCAGGCCAAGCCAGAGATCAAGGGGCTACTGTAAGGCAATACAGAGGTTCAGAATCACACTGGCGTCTGGATATTGACTTATCACAACAAAGATCATGTGGTCATTACTTGAAAACTATGTATGAGCTGTCAATGATTATTCAGCAATTTAAATGATGATAAGGCATATTTTAAACATGTTTTTACTGGTTCAGAGATTCTTTTCTGAAAGGAATACTGTATTTTGGAATTATTTATAGGATCTGTTTGTGATTGCTCAATGCATTTTTATTGTAAGGCCTAAAATTCTGATTATTCAATTTACTGTGATAAATATCTTAATTGATAATATAATCAATGTTGATTAGGGGTGGGCAATATGAGTTTGGATTATTGGTATTGTGATAAATTACAACACAATGATTCAATGAAATCATAATTAGGCTTGTTATTTGAAATGAATGCAGCTTGTGAAAAAGGTTACAAAAATCATTGTTACATTTTTGTTTGTACAGTTACCAAGCATCAAATACAATATTGTGAAATCCTGATCATGCATTGTAACCATAAATAACAAGTATATAATCTCAAATTGTGGGTAAACTTCTGCTAAATTTCCATTTAATTAGCAATTTCTGCCATTAATTTCTGCTATTTTAATATTGGTCTGGTCCTGTCTTGATTAAGTAGGTCCTGATAATGATATAAACAAAATGATAAAAAATGGAAGTTCAAGGTTTTGTCCCGACATTTTATTTTGAGGAATTTGTGGGGCCTTGTTTGGCCATTAATGATAATTTCTGTTCTTTCTAGGTTGTTTGGAAACCAACTAGGCGATACTGGAGTTCAAACCCTGCTTAGTGGAGTGGCTGATCTTCAAGATAAGACATCTTCAACGCCAGCGTATCAAGGGCAGCTCTACTTTTCTGCCCCTAGCTTCCATCTCATAGAGCTGGACTTGGGTGGGAATGGGATGGGAAGCGAAGGGCTAAGAGTGTTGGGAACTTACATAAGGTATCACTCACAGCTGCAATATTTGGGGCTGGCCCAAACACCTTGTTCTGACATTGAGGCCTGGAATGTCTTGTTTGAAAGCCTTAAAGTGAACACTAAAGTAGCCCACATCATTCTAGATGAGAACCATCTGGGAGACCAAGGAGTCAAGCTTTTCGCGGAGGTTCTGAAAGTTAACGACGGCTTAAGGAAAGTAGACTTGGACAGCAATGGCTTCGGTGAGGTTGGAGGAAATGCTATCCTTGAAGCACTTCTTGGCAGAAATCGGGGTTCTCTGGAGCACTTAAGCCTGGAAGAGAACTACATCAGCACAGCACTGATGAGCAAAATACAGCAGGTGGTGGCTCTATTGTAAAAAAAAAAATGGCTGAAACTGTGGACATTTTCCTTGCACCACCTGAAACAGGACCTGCAAACAGGAAAACGAAGAACTCTGTGAGCTCTTCACTGGGATGCCCTCTAGTAATTCCAAATGAATTGCTTTATTCAGAGTTCCATCTGCATGGGAGCATAAACTTGGCAGCGGAGGACAAGGTTCAGCCTCAGTTCTTGACTTGGCTTTTCAACTATGAGCCAGTTGGTTTGCTCTCTCAGCTGCATGCCTCTATTAACATGTCTTTGAAGTCAATGACCCGCCTGTAATAGTTGTTGCATTTAGTCAAGGCCACATATGATTCTCAGACTCAATTTACAGCAAAGCTTCTTGGCTAAGGGTCACCTGCAGTGCAGAAAAAAATAGATGTTCTAGCCCACCATCATTTGTGCTCAAAAAATTGCCTTCTGGTCCTGTTCTTGACTGCTTGTACAGTTTGTACAGTTTGTTTGTTATTTACACTGGTTTCTGATCAGAAATGTACAAAAGTGACCTTGTAATGATTCTGATGTCACTAAGGTACAGTTTGAAAGCCGATATGAGATAATTTACTTACGTATTGTTCTAGAAACCAGACAACAAGACAAGTATTACTGATTTTTGAGTTTAAAACAAAGAACAAAGTTTAAAAATGATATATGTACTTTTGTATACCTCATGTTTATGCTATTTTTCACTTACTAGCAGGGGCAGCGGAAGCATTTGTAATGTGGGGGCTTATCGGTCCTTTTAGGGGTGGCACCAAACCAAAAGGAGCCAATACAAGCCAATACCATATGAAAAAGAAGATAAGACAGGTCACTGAAGGTTGAATTACTAGTCAATCAGAGTGCAGGAGGAACACTGCAACTAGCAAGACAGTTCATCTATATTGCAGGAGGAGAAATCCATCCAGCCAATCAGATCTCAAGAAGGAATTTTTGAACCAGTTAAACTACAGCATGGAAAATTCAACATGCCTATTTAAAGCACATCATAAAAAAGACTTTGATTTGATCAACCACCTACAAATGTGACTTGATACTAATTGGAAATAGTCTTGTGTCCTTTTGCTGACTGCAGAAAATCTGTCCTGATCAAATTAGAAATGCTGAAAAATCTTGAACTGCCTGTCTGGACAACACCTAATTGGCTCGGGTGGGGGTTTAGCACAGCTGGCTAAAACACAGCAATTTGGTTGGTTGGTGCAAAGTAACTGGTCACGTGCATGCACAAAATATCCAAATGTGAATACTTTTTACTCCAAAAGGCAGGTCCTTTTTCTAATGTTTTTTAAAGGCTCACAGTGACACTATTCTTTGTGACTTTGGCCAAAGGGAAACGGATCAGTTATGGAAATTCTGAGTTGGCATGTGAAAATATTAAGCATAAACTAAACACACTTTTGCGTAATCCTTTATGAACACACATGATGTGGACAGAAGTATTGTGACACCTGGCCATTACACCAATAGAGATTTTAATATGGAGTTGGTCTTTCCCTTAACAACTAGAACAGCTTCCACTCTTCTTGGTAGGCTTTTCACAAGATTTTGGAGTTTCTGTGGAATTCATTCTGTAGAGCATTCATTCTGTGAGGGTCAGTCAAGTTCTTCCATGCTGAACTCATTCGGCCATGTCTTTATGGACCTGGGTCACAGTCATGCTGGGATAGAAAAGGTTCTTCCCCAAACTGTGTCCACAAATTTGGAAGCATGGAGTTGTTCAAAATGTCTTGGTCTGCTGAAGCATTAATATTGGCCCTTCGCTGGAAGTGGTGGCCACCTGAATTTAATAATTAAGATGTGTCTACAATGTCCATAAAGTGTATCTCCATTAAGACTCACTTCACAGTTGGACTGATACACAGTCTCAATACACAGTTCCAGCTGAAATGTCGTACATTTTCAAACCATAGATTACATAAACCTAAGAGAAACTCTGCTTTCTATAAAATCATCCAGTTTTTTGGAGGTCAGCCCCGGAGCTGGAGTCTGTGAATATGTACTACAATGCTTTCATTCATGGCAAATTTGTTCCCCAGCATCCATGTTACAGCAAGGCATGCCGTTGTTCCATCACCAGTGACTTTGGGGAGCAAAAAAAAATAACGCTGATCAAAGCTTTTCACAAAAATCATTCCTGCTGCAAGCTGTAATTGAGCCTGGCTAAATCTCCCCTGCATACCCCCTTTAGTCTGCCAGGTTGATCTTTTCCCCCTTTATTCCCTGATAAAGATCACTACAAGACTCTGAGGGCCGAGAGATGACGGATGATAATGAACTACAGGGTTTTTCAAGTATTCTAACATTGGTTGGGTTTGTGGTAAGTTCTATGTGGCTTCAAAATGTCATCATGCATGACACTGGATTTGTGTCGTGAAAAAGTCTTTGCAAGTGGAGTTACTGTTACAGTCTGTGCTGAATGTTTACAAAATGTGTTAAAACAGTTTTACAGATAGTATATTAGTAATGTGCATTATTATCTCATATTAAGTAGTCTAATGATAAACTATCTGGTTGACACTGTTACTGAAACCTGTTTATTCTGTTAAATCAAAATAAAGGCAAAGTGGTCTGATGACAGAAATCAGAATTGCTAAAAAATTTATTTTTTTTTAATTAATGTGTCGTTACTAATGCTGCAAAATGATATTTCTACCAATTAAAGGATACATATCAACCAAACCACACAACATAAGACATGAGAAAATGAACATTGTTAATATTCTGTACTTATATTAGGACATTTAGACCTCTCTTTCTAACTAAATGTCCTCTGTTGTCTTTCAAATTGTATTTTGCATACAAAAAGGCAACAGTTTGCATTAAGCCACTGATAAGAGTTCATGCCGTGAAAGGCCCTGTAGTCCTCTAAGGTATTCCTGGACGCAGATCAGTGATTCCTTATGTCTTCACACAAATGAGATTTCAGTCTTTCCTGAATAGAAGACTGTTGCAAGACCCTTTCAACTTCTCTGCCAGGAGCCACCTGATCATAGGCCTGGCATCTTCAAGGTGTTCCCAGATATGCTTGAGAAAATGGTATGTTACTCAAAGAACACGCTTTGATTTTCCAGTCAGGAATTATATATAATAAACCGATTGACACAATTATACAGGCAAATGAGAAAAAGCTAGAAAGAAACATATGGAAAAGTGAAGCTCAACAAAAAATCTCTATTACAATTTTTTCCCACAAATACTCCAAATGTAGTCATCAGACTAAAAGCTGGCGCTTTAAGACTAATGTAGCTAAGCCATTATGGAACTTTGTGCTTTATGCAAACGCTTGCATCAAAATGTGCTGCGTTCTTAAAGTGGAATTTCTTCATAGAAATAGTTAGAAAATAGTTATAATTGCTTGGAAACATTACTGAATCTGAACTGTTCAGTGAGAAGAACCAGGCGTCTGCATCAAATGTCTACAAGCTATCTCACATTACGGCGTTACATAATATGGTAAAGAATGTGCTGTCTGGAGTGAGACATTGTTTTAGAATAGTTTACTGATAAGATTTCAGCCCAAAATGCATTTTTAAAATCCATTCATGGAGAGGTGCAGGGTGCTAGAGCTTTTTGGGATTTGCCACTATTTTTTTTTACCATTGTCAACATTACACATAAAAGTCAGAAAACATGTGGGGGTTCACTGGTCATTTTAGATAGAAAAATATTCTATTTTCACATTCTACACATTAACCCCCTGGTTAACGACTCATCATCACCACTATATAGAGGTCTGAGTGTGAATTCCTCTACGATTAAGGTGTCAGGTCAACCATGGGACTAGATGCATTTCCACAAGAAAATGCGAAATGGAATTGAATGGCTGCTGTAAAATCAGTGCCGGGAGACACCCAAACAATGTTCTATGATCAAAAAAAGTTTGCTTAAAAAATCACAAAATGGATTAAAACAACCTAATTCATTTTACAGCTGAATCAACAAGACAGTGCTAATTTGCTGCAATCACACTACTACTACTACTGCTACTACTACTACTGCTGCTACTACTACTACTGCTGCTACTACTACTACTGCTGCTACTACTACTACTACTACTACTACTACTAATAATAATAATAATAATAATAATAATAATAATATTAAAAATATTAATAGTAAAAAGGCTTAAGAAGAGCAATTATACAGACATTTTGAAAAGTGAGTGATATTCCACTTAGTAAACTCAAATCTAGTTCCTTGGGGTGAAAGTGTTCAATTTCACTTTGCATTGTCCAAAAACTGTGACACCACCCATCTTAAGCCTGAAATCTGTCCTTACTTTTGTCAGTTTTTGTAGATAATAGTTTGTCAGAAACCACAGCCAAGTCTACAGGTATGTAAGTATGTGATAATCTGGTCATGCAGTTTGTACAATGCTTTTAAATATAAGCTTTTGCCACTTGGATATTAGTCTTTTAGCTTCAGTGCCAAACCAAAAACTTTGAACAGCGTGATTTGACTTTTTGCTGAACTTTGCCTTTCAGTGTTTTCACAGGGCAAGGCCTGCAAATCAGACACCACAAAAGCTTATTGTGTCCAAACACACAAACGTCTTTAAACTAGGGGTCAGTCATCGTTTCCTAACAGCGGAGTGTGATCGTGTAAAGTGGATGTGCCCAGTTTGTCAATGGGCAGTTGTCTGGGCGAGGTGTGTGAAGAGTTTGGTACAACAAATTCCAGTGAGATGGCAGCATATAGCAGACAGCAAAAGTGTCCCAGTAGCATGTGGCAGGGTGTGTTCAGAGGGTGTGTTTGTGTAGTTTGGTGGAGCAGTTGTGTTTGCAGAGAACACAACTAGTGGCCTAGTGTCAGGACAGCAGGGCTTGTGTTTGCCCCTTTTGAGCTCACCCCCGAGCTTTTAGCCTGGGTAAAAGCTAATTTGTTTTTGTCTGGTCAGTATGAATTAGGTGCTGTCAGAGAGGCTGCTCTG
The DNA here is from genome assembly GCA_037974485.1 of Hemigrammopetersius urotaenia. NCBI lineage: Eukaryota > Metazoa > Chordata > Actinopteri > Characiformes > Alestidae > Hemigrammopetersius > Hemigrammopetersius urotaenia. The sequence continues at coordinate 7,174,255 of JBBPDC010000039.1, read as the reverse complement.
AATGAGGCTACAGTTCTCAGGCTTGCTTCTAAATATTTACCTTACGAGCGTGATAAATAGTGCGTCTGCCAGCTGCGGGATCCACGTTTAATCAGCTCGGACGGCTTAGAATGCCGGAACAACTATTCTTTAAAAACTCACTTTTGAACACTTTTCCTTATTAATGCATGTATATGGCAGAGTGAGGTACACTCTACTTTATGTTACATGATTTGAAATTGGTTGAATAAACTTTTGAATTTTTATACAAGCAGCCAAAACATTTCTGAATTAAAATGTTGAATCTTGCTTCAAGAAGCTACAACTTGTGAACAATTACACCTTACATCTTAAATAAAGCTTAAACCCAGTAGGAACTAGCTTTAATAATAATAATAAAAAAGATAACATTAACATTAATCATCATACCAGTGCTGTAAATTACTTTTTTTAGTAACATTCATTTTTATATCAAACTGTATCAAACTTTGAAATATAGGTAAAATTACATGCACTTCAGTAACTCTGTATTAATTAAACACAATTCCAGATGTTAAACACTATTAGCTGCTTGTACATTCAGTGGCTGTAACTGTAAGACACTGTTTGACAGCCAGGTTTGTTTCGTCAGTGGACACTGAAGTGTTTGACTGATTTCCTGTGTTCAAACACGTGGTCCCCAACAGAGCTCTCCGCTCCAAACCCGCACATTTGGCAACCGTAATTAGACATAGGTGTCACAGAGACACAGAAGAACACATTTAAAAATACAAAAACTTCTCTAGGTAAAACAGACAGCTGGAGCAAGGTAGGTAAAAAGCTGGCAGTGTCTTACATTATCCAAGGCAGCCTGTCTAATTTACATCCCTTTTAAACATCCTTGACAGTTTTAACATTAGAGAAGTGGAGCTGTTCGGTCTGTGATGATGAAGGAACATGAAAAATGCTGACTGCATGAGAACTAGAGATGAAGAAAAATCTATACAGTAATGTAACACAATTCTTTTGTGCACCAATTTATAGCACTGTAACAGATTTTTATTCATTTATAATTTCTAAACGTTTTGAATTTGAGGTGAAGGACACTGCAGTTCCTCTATGCTCCTACAGGTTAGCAGGAGCTTCCCATGTAGCAGGAGCCTTTTTTTTAACGTCTTATTTTAAGTACAGATTTATGTTTTTGTATTTGACGTTGTTTGGCATTGTTTAAATTGTGAAAAACAAAAATCAGATAAATTATAGTATCGAATATTTAATCATGGTATTTGATATTTATAGAATCGCAATACTTACAGAATTGCTATTCATATTGAATCAGCACCTAGGTAACATGGTGAAATCATACCGGGAGGTCACTGGTGATTCCCATCCCCAGTTTGAAACACATTTATTTGCAAATGTATTTATTTTTTGAAGAGGACCCTCTCAAAATGTATCAAAATAGGCATGAGTGAATGAATACATAGTTTTACATGATGTCTATAGTACACATTTTATGAATCTGCAAATTAAAAAAATCAAACAATTCCATTAAATTTATCTGGTAGAAATCGGTTAACCCCACTTAATCCAGTACAGTCCTTACTGTGAGTTTATTATCAGTGTCATAGTTAGAAAGTATTCCTGTCACGGCCTGGTCAGTGGCAGGTGAAGGCCACTGTGTTTTTTGTTTGGGGTTTTCTGGTTGTGGGGTTTTTCTGTGTTGTTCTGTTCAGATTCTGGGTCCTTTATTTTTATATG
>JBBPDC010000039.1:7155811-7172436 GCA_037974485.1 Hemigrammopetersius urotaenia | reverse complement strand
AACACAAGCAGGACACAGGCAGGGTGAATGAGGCGATGGAGACATGAGGAACAGACAACAGAGGCAGGCATATATACTGGGGATGATTACACGTGGGAACACAAGCAGCTGGGGAACACAGACAGGAAACAGGTGGGGAACCACATACACATGACACAAGATAAAACAAAAGGCAAAACAAAAGGCAAAACAAAGCATTGTGGCCATCTATGGCCCTCAGCCGTGACAACTAGCCCCCTCGTTCGTGACAATTCCATTATTAAGTACTCATTACTTTTCTCAGTCCGGGATGAGCTTGCTTCCCCTCTAATATTTTTATGTTACTGTACCAACTGGAAAGCCAATTAGAAAATCCTCTAGTCTATTTAGAGAATTTGCAATGATGAACGGCTAATGAAATGTCACAGATGACATTTCGATGGAAAAAGCATGTCCCTACTGAACCTGTTGTACATCCACTTCCAGTTGCCAAGATTCTCTGCTTTTGCTAGCTAGTTCTTGCAATGAACTAAAAGATTAGATACCTTTACACATACTAGTTTGGAATTAAACATACTAGAAATTTCAAAGCAAATCAAGTCAAGTAAAGGTATTGTCATTTCAGCCAACTACACAGTGAAACAAAACCACTTTCCTTCAGGACCACAGTGCTACATGAGCAACAACACAAGTCAGGGCTACACAGAGTGCAAAAAGAAAGAAAGTGAAACTTTAAAGTCCATTGAAAAATAATCAGAAACTGTTGAAAGACATGGTACGTTGGCATGTCTCTGAAATTGAGCAAGAGTATGGTCTCAGAAGTGCTTAAGCAATCATTCCAGAGAAAGATAACCTCCTAAAAAAAGAAAGTTGCTCAGAGATTCTTGGATTAGACATACAGTTTATAAGGAAAACCTTTTAACTGGCATAGAGCCTTTAACAAACTGTGGAATCTGGTTCTTCCAAATGGTTCTTCTATGCCAGCCCTTTTGGACACTATTCTGTTAAAGAGAGTACCTCGACGGTTTGAAATACATCAAGTTTATCAGCTGGCAACCGGATCATTTTCTCATCGCAGGTCTGACGTCATTTTCAGGCATAGAAGCCAGTAAAAATGTGTCAGACTGAAGTGCAGGCTTTTCCAGAGCCAAGTGAAAGTTTGGGACTAAGTGGTTTGCTACAATAGTTTGCCGCCCAATACAAACGAGACACTTGTTGTTTAAGGAGGGTCACTTCCAAGTCTGCACTGATGTCCAAACAGTTATGAACCACAGGCTGGTGAATAACTATAAAGAATACCTGTCTGATACAACCAGTCTTTGTTTGGCTGCGGGCCACAGAAACCACATCTCCTATGCAGGCCTGCTGTATCTCCTTTATTAAACAATGCACTGCAATTTATTAAACAATTGCAGTGAAGTAAACAGGCCAATGACTTCCAAAAAGAAATTGAGAGAGATTTAGAGACAAACACTTTACCTTTGCCTCTGTAAACTCATTATGTAGGTCATGTCTGATCTTAGATTGCTTTCTGCAAATCCAGGAAAGGCAGCTAAAGATAGTAAATAGAGTCACACCTCACAGGAAAGGATTTAACGTGGGCTTGGGTGGAGATGAGAGGAGAACTGGCTAGTCGTGGCATGTATCAGTTGTGTGAGATTCCCAGTGGATTCTGAGACTTCTGGAAGAGGAAGCAGCACGAAAGCCTGAATTATGGAGCTGTCAGATTGGGTAGAGGAGGCCAGAGGATGAAATATGGTATCTGCCCTAATGCATGTTCATTTATTCTGAAAGCCAAAAGTATGAGAAATATGATGGTGTTTCTTATTATATTGGTAATTTTATTATTTTGTCATTAATTTTAAAATCGATTTCTCAGTAACTGTGTAGTTTGGCACTGCCTATGATCCCCGTACTTTAATAAGGTAATCCAAAAAATGTGAATACCTACATGATTATTGAAAGGAATGTAAGGAACCACTACTTTGCTTTGACTAGATCATTCCTTTATGCTTATTTTAATTCTTATAATGGTATTTATTAAAGACATTTTTTTAAAAATTAACATACAGTTGCCAAGATTGTAATGCTCCATCTGAAGAAGGTAAGATGAACACAGTTTTCATGCAAAACAACGACCCTCAACATGCTATTTGACATTTTGCTAAAGGAACATTTCCATCCCATTTATTCTGTGTTTGAGCTCTCCAATTTGTTCCTTTATGTTTATTAAAATTCTTACAGTGTTATTTAATTAAAGACATTTTTGAAAATACCAACTGTACTTGTTGTCTAGTTGTTTTCTTCGAGCTCGGATGATTGAAGAGAGTAAGATGAACAGAGCGTTCATGCAAAACACAAATCCATGGGCATCTGAAAGCTATTTGACATTTTGCAAAAGCAACAACTTTCCATCCCTTTCATTTCGTGTTTGATCTTTCTGTAAAATGTCAAAGCATGGAAATCATGTCTGACAACTCACAGAATTGACTTGCCAATGCTTCTGCTCCAGATAATTATTGACAATCAAGAGACACAATAAAAAAGTACAATGTGTTGCATCCTAAGATGTCAGGAGTTATTTAAATGTAATCATGCAAAGATGCATTTATACAGTTAATAATAAATAACATTTATATCGATTTATATCCGGCACTGACAGGTTCGAGACTGGACTTCTGATAGATAGATAGACAGACAGACAGACAGATACATTGCCATTCAATGCCATTCAAACGTTGCCAGTGGAATGAGACATACCAAAGAGCTCAGATAATGCCACAAGGCAGTTTGTGAATTTCTGCCTTGGTCAGCGCCTAGGAACAACAACAACTCAAGCACAAAGCGGTAGACCACACAAACTCTCTGAGAGGGTTTGAAAGTGCTGAAGCACGTAGTTGAAATCACCTATCCTCTGTTGCAACAGAGTTCCAAACCACCTCTGGAAGCAATGTCAGCATAAAAACTGTACATTGGGAGTTTCATGATACTGCACATGAGCCTAGTGCCAAGCAGTGCCAAGCATCGGCTGGAGTAGAGTAAAGCACACTGTAACTGGACTCTGGTAGAGTGGTAAAGCATTCTCTGCAGTGATTAATCATACTTCACTCTTTGACAGGCTAATGGATCAGTCTGGGTTTGGTGGATGCCAGGAGAACACTGCTTAACAGAATACATAGTGTCCACTGTAAAGTTTAGCAGAGGAGGCATAATGGGCTGGGGCTGTTTTTTAGGGTTTGGGATCGACCCTTTATTTGAAAAGACATTTTAGACAATTGTGTTGAATAAAGTGTCATTTTTTGTCACAAATGAAACCACCACAGCACAACACACAGTGTGAACAGTGTGAAACATTTATTTATATTTAACCCATTCACCCGAATGAGGCAGTGGGCAGCCAGTGATGGAGGACAGTGGGGATGGTACTTGCTCACCTCAGTGGTGCCATTAGCAGTCCTGGGATTCAAACCCCATGGCCTCCTGATCACATGGTATAAAGAGTTTGGTGTGGAAGAACTTCAGGGCCAACAGAGAGCTCTGACCAAAACCCAACTAAACACCTTGACTCTTGTTGACTGAACCCGCACAAACTCTCACAGACACAATCCAAAATATTGTGGAAAGCTTTCTCAGAAGACTGGAGGTCTTAATGGCTTCAAAGAGGCCTCCAACTCCATATTAATGCCCTTAGTGTTGGGATGGGATGTACAATAAGCTCAAATATATACTGTATGTGTGATGGTTGGTGTCCACATACTTTTGACCATACTGTGTATTCACAAGCATGGTCAAGGACAATCCTCTGTCCATTCATGGGTAAAATAAATGGAATGATTGAGCTAATGGGTGCAATGAGTACTGCTGATATGCTTTTTGACATTTTCTAAGAAATTCACAAGTAACAGTGCTCAATTCATTTAGACCACTCTCAACACAAACAACAAAAACACAAGGTCTTCATGTGAAAGGTTTATTTTTGTATCTAAGTACTATAACTATTTTCAGTTACCTGTATGGACACATAGAGGTGGAGTCCATGAAAGACGCCTGTCAGATTTGGCCATACAGCTTCACTAAGGGCGCTGTCTTACACACCTAAGAGCCAGGAAGTAGAGTACATTTCAAAACAACCTGCTTTGAGACTGAATGTGCTCAAACATAACTGTACAAGGGACCATTCTACCACCTTCACTAAAAATACATTTAAGTACAAGCTTTATAAATGAGATGTTTGGACCTTTTCAGCTTACGTGATCAGGTTTCCTCTAAATGTTCAAGCCTTCCATGGTAGAGAATGCTCACTGCCTTACACTTCAATAATGTACTATGGGAATTTAAGAGTTATGTAATCACTATGTATAATCAGTAATTGTTTCACTTTCTTTTGTATACCTGAAGCACTTTTCATAGGAAACCGGTAGTATGACTATGTTACTACAGTATGACTATTTTCTTTCAAAGTAGTTCGGCATTTCTCTGATATACACTATGTGGACAAAAGTATTGGGATACACCTGTTTTTCAAGGTTTAAGCCCTTTACTTCCAGCGAAGATCAATTTTAATCCTTCAGCATTACAAGAAATTCTGGATAACGTCATGCTTCCAACTTTGTGGACACAGTTTTGGAAAGGCCCTTTTCTATTCCAGCATGACTGCATCCCAGTGCACAAAACAAGTTGCATAAAGACGTGGTTGGAGTTCAGTGTGGAAGAACTTGACTGGCCCTCACAGAGCCCTGACCTCAACCCCATCCTACACCTGTGGGATGAACTGGAATGGAGATTGCGAGCCAGGCCTTTTCATCCAACATCCTAGCTTGATCTCATGAATGCTCTACAGAATGAATGGACGCACAAAATCCAAAAGCCTTCCAAAAAGAGAGAGTTATAGCTGCAAAGGGGGGACCAACTCCATATCAAAGTCTATGTAGTTGAACCCAATGTCATCACAGTGTAATGATCAGGCGACCCAATACTTTTGTCTATATAGTGTAAGTATAAGTGGATATGGGATAACCAGACATATTTCTCTATTAAAAAATTTACATTTTACAGTAATTTGCTTCACAGTAATTGTAGATGACGTGTGCAGTAATTTATCTTTATACTGATACAGCGATTATAATTTTTATTCAGGAACTACTAGTTCATATTTATATTCAGTGCTGTAACAAACATGCTCTTAGTTTCATAAAGTCTGAACTAAAAATAAAAATGACAGCAAATTCATTTCTAACTGAAAGTTTTGCCTGTCATTGGCTGTTAGTAACTCAAAAGCCAAAAAATGGTCATCCTATTGTAAGCCATTTAATTTTAACAAACCATTGTTTAACCCTGTTTCATTGTTTAACCATTTTTGCATCATTTGAAACTCAAGCCAATAAAATGAGTTTACTGAATTAACTCTGAAAATTATGTTTTTTCTTTCTTCAGTAAAGTTACATTTATGAAGCCTTTTGAAGAACCAAGCAATTTACTTCCATTTCCCTTCTATCATGACTCATCTCCTAACAAAGGTGAAAGAGCAACCTCACACTAGCTTCCCCAATCCCAGCCCGACGCTGCACCATCAGTATCTCACACGTAGGATCTATGCAAATATCTCACACCCCTGCATGCTCTGAATGCTTCACTCATAAATAGACTCTTTATGGGTCTTTCTGATCCAGCTCACTTTGTAAGATTTACCAGTGTCAGTTAATCATGCCAGGCATATAAATGCAGAAAGAATTTTGGGAATTGTTTCCTGATTCTTTTAGTACCAAGAGCAAAGAGCACACCTGGTCAGCCTTGTGTATTTATCATGAACCTGAGAGGTGTGAAAGTATAGTAGTGATATATAATTGTCACTATCATAACAAAACCTTTCAAAATGGTCAGTTTAGAGGAGAACACTTAAAAAGGTATGTGTTTGTTATAGTAATTATATTATTACATATTATATATTATTCATCAGAAATTGTTCATGCAGTGTGAAGAATATCTTTTCAAAAGTGTGAAGAATATCTAAACAAAAATGCTACAATGCAGTTACAATGCAGTAATGCGGTATGCAGGAAAATATGCTGGACAATATGCAGAAAGTGTCCATTCTTGGCATTGCAGATCAAAAATAAAGAATTATTTGTGAGGAGCTGCTTGATATTTCCTCTAAATTTCCTGTTTAAATATGAATAAGGAGCCTGTCTTCCACTCAAACAGGGGCTGGGTTTAGTGAGGCCAGCTGGAATGAAGATACACACCTCTGTGGTGTGGGGATACTGAGCATGCAGTCGTTTTTTATTAAAGCCCAAGGCCAGTAACTCAAGAGGGAGATTGGTTTTTCAAGAAAACATCTGGCATCCGACATCAGACAAGGTTTACTAATGACAGAAGATACCACATGGCTAATTCCTGCTTTGCAGTATAACAGTCCTTATATAGCAGCAACCGTACAATGGTCAGTCCATTGGTGGAGAGATGTTTGCTGGACCTTACAGTGTTTTGATCCATTTGATTGAGTTTCTGGCCACATCAAGACGTGTCTGCAGGAAAATTGTCTAATTTCCGACAGATATTGAACTTGTGATATCCGCTGTGATACCAGGTCATAAAGAGCATCTGACTTCCATTAACATCCAAAAGGCTGGAATAAGAAACAATGTGGCTCCGATCGACACCTGTAAGTGGTTAAAGTGACTGCTGGTGTTTGACAGGTATGTTAATAGTGAATTCAAAATGGGCTGTTTCATATTGTTCAAAAAAGTTTTTTATTCTTCAAAATTAAAATAGAAAAAATACAAAAAAAGGTGCAGAAGTTCAAAAAGCAGAAATGAACTACAGATGCGTACAGAAGCAGATAAAACATCCTGGATTGCTTATCAGAATGTGAGAGCACTGATTCCAAACGGAGGTGAGATAGAAGTGGTCTCCCAAAGTTGAGCGTGCACCCTGCTCAGGTTCGGGACAGGGCTGTGAGGGCCCTCTGTGCACAGTAGAGGGATCCAGTTGCACTGGGCTGAATTGGCGCTCTGTTGGGGCTCTGCTGGACACTGTCACTTGGTGTTTGTTGAGGGCGGGTCAATGAGGTCTCTATTTGGAGGAGGAATTTCACAGTGCAGGATGGCACCAGCACGCCTGCTTCAACATCGAGAGAGCATCGCTGGAAGCAATGAAAAGATTAAACGACTTGAACTCACTTTTTTAGTGTGTATAGTTTAGTTTAGTTTACTATGATGGCCCCTATGTGACTTCTCATTTTGTGCCAAAATTCCATAAATATAATTTGGTTTCAATGTCTTTTTTATACTTTTTGTATTCAAGTGTTTATAAAATCAAATCAATCTCTTACTTTCTCTCTCTCTCTCTCGCTCTGTTTGTATATACATACACACACACACACAAACACACACACACCCACACACATATATATATATATATATATATATATATACAATTCTGCCCACTGGACTGATTAAATACAGAAACAGAATTGAACATTTATATTCTCTTATGATTATCATAATTACAATGATAGACAAAATGTGAATAAAATATTTGAACTGAATTGTACACTTTTTAGTACACACACAGACACACACACATAATAGAATCATATTTTAAACTCTTTTATAGACGTTTAATACCCTTTGTGTTGCATCTACATGAGTACACTTACACTTTTACGCAATGGACGTTAAGCTCACTTACAGACTGTTCTTGCTGCAATTAATTATAACCAAGCAAACGACTGACTTACACAGAAGTTAAATTCTTAGGGTTTTGAACTGGAATATCAATTTTGATACGTAATTTTGAGACGTAAATTTTGAGACGTAAATGCCTCGTCTGAGGACGAAGCCGTTCTTTAGATAACATTTTATATCTGGGCTCGAGTGAAGACAATGTAGTTTCATCGTGAAGTCTGAGGAGAAGCTGTTCCAGAGTGGATTGAGCAGTAAATGAGGAGAAGCTGAAGCCTGGTTGAGTTCAGTGAAGTAATAATAACTTTGAGAGGAATGGCCTCTTGTCACAGCCCAGCCGTGTCTCTTTCTCTCAGAGTCAGTTGAGGGCGACAGAGGGAGGTGTGTGCTCCACCGTGTCCTGAAATTTCCTCCACATTCCTCCTCAGCTCAAGTTCTCTCTCAGTCAGGAGCTGGGCTTTCGCAGGGACGCTCGTCTTGCCATGGCTGTACCGAACTGGACTTAACTTTTTCCCTAGACTCTGTTGGCTCTGCTCTCCTCTCAGATGGAGCCGTTGCTGTCTCGGTTCGTTGTTGCTCATCTCCTGCAGGAACGGGGGCTTGGAGAAAAGAACTTCTCCTAGTAGCCCTGCTACACTTTTGTTTTTGTTTTGGTTTTTTTGCATCGGTACTTTCACCACGCTTTCTCCGGCTCTTTTTTCTTTCTGTTTTTATCTGTTTTTGGAATGGAAATAGTCCCAGTTAGGCTGTCATGTCTTGACAAACCCTCTCAAGAGAGAATGAAGTAGCAGCGATGGAGACGGACAATGCCCCGTACTCCAAACTCAAACCAGCTGGAGTCGGGGGGTAAGTAACTAACGGACTAAAAATGAATTTTTTTCTCTTTTCTCTTAGGCTTCATGTACTACACTGTGTAGTTTCATCTCCCTGCTTTCAGATAAGCCACTTGCCAGATATGTTTAGGTACAAGGAGAAGAAAGCAGAGCAGTTTTCAGCACTGAATGACTCAAGTTGTGCAAAAGTTTGTACTGAATGAATGAATGAAATGTAGTTTCGCCCAGTACAACTCTCCACAGAGGCGCTCCTGCTCTCTGTCAGAGCCCACAAAGACATGATCTGACCCTAGCCTGGAATTTAACTCACCTTTTGGAAAGATTCAAAATAAAAAAAAACGTATTTATCCCAGAGGAAAGTGCTTAACAGATACACAAAGACAACTAATATATAAAATCTAAAGTCTAAATAATTCCAATTACAACTTCAAAATGGAATACACTATGCTATATGTGAAAATGCTTAGTGTAAATACTATTAATAAGCAACTTACAGTTAAGTGAATTACTAGTAACACAAACAGTGGTTACTATGAAGTTGTGCACGTAGTAGAGTAAAAGTTACACTGACATAAGTAGTGATATTCACATGGTAAGACTATTGCTGCACAGAATGAATGATGTGCAATTTGAAATGAATGAATGAATGGAAATTTGGCATGAAATACTTTTTACTTATGTCAGCATTACATGTTTAATACTGATCTCTATTACATGCAGTAACATACTCCTAACCATCATTTGTGTTTTTAGTAATTAACTTAACTGTAAGTTATTTATCTGTATTATCAATACCCAACATTTGTGTATATCAGTCTATTTCATATTGAGTTTTTCTATGTTTTTATTGGATGTATCTAGACTTTATATTTGTACTGTTTTTGTTTCTGTGTGTTTTTACAGTCGTAACATAAGACATTTCCTCTGGGGTCAGTAAGGTTTCAGATTTCAGATTTTTTAAAAGTAACATTACAAGTGTGTATAAAAATGATCATTTCCCTTAAAGTAGACCAATCTCTGATTGGGAATGGAAATGCCTGAAAGTAACACAGTTCTTACATATCGTCAGTAGTTTTCCTAATAAACATGCCGTTTAGGTCATTTCTCACAAATAAAGTGTGCAGGTTGAGTGAAACATTTGAATCAGTAGGTATTGTCTTATTGCTCTTCCCCTATTAGGGGGTTGTTGAAATTGCCCGTAACTGTCCCGTAATTGGGTTGCATGTGGTTGAGAAGAAACAACTTTGAAACTGTTGTGTGCTGAACAGTTCATGCACTCCATTTGTCTGCCTGGTAGGGCGATGTGGCTGTATGAAGTGAGATATTGATGGACAGCATGTACAAGCATATGCAACATTATTGCTTTGCTGCATAGCCACAGTTGGGAACGGAGAAGGCATACCTGTCAGAGCAAGGCTTTTCAAGCTCTTTTTTATTGTATTGAAGATACAGTCGAGTTATTGACACCCAATTCAAGTGATCTGTCAGTCAGTAAAGCGAAAGGCACTAGTTGCCCCCTGGTCAGTTACGAGGTCACTGCCGTTTGAAGTGCATGTCCTCAAGTTGCCTCCTCTCAGCTCAGTCGCAGTTAGGCTAGGATGCGCTGACCTTCTGCAGTGAGGACTGTGAGGTTTTGGATTCCGGGCAGCTGATAAATATCTGGCTGCCCTGTGAGCAGCAACAGCTGTGAGGGCTTTAGAAGAAGAGCTGCTCCTTCTGCTGCTGCTGAAGCTGCCGCCGCTGCTGCTTCTGGCACCATATGCTCCAAGCCCTGAAGACAGGTGGATCAGTATTCTTGGAGAGTGCTCCTGGAGAGTGACTGGGTTTGTAAATCGGGATGGATGAGTCCTCTTTTAGTGCAGGCTGGACCAGTGTGTGCTCAGGACACTCAGGAAAGATCGGAGGCTGGGTAGCACTGCTGGTTCCTCGGCTTGACCTCTGAGACTTTCCATGGGTTTTATGAGGCTCTTTTTTAAAGCCGTTGTTACCAGAGCCACCTGCTGCTAGCATCCTATAATCCCGCTGTGCGCTGCAGTAAGTGTCCACTAGGGTTTCAAAGTTTGTTGTTATTGTGATATTAGCTTTTGCAGTGCTGATAATGAAGACTGCAATATGCAAATGAGAAGCAATTACAATGAGTGCCTGAGTATTTTGGCCGAGTCCCATTTTAATAAACTACAAGACATATCGCACCCGAAATACGTAGCAATCTGAATCTTATACTAGTTTCTTTTCTGTACTGCTCTAGTGTCTGCTGAGCTAGCAGACACTAGGGCTTGAACAGAGGGAAGTGTAGATGTGCTTACGACATCTTACTTTCATAATCATAACAGTAACTGGCCTTACTCTTACTGTTTCTCTCAGTGGTCCTAAAGATCTCTGCTCAGTGTCTTGTATTTTGAATGATGTTTCTGCACATGTATGTGAAATCTATTAGCATGACTTCACAAAAGTTGGCTTTAAAAGAGAACATGTTCTCAACTGTGAAACGACATCTAGTGAATTTTTGGACGTCATTTTTGTCAAAGCGGGCAGGGAAAATGATTATAAATCGTTGAGATCAGGTTTCACCACCCTTGTCTTCATACCTATGATCAATTTCAGCTAGGTGAACTTCCATAATAACACGTTTACTATAATCACTTTTAATATCAGGACATGGAAGGAACATTCATGTTCATCACCCCATATATGAATGGTCTACAGCCATTTTCTGCTGATTTCCCAGGCAGTCCCTATACACTCATTATGGAAGTTATGTAGGCCCCCCAAATTACACAACATCCCCATTGATTGAACTAACAAACTGCCCCTCAATGAAACAAAAAAACACACAATTCCCCCATACCCCCCCTCGACAAAATAAACACCCCCCACCACACAGCTTAGGGTCCCAGGGTCACCAGGACCACCTCACCTCCCAGATAATTCAACATGAAACTGGCTTCTCAGTTGGCTTGAATCTAAACATGTTATTAAACATGGATGAATGTGGCAAATCCATACTAAAGATGGTTTGGAAGTTTCAGAATTGTTTCCTGAAGCCAGACATGATTGCTAGCTTGACTGTAGTCTGTATTTAACCCTACATGCAGTGTATTTGTACTGTGTTGTATTTGAGTGATGTTGTGTACTGTATGTGAATTACAGCTATTCCCAAATAGACAGAGTCTTAAATGTAAAGCACCTAGGTGGTTCTTGACATGAATGTATTGCGCTTGGAAAACCTTAAATGAACCTGGAGGTTCATTTCATCTTCAAAATGTTCTTTACACTCACATTTTATTGAAATAGTTCTTTAAAGAACAATTTTAAATTATATTTTTAGATTAAAAAGCCATTCTTCTATGGATTCACTCCAAAGAACCTTTCTGTGCCTTTTTATTCTGAAGAGTGCAGGGTTTTCTGGCGTGAATGGATCGGCCTACTGAGCAGTTTGTGCCTTTCAGAGGATAAAGCACAAAAAGAAACTATCGATAGAAAAAAGATCCACAGAAATACATTTTGATTTCATTCCTTTTCAGAGCGATTTCTTTTTCCTAAGGTTTGTGATACTTGTTGTGATTTAAAGTGATCATATTCAGTATTTTTAAGTTATACATCTTCAAGAGAAGAGAAAGGAATGTCTGTTGTTTGTGGGTTGACCAAAGCAGCTGGAATGTTAATTTACTGTTTAAAGTGTCAGAGTTTATCCAGAATCATTCCTGGTCTGTGAATAACTGACTTATTTGTTTTTACAGGAGAACTTTACTTCTCTGCACGGTCCTCTACTGTACTTACTATCTGGGGCTGGCACAAGTGCAGTTTGAAGGTGAGAGATTTATTCCCTGTTGATTTTAGATTCCTGTCTATGCCTGGATACTGTTTAGATATATCTCATGTAATGCTTATCTAACTGCCTTTTAAAAAGACTTGATGATTTAGACTCATTCATTTAATCAAAGAGGTCCTATGGGCAAATTTAAGCATCACACTGTAGATACGGTTTGCAGATGTTGAATGTATGTTAGGTCTTGCACTCTTATTATTCACTTACGAATCTTAAGGCTTGTAGCTGTGCAGCGTCTGCAAATAATTCACTACCTTTCATGGAACTATATGTACCTTTTGTAGTGGGGTTTAAAGGGTTACAGCATCAGGTGCCCAATGAAAACATGATCAACCTTTATTATTCGCCTCTAAATTTGGCCAACTTTCTTAATAACAAAGTTAAAATGACACTTGATGGACAGCGATGAGATCATTTAAATAAGCCTACCTCTAATATTACAAGTTTATTGAACTTTTCCATGAATTGGAGGTCAGAGAGGCAGCCAGCGCTACTGTTTTTTTCCCTCTGTGGACTAGTGTAGGCCGTATTTTCCAGAGCTAACAGTTGTTTGATTTATGTGGAAGCCTTAGATCACCAAGACAGGTCTGCTCTGAGTCTATTTGCTTAGCTCTGGAGCTTAAAAAGCCTTCGCTTCAGCGCTGATACGCCATCCATCCATCGCTGGCTCATCTGAAAGTTGGCTCATGCTTAATTTCAGATGGCAAGAGGCAGAGCCGCTATTGATATTTCTGTATTTTGTGATAACAATGGGTGAGTCTATTTGGACTGCATCTGTGGTTAGTTTGGAGTAGGGAAGCACACAGTGTGAAATGCCCAGTGGAAATCAGGGGAGGTCCGCCCCATCAGCATTTCAGCAAGGAGGGATGGATGACTGGGGATGGACAAAACAAATTTAAAAATGGTCAGATACAGTATTTGTCACTGGGTGGATGAAAAAGGTAGATCTCTAACTAATTTCAACCATTTTTCCATACATCCCCATGAATTTTAATGAAAAGGAGCTCAAGTGTCCGTCAGGTGGATCTCAGAGCCCTCAAGACTCCTCCATATTTATTGCCTGCTTGCACAATATATCGTTTGTCAATTGTTTTTACAAAACTGGCCATAACAGTCCTGATATTGCAGTCTGCACAACACAAATGATTTATTTACCCAATATCACCATTCTTTATCATGTGCTAGTCACCAAGTCTCAGATGCTCTTTTTGCAGGTCAGAATCAAACAGCGGGGTCCTTTCCTGTGTTTTAATCTGTTGTAAGGATAATTGAAATTGCAGTAGAATAGCAGTTTGATATTCTGTCCATATCATGCAGCTCTGGGTTGGGATAGATCAGAATTTGGATTCAGAATATGAACGGAAGAATCTTTATTTAGCCCAAATTATGTTCAGTTTAGAATTCTTCCCCACTTCATTTAAAAAGAGTGTGTAACTTGTGAAAGAAACACCCCAGTGCTTGTCTATGAACTGTTTTAAAAATCAGAATGCAAACACACTTTTAGAATAACTCTGAAGAGGACCTCAACAAACACAGTGTTTTACAAACACTGAAACTCTTGCTAATGCCTGGGCTGACCGATAAAACATGTTGAATCAGGCATTTATCTCCGCAGATTACAACTCTTCTCATGTTTTTTCTCATGTGCCTTTAGATTTGTTCTAAATGTATTTTGTCATGCATTGTAACACACTTACACTACTGACTACATTTAGGACAGTAGCCACTAATCTTCAAGTATTTTGCTCATGTGTGCCATGGACCTCTGACAAGAAATTTGGAACTGAACATCACTACTGATTGTTAACAGTCATATCGTCCAAGTTGTCCTTTCAGAGATACAGTCGATTCCTTCAGTTTATGAATTCAAACTATTTAACAAATGGCTTGGATCCAGTTTTAATCCTAGCTTAATTTAATTTAATCCTAGTATAATTTGCTGGAACAAAGGGCAGGAGGGTTGATTCCACAGCAGTGGATTCATGAATCCATGGGATAGCATCACAAGGGACAGAGACACAAAGGGCTGGTGTTTTTGTTCCAACAAAGCAAGAGAATTCATGATTAATTATTGATGGAATATGATTGGATACCCCTGCAATAAACGGATACATTAGGTTGCTGGTATTAACAGCACTTTAGCTGTAGCAAGTAGTTATAGTGCCAGAGTTATACTACAGCCCTTTGAATATTTAACTAGCAAGTATTATTCTACATGTTTGGGTTGCTCATGATTGATTATGCCTACTTAGGCATTTGACTGATGTCTTTGCCATATTCTTGTTTATTTTAGCCAAGTATTTCAGGCAACTGAAGGACTTAAACCACCCACCAAGGTTCTGTCATCTCCACATCTGGTCTTTGAACACTGTAACCCATGTGTAGTCATATCATCCATTAGAGCGAGCGTTTTGTGTTGAACATCCCTTAATACTCTCCATCTCCATGCTCGCTTTGCGGTCTCAGCTAGTACAAGACGTTTTCTTGTCAGCTGCATATCGCTGCCTCAGATGGTCACATGACTGACCACATGAAAAGAAAGGCACTTCCCAACACACAGAGCTCTGAGAGCCACGCTTTGTCATCATGATGTAATGTTCCATGCCAGCTACTAAAGAGATCAGATTGTTTTTCAGATATCTCTTGACACTCTATCGGAAAGTTGAGCTCATTGCTCCCTCATTGCAATTTAGAATGTAAAAGATTTCACTGTAATCTGTTGTGTTTTAAGCATTGCTGGAGCTTATGAAAGATGCTTTTGTTCTGCTTGAACAACATACTTGATGGTTTTTCCATGTGTGCATACTGTCCCACTACCAGTACTTCTCCAAATTACATCGCCCCAACCCCAAAACCATGCCAGACTT
Source organism: Hemigrammopetersius urotaenia (assembly GCA_037974485.1). NCBI lineage: Eukaryota > Metazoa > Chordata > Actinopteri > Characiformes > Alestidae > Hemigrammopetersius > Hemigrammopetersius urotaenia. The sequence continues at coordinate 7,157,246 of JBBPDC010000039.1, read as the reverse complement.
ATGATAAGGCCATCTTTGTAAGCCAGAGTCAGGAAGTTTCTGGATTTTTTCTTTCATTGCTGGTTTGGCTTTGATATACACTTTGCAGTTCATGGCATTTCACCTTCAACTTGCGCTAGTTCCAAGAACAAAGAGTATTCAGCTTTGAGAAGAAAAAAAAACACGTTATCCATCAGTCACTGAAGATTTACACGGTTTCTTTCTGTTTTGGGTTCAACTTCTGGGATTTGGAACAGCTAAGCAGCTCAGATGCCGTATTGTCTTCTTTCAAGCGCATCTACAGTCTAGTCTCTGCGGAATGGAACATCAACGTCTGCACCTGGACCTGCAGCCCAGATGCTTTGCTTTCTTAGAGTTTCCCAACATTATGCGTCGTCCATGACTCATTCAGACGGTACTGTTGGAGTAACGTTCTGAATGTAGCATGACTGGCGGCTTTCCACTCATGTGTTCCATCACTAAGTGTAATTCCAGGGCTGTGAGTTTTAGTTTCACAATCACACCTGATTTATGTGGTATCTGCATCATTTCATTTCCTAAATGGACATCAGGTGTTCTTCTCTGGCAGATAACAATTTGTCACCCATCTCAGGAGTGACTCCACAATAAATTATAGACATTAGCAGTGCTTCTTTTGCTTTTGGAGCTTTTAATGCAGCATGTCTCTCTTTCTTTCTGTCTTTCTTCCTTTTTTCCAGCTTGTTTAACCCCTGTGTCGACAAATGTGGCTTTTCTGTTGCTCAGCATGCTCCTCTATGTTCTGTTGCATTTACAATGGAATGCAATAAACGTGAGTTAACAAAGCTGAGATTTTTTTTGCTTAGGTTGGCTCATAAACTACCATTATGATCAAGCAAACACATGAATAGGACACAACTGTTGCTTTTGATCAGTGCTCTGATGAAATGCACCAATTATAAGTGTTTACTGATCAGAAATGCACTCTGAATGAGCATATGATCAACGGTACAGGAATCCTTGCGCATCTATTATTTATTAATAGAAACTCAGTTACTCATAGAAAACTGCTCACTCAACGTGTAAAATGATTTTCCCGCGCCAGTGGGAATGCGCATGTGATTTAAAGAGGCAACTTTCCTTTTTTCCTAGTAACAGGTTCATAGTTCCATGAAAGTAAAATCTTACTAACAAATTTAAGAGTATAAACACTATATTGAAACAAGAGTGTGAATATGCGTTGGTTCTATGTGAGACAGGCACCAGCATTGTTCCCTATACTTCAGAAGCAATGTGACAGAACATCACAAGTGCATCGAACTGTGGTATATAAACTTATACAATAGCAGACAAAACTGTTGTGACTGAAAGACTCTCTCCTCTCTCTGTATCTCTCTCTGTCTCTGTCTCTGTCTCTCTCTGTCTCTCTCTCTCTCTCTCTCTCTCTCTCTCTCTCTCTCTCTCTCTCTCTCTCTCT
>JBBPDC010000039.1:7128293-7155711 GCA_037974485.1 Hemigrammopetersius urotaenia | reverse complement strand
CTCTCTCTGTCTCTCTCTGTCTCTCTCTGTCTCTCTCTCTCTCTCTCTCTCTCTCTCTCTCTCTCTCTCTCTCTCTCCCTCTCTCTCTCTCATCTTTTTTTCTTTCCTCCTTTTTTGCTTCTTCTTTCCAAAACGTTGTTACTTGTCACTAATTTATGAATGGCCTTCCTCTCCCAGGGTGGGAAGCTGTGGTGGGCCTATTCTGAATCTGTCTCAGTTTCTTTTTTTGTATGCTCAGCAAAGCTCTATTCTTTTCCATGAACATGATTACTGCCTCCCCTGTGGAGCTGTCTCTAAAAGTTCTCAAACAAAGCCACATATATCTGTTACATAACCTCCTGACCATCGTCTCTCTGTTAAGGTTGGACAGTGATGTATGGTCAAAAGCCCATGGAGCAGCCCGTTGACAGCATTTTGCCATGTGCTTTTCATTTAGTCTCACAGAGGGTAATCTGCAGCTGCCAGCCTTTAGCTAGATTGTGTTTAACCATGATAGTTGTGGGTAAGCATCGACTCTGATTTGGTATAATTACATATTTATTTCTTTTTCTGAGTGGGTGACTTGCTACTAGAATCCAGAAGTGCCAAACCTAAGATGGATGATGCTGCGTTTTCCCCTTTGCTGGTCGTGCAGAGTTTTGGTTCATTTGCATGATGGAATGATTGAACAAATGTATGATTGCTGTCCCACTGCCCATAGCATAGTGCTATCTCTAAAACTGCTCTAACTGTAACTAAAAAAGTGTCTCACGTTAAACTATATTATTGGTTGTTGAGATGCTGAACATGTGGAATTCTTCTTGCCGTGTTTTATTACAACTTTCCAAAACTGAATGTGCAGAAGACTAGAGTTGATATATTTCCACACACTTATGTTCTCCTAAATAGTCTTGTTCACATATAGCTGTCCTTGAGAATGTTTAAAGCTCATTGAAATGTGTTCAGTGTGCTTTTTTTTATTAATGATTTGTTGCACTGTTCCTGAGCTTTGCTTTTGAATGAAGGTTCTTGATGATGTCCTTGAAGAACCATTTTTGTTGCCCTAAAGAACCTTTCAATTTACAGTTCTTTAAAGAACCATTGTTGTGATGTGTTGTGTGTGAGTGTTAAAGACCTTTTAAAACTCTAATCAACCTCAGCATTGGGACGGCTGGTTGCCTGGTGGTTAGTTTGAATCCCAGGACTGCCAGTGGCCCCACTGAGATAGCCTTGAGTAAGGTATCACCTGGTTTACTGGGTTCAATGCAGAGAAGGAATTGTTCACACCATGTGATGTGCAGTGGTGTGTTCATGTGTGACTATAAGAGGCCACTTTACTTTCGCAGTCTTTGTTTTTAAGAGTGTACAGGTCTATGTATGTCAGGGATGTTATGCTAAATAAACCTTTCTGCTTTTTTATTTAATGGCTGTCCTTCATCTGCCTTCTTTCAGATGTGGATATCCTCCAGAAGCTGGGCCTGGTTGGAAAGAAACCTTCTACGGGGACGCGGTTTACCCCACAGGGCATCATCCCCTTCAAGTCAGGGGTCATCCTCACCCAACGGGCACGGATTGAGGTGCCAGTGAGCTCTGTGGTGCCAGGGCCACTGGGCACAGAGTTCGCCCTCATCCTCAGCGTGTGCTCGCATCGCATCAACAATGCCTTCCTCTTCTCCGTTGTGACAAAGAGGAAGAGACTGCAGCTAGGGGTGCAGTTCATCCCTGGGAAAATTGTAGTCTATGTGGGTCAAAAGAACTCTGTATATTTTGATTATGACGTCCACAATGGCCAGTGGCACAACCTGGCATTCGACGTCCAGCCTCAAAGAGTTACTTTATATACTTCTTGTGGGAAGACAAGTGTACATGCAAATTTGCATTTTAAAAATGAGGAAAGTCTGGATCCAGAAGGCTCCTTTCTTCTGGGCAAAATGAGCCAAAATTCAGTGCAGTTTGAAGGAGCCATCTGCCAGTTTGACATTCATCCCTCTGCCAAGGCAGCTCACAACTATTGTAAGTACATTAAAAAACAGTGCAGGGAAGCGGACACCTATCGACCAAACCTTCAACCCCTTTTACCGCTGTTACAGCTAGATCCTAACATCTCTGTCACCCTCAAGACCCCCTCTGCCGTTACTGAGTTAGTCCACAAAGGCTTCACCCCTAGTTTATCACTAACACGAGGTAAGACGAGGCTTAATTCTTCCATCCTAACGACAGCACGGCCTGGTTCCTTGTCCCTGGCTGTACGAGGAACAGTGCCTCCAAGGACAGCCAAACCAGCTCTGCAAATTCCAGTACGAGCCAAAACACCAACCGTTACTGTCCCTCTTAAGGCTAGTGGATCACCAACCAGCCTTAAACCTACTCAACCAAGCAGCCCCAAAAAGAGCACAAATGGAGTAACTACCAAACCCCATAAACCCAAAGGGAATAGCGTGTCAGTTACAGCAAGGCCAACTAGAAAAAAGCCAAGTCTTCCATCCCCCACTGCAACCATCAAACCAAGGCCCTCTAACACTTACAGCCTATTGCCCCCCTTAAAGAAGCAGCTGACCACTGTAGCTGTGAAGAGATCTGTGCCAGAGGTGACCACTGTTCTGTCCTCCAAGCCCACATCTTTTGTCGCTGTCACCCCTGCGGCGACAGATAGTTTCCAAACCTTCGACGTCGAACCAACTCAATTTTCCCTGCTGGCTGGGCCACATGGATTGAAAGGAGAACCAGGACTACCGGTAAGATGTTATGATTGACAGCTATGAAAATGACACTCATATATGGAACAAATATTGGATAGAACATTATTGTTTTGCACATAACGCCAGCTGTATTCTTGAAACGCTTCTTATAGCCCTTCTTCCTGGTCTTTGAAACATTTATGTACAGCCTGATGGTAGAATCTGATACCTTCTGTATGAAAAAAAAAATTTTGTACTGGGCTTTAAACACATAATACCCATATCGATTTTTTCCCTAAATGTCATATTTTATTTGGAATATCCTGTTTTGTTCTGTTGCCAATCTCTGCTTCTTATTCCATGTTAAATAGAAACATTTCACAATGCTAAAATACACTTTTAAAATCTAGGCATATTCACCTCCTGTTCGTCTGAATGAATGGAAAGGGTTTTCCCCGAGAGCAGTGCACGGTTATATGAAATTTCCTTTCTAGCGTTCTGGTTAGAAATAGTCTGGCACGTAGAAAGTCTTTGTCAGTCTTTGAATGTCTGAATGCTAAAGGATTGGCGCCTGGGTGAGAGATTCTTCAGAGAGGCTGTGAGAGTTTTTGAAGAATGGACCAGTTTTGAGGCCGGGTCAGAGGTCGAGGAAACTTCAAACTTTTAATTAGCATGAAAGCAAAATGAATTATTTCATTATATATTTAGATAATGATATAATATATATAGAGGGAGGTACATATATGTGTGTACATCTTTCATGGGATGTTGTTTTCAGGAAAAATGAATTAATAGGTGCAAATGAAAAGAAAGAGACTTAAACCCTGAGAGTTTACTTTGAGCTGTAGGGCTTCTCCCATTATGCTTTTAAAATGATCTGCTGGATTTGAAACACCTGTTCTAGCATTTACTCTTGAAAATGTAGGGTCCACTGTTGAAATATTACATTTCTCTTACAGTGCAAAATGTTGAAACAGCTTTAGAAAGTATAACAAGCTACGTTCAACATGCCACAGATCATTGACAGTGGTATGAACATCATTTTTTCCTACCCTAACTGTGTCTTATGGTAGCCAGATGGCAGACTTAGCACTTATTTTTAAGAACCTGCTAAATGTGAGTTATTGGCCGTGGACATGTGTTCTCATACCCCTTGGTGTGCTCTAACATTGGTATTTTCTTTTTCATACTATATTAATCGCTGAGTAGAACATAAAGTTGTATTCGGTAAGTCAGTTTTGTTTACTCCTTCTGGCTTTAATACCATGCATCAATCATGGTTTTTAGCAGCACAAACATAACTGTCTGGATAAAAAGTGTAATGAAACGGACAGAAACTCCAGAAGTCTCATCACTGGTGCGTCTGAACATTTGGTGGTCTTGGTTCTCTGCCCATTTATGTAACTCTTTGATAAAACTGCAGTGCTGACTGGTGGTGTTTCTGGCTCCAGAATTCTTACACTCATTTTCCCATTGTTAAAGACTTAGGTCATTGGGCAGAGGGTGAGGGAGCTCCGTGGGCTATGATGGCCACCTGATGTTGCAAATACTAACCAATCACATATTCTTCCTCTCATTACTCTATATTTACCCCTAACAGTGACACTGGATTCTGTGGCAAGCCGTGAAGCCACTAAGAGGACATGTAAAGGAATTTGTTGTATAGTGTTGCAACAGCATGCTCTTCCACACTGGAAAACTTACCACAAGGCTGAAAATGGTAGCTGTGCTGATTTCCTGAAGAACTTGGCTGTTCAAAGAATATTTTTGTATTTTGATCTCCATATAATGGAAGGCTTCACTAGGTTTTTCTAGGACCATGTACCCAAAACATTGTTTAAAACCTGTCAGGCTTAGAAAAAGGCTATGTGAACAAGCTATGTCAAGCTAATAGTATAGCATGAATCAGGCTTTTTTATGACCCATTCCCACCCAATTTGTTATGAAAGGCAACACCCCAACCCCAATAGTGTTTCTGTAATGTATTTATAATTTGGTGGTTTGACCCGCCCCACCCAAATCTGACCTGAGCTTGCACAAACCATGGGTTATGGGTTGACCCATACATCATAAGTTATGCCTTGTTTATAACAAGCTATGTGTGCTTGAGGCTTGTGACAATATATGTAAACAAGTTAGGTCAAGCTATGTAAGGTTTGTAGTGTGCTAGGATTTTAGCATTGATGTTTCTGGGTCCAGGAAGCATGCATTCATTACATTTGTAAATGTAAACTGAAGTATATAATCTCTACCAGTCATACTGTGTTATATTGGGTAGACTCTGATTTGCATTGAATCAGTTCTGTCTAGCACTAGCTTGGCAGATAGATACGTGTGAGCATACTGGGCAGAGTGAGCAGCAGATGTCCTTGTAAGTTTGACTGGCACACACTCACATAACACTGAGCACGTGCCACTGCAGGAAAAAAGGATTCACAGAAGAAGTGGAAACTCTGGGCTTTGTTTCCTTTCGTCCTAATCTCTGCATTCTTTTATGGAGAGAGATATCTTTTAATGCTCTTCTTTTACTCCAGAGAGGAAATGTGCCACGTGGAAGAGGTTTGGGGGCTCCAAGGGGCTGTTCTCATTTCTCTCTCTCTCCCTCTATGCAAATCCTACTACATGGAGCTTGTCAAGCAAACCTGCAGAATATCCAAACATTTCTTAGCTTAGCTCTGAGCTGTCTGTGTATACAGGCTTACACATTATATAGCATTTGTTCTGAGGTAAAGTCCAAGTAAACAAGCAAAGCCTGTATTTCCAATACCGCAGTTGTTAGGACTATTTTTTTTTTTTTTTACGACAAAACGTGTCTGAAAATCATTAATAGGCTGCCACTTTGAAGTGTGTCCGCGGGAATTGTTTTGAAACTGAACGGAAACCAGAAAATCTCTTACTAGCAAACTTTCTCCGTTCTCTCAGGGGCTGTTCCAGAGCCTTGCTAGTGCTTCTGGTGATGAGAAACATTTGCCAGGCATTGCTTTCTTCTAAAGATGAGAAGAAATATAGTTTTCCCACAACCTTGTACGATGTTGCCTGAAAGAACGACTCAGAGAGCGTAAATGAAATTGAACATCGGACCCCACTCTTCACTGAATAGCTTTACGGTACAGGGGTTGTTTTGTATTGATTTGACTGAAACTTGCCTAAGCAGGCAGCATTCAGGTGCCATGAGCCTGGAGTATAATCCTTCCCTCTGCTTATCCTGTATCTTTTCTGATGGAGGAAATGAAAACAAAACACCAGCCTTTGGACCAAAAGAGCCGCGTGGTGTTTGAAAGCTGACCTCTTGTTAAACGTGACCCCTCAGTGCTCGGTTAATCCATGTGTGTAATTGGTTTAAAGCTAGATGATGCCCATAATTAACGAGGGTGCCTACGCCTGGAGTCTGTGCAGGGATTTTTGTGCCAGTGAAATGAGTCAGACTTCAGTAAAACTTTAGTGTTTTGAGCTCAATTTATTGGCTACAGAGGAAGTTCCATGTTGGCTCTATAGCAGTGACTCTCGTGTGCCAGCTTTTGAACAGCAATGTGCATTATACAACTTAAAAAGGCCTGTTTCAATTGTGGCGGTCCCTAGGATTCATTTTTGTTCTAAGTGCTGATATAAGGACAGATTCATTGGTTAATGTGCGGCACCACCATAAAATTCAGTTTAAAACTAAAAGTTCCTCAATAGTCATACAGAATTTAAATGTTATGTGAAGTTCCATCACATTCATAGGGGCGTTCTTCTGTGGCACTGCTCCAAGGAACACATTTTAAAACATTTATTTACTATTAAAAATTAACATTTTGACATGGTTGTTGTCTTAGACATACAATTATAGGCAATTTAACTGGTGTAGAACTGTCACATTCTATAAAACCATCCATTGAATAACCATGCACCTTTTGCACCTTTAAGAGAGGATAGAATTGACTTGAAGCAGCTCCTCAGTATCTATGGTTCACTGCATTTATCCCCGTACAGGGATTACTGTGATGCTGGAGGCTTCATTGAATGTCAGCAGGTAGACATACAACACTAAATGGGTTTACTCCTCATCACAATGCGGCTTCTTTCTCTCTCTCTTTCAGGGAGCTCCAGGGCCTCCCGGCAAGCCAGGATTACCAGGAAAAAGAGGGCCCCGGGTAAGTCTTAAAGAAATCCCACTGTTGCCTAGACCTGCCCCAGGGAGACATATTTTCAATGTTCCATCAATGTTCTCCAAGTAATTACTCTGATTAGGTAAACGGTTGTGTCAACCTAGTATTTCTTCATGCGCTATGATGATTAGGGTTTAGCTGCCAAGGCAGATTTAAAAGGTGATGAAGTTGGCATTTCAAGACTCTCTCAGTGGTTCCTCCCACTGAGCAAGGCAAAATCAACACTCACTCAGCTCACTTAGCGAGTCCCACAGGTCAGTGCCATTTCTCGGTTTGTGTAATAATTGTTTCTCTGGAAGACTGACTCAGGCTTAAGTGAGAACACTGTTGAACATAGTCATAGTTTTCGAAAAGTATAAGCATTAGAAACCCGCTGGACTTTTATTTTCTGGTTGGGTCGCTTGTTTAATTTGTTTTGGAGCGGCCATGTTACAGAAGATGATATACAATTCATTTGTGAAACTGATATTCTATGAATTACAGTTCTTCCCCAAAAATGCTCATTTCTTCTGTAAGAGACTTGTGATACGTCAGAAGTCAGTCATTTGGGCTTTTCAAAGCTCACTATCTCACGTTTGCCTGAACTGTTTCTGTTTCCCAAGGCCACTTTCCTTTGACTAATAGGGTCATGGAATCCCAGTTGATACTGAACGCTAGCCACCAGAAAGCAGAACTCTGGCAACTCTAATTGTTTCTCCATTGCTGCAGGAAACATTTGTATTAGAGAATCAACAGAGACTGTGGGATAAGAGAAGGGATAGAGTCTTCTCATCCTGATATCAGAATACTATCTCTATTTTAAACTCACAGTAACTCACTTTTATGCTGTCCTTTACATTAAATGGACATCTCACCATTAGATGAAATCGCTTAGGAAGAAAGTCTCATCACTTTCACATTAGGGCTGTCAAAGTTACCAGTGAAAAAATGGTTCTAGGCAAACCATCCATAGTAGTGCAGAGTGCTTTGTGCTGGTGATAATCTGTGATGAACACCCGGAAACTACATCCACTCTTGTGTAAGTCTCATAGATTTCAGGTTCATGTTCATATCATTACATACGGATAAGAAATTATTTCAAGTAATAAATATATTCTGATAAAGCTATAACAAAATGCTGGGCATTTAAATGGGAATAAATATAGGGAAATATTTTATTTGGGAATTATTTAGAGCCACTGGCAAAGTTAGCTGTTTGGTTCAGGGCACTAATAATGAAAAAGCTATAATAATGTGCATAACTAAATAGGATAGAGTAGAAAAGCATATTAATTTCTCAGCGGTTTCCTGTGTGTAAAGGTTGTGTGTGTGAGATACCTGTTGTAGCTCATGAGGCTGCCCTTTAGCAGGGCCTCTGAGGGCTACACTGTGGGAACCCAATCTGTAGACATGAAGAAAGAGGTCTTTGTGGCAGTCTTATTAAAGGCATTTACAGCCTTGCTGGTGTTCGCCTGCTCTTTAGCTGCTTAGAGAACCCCGGGCTTCAAGGGGCTTTGAGGATCCGTGACCATAAGCCAGTAGGTGGTTAATGTAGGAACTCTGTTCACTGCATTTTCTGACTTTGGTGCACAACTTATTGGTTGAATTTAAGGACCTCAGAAGCTCTGAAAAGGTTCCTCGGCCAAAGCCATAGCTGATACAGTTCAATAGTGATCTGATTCCCAGTGTAGGAGCAGAAATGGGCTCTCTGTTTCTGTCTACATTTAAGTCTAGCCTCAAATGTCAGAAGACATAATTGGGGCCTGGCAGTACGTGCAGGCAATATGAGAAAAATATTTTACGTAGACAGTGGGGATGTGGAGAATGGGACATATACGCAGGAGCGGTGAAACCAGGTTTATTGCAGAAAATGGGAAACGGGTAAATGGGATATGGAGTACTGGCTCATGCTCATAGAAAGAACAGGGAACACAGACACATAGATCAGGTTCAAATGTATGTCAGGAATCAAACAGGCAGAACACAGATAGGAAATACAAACTTTACCAAGATTCATACACTGTCTACACTAACAAGACTTCCCCAGGACCAGGGGCCAGATGAACACCCCACTGCCATATGGGACAAAAACCAGCCACCCAGGGGACCATGAGCTTTCCGATGGGCAGGGCTGCCAGTCTCCCAGGAGGCACCCATCCTGTGGTTGCTGGGTCCTCTCTCATGTGGCTCCTAGCCCAGAACTAGCTTTTGGGGCCAGCCACACCCTCCTCCACCCCATAATCAACTCATCCAAGAAGGGCGCCCATTACCCACCAAGCGAGCCTCACCAAGCAAGACCCACAGCCAAACACAGCAGAGAGATAAGAGAGGCCCACACACCACATACACAGACAGTCCAGAACAGCTAAGAAGGAGGCAGCCACAAGCAGCAAAGGCTGGCAAACTTGGTCCTGAGCAGCAAGGCCATTGTGAACTAAAACATTGGGACCATAGAGGAGCAGACAGACCTGAGATACACATGGGAGCACAAGCCAGGCAATAGCTGAGAATCAGAAGAAGAAAGGTATAAACAGCTAAATACAACAATAACCGAGGGAAAGGAAGAGGAGCACAGTAGGGTAGGTGAAACATCGACAGATGTCTGCCTTGTGATAGAGGCAGCCTACTTAAACAATCAAGGACCAGGTGAAACCAAAGAGAGGAATAAGCAAGGATGTCAAAATAAAAGTCAGTGTTTTCTAAATAAAAGTCCTATAGGCAGGATGTTACAATATCACAATACGTTCGTGAATACATGTCAAGACACGATTCATCACAGTGTTTGGTTTTTATAGTTGTCATCTGTGTATATCTGGCCTCATTTTTCTCATGATGCTATAAACTGACTGAAGGACCTCCACCTGTCAGAATCAATTTTAGACGATGGGTGTATCCTCAAAAACAGACCATTCATTGGCCTTCACACCACATGTGGAAAGATGTTTGGCCTGCAGAAAAGAGCAGGAGTGGGAAAAGTTGTCTTTTTGGTGAAAAGGCACATTCATACGGTTTACCCCAATTCCCAGATGCAGTCGATCAGCTTGCTTGTGTGGTTTCTGATACTGTTCTGACTTCTGATTCTGTTACAAGTCTGGCCTCAAGTATCAGAGGACTGAAACATGGTTAGTGCTAGGTATTAGAAGCAAAACTGCAAAAATAGAATAGCATAATACTTTTATGAGAACGTTTCACTATATACCATATTTCCCTTAGTTGGGACTGGAACCAACAAAAAGAACAAGTAGTGCCAGATTATCAAAATACTATCAAAGCTATTACTATTTTTTCTATTTCTCTCCACCATACTAAATCCATTAACCAGAACTAATTGCACTAATTTTGGGTCAGAGTTCTAGAAGTACTGACAGAATCCCCATTATACTTAGAAAAGTGTGCTCCATGTTTCTTTTGATGTAAATTTTGTGACCAAAACATGTATTTATTATGATAATCTTAATTATCATATTATCCAGGCCTACTCTGTATTGTTCCAAATGTTTTGATATCAATACTAATACCATAAGTGACAACCCGAAAGCATGAAAAGCAGGATTTGATGAAAAGCAGCAGGAATGATGTCTAATAGCTGGCATTAATTCATCTTTTTTGTATACAATAAGCTTAGAGTGCAAGTTCAATACAAATCTTGGATCATATACGCATACCGGCACATTGCTGATTTAGGGTGCTTTGAAAATGCTCTAATGCCTTTTCTCTTAAGGAGTTCATGCCAAAGTTACAACCAGTTTTGAAACTCATCCTGAGTGTAATTGTTTTGTAGGCTCATCATCACAGGAGTAACTAATGAATTAAGGATGTTGTTTAGAGCTAAACTGTGAGAGAAAAGATTGCAAATACACTGGAAGCAGTTAAATTTGCGAGTGTGTTTGTGTTACGCTAACGACGCAGTACAGATAATGTCATGTTTGACAGACGTCGGAAGAAAACTGTGCCCCTGGGACCTATCGCCTGTCTTGACAATTGACCTTTGGCCTTGGTACCATGGCAAGATGAAGTGTTCCTGCTTGGCAGACATTGCTGGTCATTTGAGGCCAGTGTTGGTGTTTGGCTTGTGTTAACTTGAGGCATCTGTTAAGAGGCATCTGGCTCTAGGTCAGTGCAAATAGGAAAGTGACCCATTGTCTGCAGCATCCGCCAACATGTGCTATAAAATGTTTAGACTCGTATAACTTCACTTCCACAGTCAGACAGTCCACCGAGTTGTTTACAAACATTTAGAATGTCCCTAATGGGAACGAAATATGGAAACTTCTGTTTTCACTTTCCCGTTAGGTCACTGCTTCCTGATGTTTGTGGACATGTTTGAACGAGGGCCTCTGGAATTGTTCTTATGGGACAGTTCAGGGTCGGACGTCTAGATCAATGCGGCTCATGGGACCTGACCCTCCACGCTTTGGTCACATGGACGTGTGCGCATGAGACGTCTTAAAAAACATAACTGACTAGTAAAAGCGCTTAAATGCGAGTATTTGCCTCTGTGATTTTTCACGAATTTGGCAGATGCTGCTTCCTTTTGAACAGTGATATTTTCCTACACTGTGTCAGCATATCATTTGCCATTTACTACATTTCATTTTTATGGTCAGATTCATTTTTTTTGTCTTTTCCTCTTGGACAGAGTGTTTACGAGCAGAACAGAGTTTTAAGAGAAACACAAAGGGACTGCATGAATGTGGTCTGGCAGTCTCTTCCTCTGACCACTCTTAAAGCCTCAAATCCAAGCACTTTCAATAAGCAGGATAAGGCTTTGTGATGGGCTAAGGCTTTGTGCTTGGTCATTTTGGCATGGTCACTCTGAGATCGCCTGTAAATCACCGCGGTGGAAAAAAGTTTTCTTCTGCCTTCATTTTACATGATACTTTTTGCCAAGGCTCCATATGTTAGATATATTATTAATATTTATAGAATCTTTTCCTATTACATCTTCCCAGGCTGAATGAGTATATACCAGTGAAAGAAAACTATAAACCTAACTGCTTCCTAATGTGGCCAAAGTCATGATTTGCGTTTCTGGGTCATGTGGCTTGTCTGTTCTCAGTAGCTTGTAAAGGACAGTGCTCCACACATCACCCTTGTAAATGTCAGTGGTCTTCAGTGTAAATCTGGCCTCTCTTTCCTCATGATACTAAAAACTTCCCAAGTGAATGAATGGCCATCACCAGTGTGAATGAATTTCAGAAGATGGCTTTTTTCTCAAAAACAGGCCGATGGCCATTACGCGATCCGTGGAAAGATGTTTGATTTGCAGAAAGGAGTGGAAAAAGTTGTCTTTCAAAGGAATACTTTGGGGAAAAGTCACATTTACACGCTTTGCCACAATTCCCAAATGATCAAACAGGACATGCTTAGTATTCAAAGACTTGCTTACGAGGTTCCTTACGGAGACCACATTGGCAAGTTGTTATGAGATTTATTAACAACTGGGCATCGTTTGAGGTGTGTTTGTGATCAAGGCATAAAGTGCAATTATACATGTAAGGTTGCCTTGCTTGTTAACAGCATTAGCCTCATAGGACCAATGCTAAATTGGCATTTAAACTGAAATCAAAGAGGCCAGACCAGCAGACCTCCAAAAATACTTTAGCAGTTACTAGCAGAGATTTGCTGTACAGATATGGCATTCTTATGAATAAGTCAGGGAACCTAACCACACAGATCAACCAAGCTGAAGTATACAAGCTGAAGCGAGACATCTGCCACCTGCGTGTCCCCAGACATCAGCCCAGAGCAACGCAGGCCTAGGGGCTATTTCTCAAATTTCCATCCTAAAGTCAGGCGCGTTTCACTATTTTTATACCATTTGGAAACACCAGTTCGTCTTACAAAAATGGCTTAAAAAGAAAACTGTTTTAAAGTTTTTGCAGTAACAATATATTGTCTAATTTCATCCTCTGTTTCTAAATGTAGTATATTGAAAAGAAAATAATACAGATGTTTATATTTCATTTATTTTTTCCCAAAATGGTAAACTAAATGCAATATTTAGAATCAGCAAAATTGTCATTTGACATATGGGAGCTTTTGCATATGACTGAATAACATCCACGCAATTATTGCCAGCAGTAAGTAAACTTGAAAAAAAATGAAAACAATGTACTCATTTCAGTCAAGTAAATTCAGTGCATCACTGTGTATTTAACAGTCCTCACTTTTTGAGAAACATCCTTTTTGAGGGTCCTCCACCAGTCAACCTCTCTTATTCACCCATTATATTTTCTCTAGCACTGTGACACTCTATACTATGTGTAACTCAATAACTTTACCCTAGATATTTCCCCCTTGGCTCTGTCTGGTAGTTAACCACTGCCACATGTGCAGCATCCAAGCAAATTGCAGTATGCAGAGCAACGCACAGAATTGTTGAATAAGGAGGCGGAAATCTGTAGATGAGCTTCTGGTAAGTGCCTCCATATGGCCCGTATGTGCGGAGTCAGCAGGCAGGTCTGTGGAAAAAAAGCCCCACTCATGGTTGGCCATGGATAGATCATAACACACTGCCGCTATGACAGGGGGAATTAGTCATAGCCTGCACTAGTGATGCAGAACATGAACAAAGTCACAGTGTTGTGGTTAGATCGGTACATTTGATGATAGCGATATGCCCTTTATTTTAAGTCCACCTTCTTAGTCATCTTAAGCATGCTTACCCATATCACTTAAAAGCTTTTTGTTTTTCATCCATTATACTGGACTGACCTCTGCCACTGTACTCCAGAAAAATAATTGAAAGCAAAAACACCACCTCTTCCTAACACTGAATGAAAACTCTCAGCAGTATAGAAGTAAAATGTGTTAACGTTAACGTTGAATTTAAAGTCACGTTTATTCATAAAGCACATTATTATACACAAAGGTCATTCAGTGTGCTGCATACAGAAATAGAATTCCAATAAAATAGAATATAATAAAATAGAAGAAATAAAAGAATACATAGAAATCAAAAAAGATTAAAAGTGCAGTGGAGGTACTGATATTTAAAAGAAGGTGGAGGAGTGTAGTGCAGTTTTCACAGCTTTTTAAAACTACCGTTGGTTCAGATCTGATACTGATGGGCTGTTTGTTCCTGCAGCAAGCAGCATAGTGACTAAACGCCATTTCACCATGTTTAGTTTCAGCTCTTTTCACCAATAGCTGAGCAGCTCCTGCAGATATAAGAGGCCTATCAGGTTTATATACTTAAAACATCAGAGATGTTTGTGGGTGATGTGCACATGACAAATAATGCTTTGAAATCAATTCTGTACTGAGCTCGAAGCCAGTGCAAGGACATGAGGAGAGTAAAACAATCATGTTTCAACATGATTTGAAAAACCTGCTATCATTATTTTAAAACCTGCTATCAGAATTTCTAGGCTAGTTGTTCTAGACTAGTTGTTCTCCCTTTGTAATAATCATGCAGCTGGTCGGGGTTCTTTAAGTACTGATACAAGTACTGATGAAAGATTCTCTATTATTATTTTGACCACAATAATTGAATTTTCTGTTCAATTATATTGACCTTAGTAGATAAAAGCACACACTGAGACTCTCGTCTGTATCTGTAACTGGTCAAGGTGGTCAAAGCACACAGTAAAACACTGTAATTGGTTAAAGTGCCATATGGTACCCTCTGCAATAACCGTTAGTACTGCAGTAATTATCAACAAACAATTTGCTGTGTAACCCTGGCCTGTAATATTTTGTCCACGGATCCCCTCATAGTATTGCTAATCTGAGATTTCTGCTGGGCTCTGTTGGCAGTGAAACCCTCCTGGTGCAAAGCTATCATGGTGTTAGTGTCTTGGCTTCACTTTTAATCTGCCTTGTTGAGTTTAAGTGCAAGTGGTTGTTATTAGCCCACTCATTTGCTCTCATTATCTTTTCTCACTCCTTTTTACCTGTCACATCTGGACCGAGCGTGGAGGTCAGCTGACCATCAGCTGGTCTTTGAGGAGGTTTTTTTTGCCTCTTACTCCCCCCCCCCTCATTCTCTCTCTACATCTTTCTTTCTCCTCGCCTCCCTCGCTCCCTCCCTCCTTCTATGCGGCCCTCATGTGTGTGGGTGAAGTGACAGGATGAAGAAAATCACATCCATATGCCATAACTCAAACAGAGTCATTTTCCATATGGCCCACAGAAAAGGTTTTGTGCACACAGAGGCACAAAGCTCAGGTCAGGCCTGACCTCCCCTGGAGCTCGAGCCGAGAACAACGTGAGCTCTGACATAACGCATACAGACAGGGGAACTTCTGAAGGCGGCATTTAAAGCGCTACTTCTGGCTTGTTAGGTAAATGTCCAGTTTCTGGAGCTGCGTGTTTTTGAGATACATCACTTCTTGGAGCAGTCTACAGCAATTAACAAAAGTATATGACAAGTGTGAATTAGGTTTGACCTAAATTCCTCAGTAGAAGATTTCGGAAAGGGCTGGCCTGTGTCATGTTAAGCTATCGTTACCACAATAAATTTCGTCATGATAAACAAATCGTTAGTTTTTCTACAACAGTGACCATGTGTTCTGTTAAATTAGATGAAGATGTGTTTTCAAAGTGATGTAGGCTTTTCGTTATGCACTGAAACTGAAACTAAACAATCCAAAAATCTGATAGTTTATAGTTTACCTAAAATGAACATACACTATGTATGCTACAGTATGTACAATATTTAATGCCCTCAACATAAAGTGGTTGTCCACAGCAAGGAAAATTCTTTTTTTAGGTTTAGCTTTTCTGTCAACGTCTGCTGTTTTTTATTTTGTATTTTTTGTATTTTGTATATCGAGCGGGATGTGGTGTTTTCTAGTGAATCAAACTTGTAATAGACTTGTCCTTGTGTGTAGTCCTTGGGAAGTGAACAGTATATATGAATCACTTGTGGATCAGCTAGATCAGATGTTGGAGAGAGAAAAAAGTATGAGCCCAATCCTATCCTGTTGCAGCTCTAGCCTGAAATAGCACACGCATGACAGTGTGATGTCATGTTAGCTGTGTGTTTCCTTCTGTGAGGTTGTAGAGCATTTGAGTAATTTGAGCATGGGAGCCTACTTTTAAATCTTAAGTGCTCAGCTAAAATTAGTTCATTATAAAGCACAGAAGTTTTTTAATGGAGGGATATTGGAATGACCTTAGTATCAGCCAGTACTCAAGTATATGAAATTCAATACTGAATTAAAAAAAAACATTGTAACACATGTAACATGTATAGTATGTAGGATTTATAGTATAGTATCTATAGTAAGTATATATCTTGAGTATCACGGGTCATGTGGTACCGGTCCGCGGGCTGCTGAGGTTTTTAAAGATTCCCCATTATTACATTTTTAAAATATCCCAATTTTTATGCATATAATTTATTTGTATAATGTATGTATATTTATCTGCCACTCCTTAAAGGCCGGGCCGTGAAAATAGTTTCTGATATTAAACCGGTCCGTGACGAAATAAAGGTTGGGGACCACTGACGTACAGGATCATGTTAAAAGTATGATAAAGTATGTAAAGTATAATGATACTGTGTTTATTATGTCGTATCACCTCCTCATCGTTTTAGATTGTTACCAGGATTCAGCATTCAAGTGTAGCACTTTCAAACAGCCTGCAATTTAAACATATTCTGAATGAAGCAATTTAAACATGAAATCTCGTTTTTTCCCTTGATTTCTTCCTCCTGATGGTTTTCTTGTGGTTCTTTGCATTCTAAAGAACCATGCTAACATTGCAGCGATAACAATAATATGAAAAAAAGCTGCGAGCTGTGCTTTGAGCTTTGGTGCGCTGCTGGAATCATTAACATCCCCAACCACAAGATTGCAGATTAAGGCTGCACAAAAACAGATTAGACGTAAAAGACCTACACGTTGTAATGTTCCTGACCTGCCGGAGTGTTCTGTTGTACGCTTAATTGAGCCAAATCCCTGACTTCAAAAGATACAACACTGTGGTCTGGTTTTAAGTATTTACCTTGTCGCCCAAAGGGCTTCTCTTCTTAACAGTGGAATAGTTTAGCAGAATCAATAAAAGCGCGCTCTAAAAGAGCTATAAAGCACGATCTTTAACCTTTCACCTTGTAATGCACAAATTATGGGCGCATTACAAGACATAAAGAGCAGCGGAATTTACAGTCAACACGTCGGAGCCACTGCATGCGCAGCGCTTGAAAGATTCATACAGACTGAGGACATGTCCCAGTTAAACAAACTGCCCCGCCATTAACCACCGCCAGCCAATGTTTACACTCTTTACATCCCTCTCCTCCCTTTCTTTTCTCCCGCAGCTCTTCTCAAGGGGAAAAACAATAATGCAGGTCAATGCCTATGACCCAGACCTAAGTGCCCTGCAGAGACTGTGTTGTAAATATATAAGAGACCGAGCACAAATAAAACACGACCATGTGCTTGTGTTGCAGGGTCCTCCAGGTCCACATGGAAACCCAGGTCGCCCAGGACCTCCCGGACTCAAGGTCTGTACTGCTGCATGTCGGCTGCATGTTTTTTAGAGAATTTCTCTTAAATGAAATTCTTAGCAAATACATTTACTGTTCATGCAGGACTCATTTGACTAGGAGAGGTTGTGTCAGTTCATTTATAGTTAGCATAGTTGGAGTGAACTGAAATGTCATACATGTCATGTTTACACCAGGATTACCTGGCTCTCAGAAGTAATATCAACACACAGCATGGCTGGATCTATTTGCAAAGTTTTTCCATTGCTTGTGAGGTCAGTTCAGGCAGGACTGCCATTACTGAGGGAGCCCCAGGTTCAGGCAGTCACAAAAAGTCATTTGTTCTTGAGTTTTTACGGAGTCATGCTGTCTGGAATAATGGGTCTCACCAGTAACCACAAACATTATAATACTGCAGGTAAAAACAATACATCTCAAAAAGGCTATACAGTAAAACCGTGAAAGTGATGGGTCACATAACAGTGAATTAGTGTGGGAAAGCAAAGACTACATTTCTTTGCAAAGTCAGCAGCTGCATCATTTTGACCCAGAACCCAAAGAAACATGATACACTTTTTGAGGCAGATCCTAATTCCTTTGTTGAAGAACAGCTGATCCACCTCTAGTGGGAGCAAAGCTCTCCTTCTACTCTTCCTCATCTTTCAGTTGGTTCTTTGCGTGATTGCTAAACGTCCAGCCATGGGTGCTCCACCACTCAGCTCTGGTTTGATCCAAGCCACTGGGTACTTTTTTACTGGTGTGACACGCACTATGGAGCGTGCTTTTTTATTATTGTTTATTACTTTATTATTTAACTTACTTTATAATGCTGGGAAAGCTTTAATCACTAAAGAGCTTATTAGTGTTAAGCTGGTCCTCATTAGTGGATGACTTTTACTACAGCCAATAAGTAAACGTTATAAATGTGTGCAGCCTTTAAACTGTGCTACATTACAAGTCATACACAGCAAGAGTGGCACCTACTTAACTAGACACTTCTGTCGTTTTAAAAAGAGGATGCCAGTTGTAATAAAAAAAAAGGCAATTTTCAAAGCATTTTCATTATCAAGCATGAAACCCTTAAAACTTAGCAAAACAGTCATATTACACTGAAATCAACCATTAAATTCTACATTTCTTCTTAGATGACTGGTTAAAGGTCTTTACGCTTTGTGGTTGTAAACAAAAGACATCTAAACTGTTTGATTCAAAGGTCATTTCACATTTTTATGAGTGTTATCTCAGTGTTTGCAGTCCTGTATTAGGGTACAAATCAGTTTATTATTGCTGGTGATATTGAGTGCTGAGAAGAACGATGATCTTTATAAGGTTGGACACAGATGATACCATCATGTTGCATTTTTCGGAGTAGTTGATGGGTATCATCAATGCAAGTCGTATCACATAAACTACATAGTCTCTAGAAACCAATTGAAAGTACGTTTTATTTTTCCTTCCTTCGACACATAAACTCTGCTACATAATGTTAACATAATAATGGCATAAACATATTCTTGTGAAGTCCTTTGCTTTAAGAGCTAATGTTGACTTTACAAAACAGTCATATTCAACAGAAATAATCCCTGAAGTAGCGTCGTGTTCAGCATCGCTAATGTTAGTGGAACAATCACCTGAGCGTGACGAGGGAACCTGGTTTTCTGTCGAGTTTGACCGAATTAGACGTGGAGACTGTGAGGGCTCGCCATCTCTTGATTAAATATGAGACATGTTTTCAGTTAGGATAACAGTAGTCTTTGAGGCACAAGAAGAAATCTGGACTGTCTCTCATTGCCTGAAAAGGCAGAAGAATGTGCCTGGTGATCCCCAGTGTCTTTGGAGCTGCTTACTGTAAACTCACTCTTGCAGGCATACATGGGCCACTCTCTTGTGTAAATAACGCCACTGGGGTCCGAGAGCATTTATTAGCCTCATTCTTGTAAACTGCCCTGGAAAGTCTCAGAGCTAATGAAGTAGCATTACAGTGTTCTGTGACTGGAGTAGGTTGCATGGTTTGTGCTATGATGTCTCAAAATGCACCACACCAGTGTAAATCAGAATCAGAAAACTTGATTGAACCTACACGATTGAACGAAATTAGAAACTTGATCACAGATAAGGCTGCACAGTATGGACTAAATACTAAAAAAAAATACTAAAATATTAGTATTGCTGTTACATTGCTAGATAAAATGACTGGGATGTACCTTACCTTGTATTAAGCAGAATCAGAATCAGAATCAGAGAACTTTATTTATCCCGGAGGAAATTGTTCAAGCTGTTGTGTTCTTAATGCACTCAAGGGTAAAACACTGGCCTGGATTATTTTAACCAAAATAATGTAATAATCACATGAATTCCTTGACCCAACACCAACAGAGCACTCATCTGGAGTTTTTGGTCAGGATGCTCACAGTATACAGTAAATCACTGAGATTATTGAAGTACTGCCACCTCAAATTGATCACTATCACAATAATGAATAAAAAACAATATATTGTACAGCGCTGTTCAGCTGTGTTTCATGTAAAGTCTTTAAATAGCACACAGCATGTGTGTATTTATGAAGTCAGTCTATATACACATATGAAATGGTTCTCCATATGTCACATAAGCACATGCACTTTGATTCTGCAGCTGGAGTTGAGAGCCTCAGCATGATGTTCTGTGTGAAAATTAGTTGTTTCCTCTCTTGTGTGTCACAGGGAAGGAAGGGAGACCCTGGACTTTCGCCTGGCAGAGCGCCAAATGGAGCAAAAGTATGCAATTCCCCTTCTCTCTCTCTCTCTCTCTCTCTCTCTCTCTCTCGCTCACTCTCCTTTGATTTAGCAGCTCTTTGATTCCTGTGGAGCTGCCGATTTGGGCAGTTGTATATGCTATTGTCTTTGATTTAGCTGTACTACTTCCTTTTACACAGCATATTTATAGAACTTAAATCAAAGCATGTGTTGGTTTAAGCATTATGCACAGTAGTGCTACGACTTGCAGGGTGGTGAACAGTCCAGTAGAATATGCATGTGAGTTTTAATTGTGAAAGTTGTGCAAAATACCTCAAAGTGCCAGGAGAAGCTGAAGTAATATTTAATCCTCACTCCTGCAGGGGGACTCTGGGATATTGGGACCACCTGGGGCATCTGGCCAACCTGGTCGAAAAGTAAGAAATCCCATAAAATCTGTGCTATTGTAAAAAAATTCCTTGTGTATTGTAGTGTAATTTGGCATACATACATTGATCAAATGCAAGGGATGCAGTCTCTGGTGTTTGGCAAAATTGGTGTGGTCACATTTTCCCAGCAAACATCATCCTGACAGAAATTAAGGCACTGCTGAGCATCTGTAACCTCACACACTGCACCTTAGCTGTTTCTCAAATGGTCCCTGTTGAAACATGGTTCTATACGTCTAACCCAGTAAATGTGCACCAGGTTTGGGGATGAGTGATGGCAAGCCTACAGGCTTTTTAATGTTCGACAATTATTAGAAGAATGAATAGAACTTTTCAGACAGTACAAATTCCGTTTTTGATTGCTAATTAATCATAATGATTTATAGGAACATTCAGTAAAGTATTGTTTTTTGGCCAAGCTAAATCTTTCAGGCTGTTATCAAACAAAGAGAGTAGTTTATCACTCTTATTGTTCCACTACTGTCTAAATAGTTTAATTTAATCATATCTGTGTGAGTCATGTTATAACATAAAACCCCACCTCATATTACATCCTAAAACTTTTTCTTCATTAATTATTTGGGCTACAATGCAAACCAGCTAATCTTAATTAAAAAGAATCATGTAATAAAAACTTAAGGATATTAAGGGGTCAAAGAAAACTCAAATCAAATAATCAAATCCGTGCAAGGTCTGATTTGTTTACATCCTATAGTAACTACTATTAGTAATTCCTAAATAATGAATGAACAAAGAAACTACTACTGTGACCTAATATGCACTGGAAATGAATAGGAAACTAAAATGAACAGTAAGTTTGGCAGTTATGAAAGTGAGAAATTGAAGCATGGGCCCACATTCGAGGGTTTAAGGAGTTAAATCAGTGTCATATGAAATCCCACTGGCATAGACTTATTACAGAGAAGGATCACAGTGGAGTGCAGAGAGTCCAGCTTACACTGGATGTCTCTTCTCACTTGTTTGGAATCAAGCCTAACAGGCTGCAGACACGCCGGCTCAAACCTGGTGTCCTCTGCTGTGTTCTCTTACGGACCGGCCAGTTGGTGACATCATCCCCACTCCCGCTCCAAAAGAAGTGTGGAGGAAAAATGCCTGTGAACTAGTGTGGTTAGTTTCAATACATGTTCCACTCTACTGCCAAAGAGGTCATTCATTACACTGAAAAAAAGGGCTGCAATGAACTTACTTCACTCAGATGTGCACAACATTTCCACATGAATAAAACAAATTACATCAACAGTTTCGTCTTTCAGTACTTTGGCAATAGTTATGTTAATGTAATGTATTATCAAATGGATCAAAAGTCAGTTAAAGGCAGATAGGTTCACACACTGATTTTGAAGAACGCTTTTCTTTCCCTAAAGTAGGTCATCCTTACTTACCACTAAGTGGGTTAAATCAGCTAATTCAGCACATTTTGGCATTGGTGACTGATGATGTCATTGTCTGTTCACAGCTGTGGACCCTTGAGTCAAAGTGCTTTGTCATGCAAAAGGCCTGTTAAATGGCATCGTTTTACACGATCGGCCCTCCAGCATGAACGGCAACGTGTCATTTACCAACCATCAGGAGAACTTCATGCTTTGAATGGTATCAGATAAGCCAGCCAAGGCTCATGTCAGCAGAGAAAGCTATTTAAAAAAGGATCAGGCGTGTTTTTTTAGAGCATATTTACAGAACAGATAGGCCCGTACAGAACAGATTGAGAGGAAGTGATTGGTTCTGCCAGATCTTTTTGGACAGCTGGTCTGAATGCTAAAAGACTCAGTTTGGCCTCATTCCCATTGCTCCTACTCTAATGTCAAATCTAAGAAAGCTCCTCACTCTCCTCTCGCTTCAGACGAGGAAAATGGGCTTTTCTGTTTCTAAGAATTTTCCAGTTTCATAGTCGAAGCAATTTTTCACATCCAATTTTTTTTCCAAGCCTGATGCCTGTCCAACGCTGTTTTATAATTACGCTTTTGTGTGCTGTAACGCCTGAGCAGTGCATAATGACGCACATGACTTTCAGATCCATGCACACACTTCCTCATATAAGCATGAATAGGTTCGTAGTTAAAGTGCGTTTGTTCGAAGTTTTGAAGGCCCAACGACTCCCTGAAACATTGTAAAGTAATGGAATTACCTGGCTCCCCTCGCTGCTCCCATGTGTTCTTAATCACAAAGTTGTGGTTGAAGAAATATATTAAATGCTCGCTGGTGGAAAAATACTTGGAGACGTTACTTCTGCTAAATTGCTGCTGGAAGCAAACCACAAGGTTATTCCACGTCCAGAGAGGTCCTTCAGAAAAAGACAAATTGAATGAAAGCTAAACACACTGTACACTATAATGAATGAAGGAAGCTCAAACCGGCCATTATTTCCAGGTCCCAATTAGCTGGAAAACGAATGCTCTTCATTAGCAGTTGTGTTTAGCTACGCACAATCCTTCAGGTCCTTTCACACACTTTCCTCAGCAGAAAAGCAGATGTCGTTTGGCAGCGAGAGGCTGTGTTGTGTAATAGGACGAGTGCAGGCTACCATTGTCTGCTAAAGCACGTCCAAGTACAGTGCAGCACATATTCTGTCATAAAAGGATTAACTGTGAATGGAGCCAAACATGTTACAGAGTTATCGTCTAATTAGCGCTTATGAAAATGACCTGGCGACCAACACCCAGTAGCTGGAACTTTTTTCTTTATTATTTTCAACATTTCTCATGACTTTCTCATTTCTCATAGACCAGCGCTAATGCAGAGCACGCCCTCAAATCGTAGTGATCTAATGCAGTACCTTTTTCAAAACGGCAAAAAAAAACACTGAACCTCTGTTAGTACTTTATTATTTTAATCACATGTTTTTGCATTACTTTCATTTGGCAGATGCTTTTATTTAAAAGAGACTCACAATATGAGATAGCACTCAAGTTTCAGGACAGTGTGAGAACCAGAGGAGAGGACTAAGTGCAAAAAAAACCTTTATTTAGGACTTTTACTTTACTTTGCTAGCTGGCTAATTTGTAAGCTAGGGCAACAACAACAGCATACAAAATGAGCAACATATAAATTTGACAGCTGAAGCTAGAAAAAGCAATTATTCAAAATATTTATGTATAACATGGTCCGATTTTTTTTAACTAGGTAGCCCGTTTCTTCAGTACTCTTAGTGGAATGTTATTTTTTTACTACATTCATTCACAGTTGTCTACTCCTCCAATTTTCTTCCAGGCATGCTTGTATAATGTTGACGCTCTGAATTTCTGAGTTGTGAGGTGAAGTTGGACAGAGTATGGAAATGTTTAAAGTCCAGAGGCACAGTAAATGCTTGCTAAATCCAGATTTTCCAGGTAGTAGATTTCCAGCTTACCTCAGATACAGAATGGGGCTCTAGAGACCAGAACACTCAGGACCAGCCATTAAATGCAGATAACAAAAGATGATTTTTCCATATGAATGCTTTCCTGCTCTGTGATCTGTTTCTTAGACTGATTGTGGTTCAGTGGCCATAGTAGTAAGAGGTGATAATGGAGCAGTTAAGTTTACTCAAATGGCTCCCGCCCCACTGACACTCTGGCCTGTGGTGGGAGTGAGCCGGCGGTCCGGGCTCAGGGCCAGAGACATCTTTAGGCTGTGCTGAAAATGGGTAAACACTGTACTGAAGCAGGGTCGGGGCCTTGTCACTGACTAATACTGTTCAAGCAGAGGAGACAAGAGGAGAGGGCAAGCTGACATGCCGCCCAGTTTCTAGGCGGACAGAGTTAGTGGCTAAGACTCAGTGGAAAACTTATAAAAATAGCCAGTGGACCTGGGAATTGGTTTGGTGTGGGATGGAAAATTTTGCCGTCACAGTCTGCTGAACACACGTTTGAACTAGAAAAACTGGGGAAATTTTTGGGTTGATTAAAATATTAAAAACTTGTGTGACTACTAGCAGTACCAAATTTCTTTTACTTTTTCAACTAGTAATAAGTAAAGTGGCCTTTAATCTGCATATACACTTAAACATGGTGCATATAAGAGCTATCTTATCAAATCTTATATACACTGTGGTAAAATAGGCATAGACTACTAGTAAAGAAAGCTGCTGTGATGTGAACAGCTCAAAATTCTTTCTCTGCATTTAACCCATTCAGCAGCGGACAGCCATGAACACAGTGCCTGGGGAGCAGTGTGTGGGGGTGGCACCTTACTCAAGGTGCCACTAGCAGTCTTGGAAATCAAACCCACGACTTCCTGATCGCAGGGCAAATGCCCTAAACACTAGGGCACCATCTGCCCTCAGTGACTTTCAAAAGAAAAGAAATGCAATACTATACTTGGCACTTAATGAAACTTTACTAAAAATTTCCACTTAGTGATGAATAATGGTATACTGTGCGCTATACTGTGCGCTTACTTTTAAAGGGCCCATATCATGGGAGACCTTCTTTTATTGCATTTTAAATTTAATGTAGTGTGGAATGATTGTTCCAAAATGTATCATTCACTCCCCCATAAAATAGTTTTTCTGATGTCATATAATTTTGTGCTCTTAGAGGAACAGTAACAAAAACCAACTGGTTGATAAAAAACACATATGTAAAATCCTTTTCGTCATAATGTGAACCTTATGGGGGGAAATGAAATACGAGAAGAATGTAGGATATGGGACCTTAACGTTTGAAACTCTCTTTATTCCAGAAATGACAGTGGCCCCATGTGGATTTCTTACTTTTGCAGCTTTGCTACGTCAGCTGCTCTAAACAGAGTCAGCAGCACATGCTGGAGACCTCCATAGGTGTCTGTCTAAACAGATGGGACACAGCTGTCTGCCTTTGACAACCAACCCACTTTAGCTTCACTTGGCCTGTCACCTGCCCTCAACCTCAGTCTTGTAGCTGCAGCCGTGCAGTTTATCCAGTCGGATAATTACCCTCAATCTTTGTCCTTTCTTACTCCAATCATATAATCCTTTCACCAATGCATGAGTAGACATAAAAACAAAGGGCAGGCTTCGGGTTTCTGGAGGCAAATGGAAAAAAAAAAAAAAAAACAAGCAATGGAAATCCCCCAGCCTGAGTCAGCAAGTCAGAGGTGAATGACCATTTGGGAAGAAGGCGATACCGCCCCTTTGGCACAGGAGTGCAATGGAACTAGAACAAGCTGCTATTTTGGAACAGCAGACATCCATTTATTGTGTTAGACGAAGAGGCAAGAAAAGGCTCAGAGGAAGTAGAGTAAAGTAAAAAAAAGAAACAATAAAGGAACACATGAAGAATTTTAAATCAGTTGGGTACTGAACCACTGTTACCATGAAGAGCACGTTAATAATGAATAGTAAGTATTGAGTTTGGCAGCTGAGACTGGGCTCTCGTCTTGTTTTTAAATGGCCATTTGAGAGATTTATTTATTTTATCTTCTTTCATTGTGGCTATTATTCATGATTGCTATTACAAAGCCCTTGACAGTAAAATCACTTCAGAACAGATCATGGATTGGGAGGATCACTGTTCATCATCCCAAGTTTTCACAGTTATTGACTATTCCGTGCCGCACACGGGACTACGGTTTCATGGAAAGAGATGTTTTGTTTAGATTTTAGTCCAAACCATATGTCAGGTCATGCAGAATACAGAGAGTGTCGTTCCCATGCAGCAGATTGTTTGAAGTATTGTCAGATTGTTTTTAGCAGTAGAGCTGATAAAAGTGGAAATGCCAGAGGCAGCTGAGAGCGTGCAGTCGAGATGCCATCTTGTCTCCATCAGTCACACTCAAAGCAACACCGTTCGGGGCAAACCAAGTCATTAAAAGCACTGATTAATCAACTCCCCATAAGAAAAGACAGAGTGCAAAGAGCCTGAATGGTGTGCTGGATTTCATTATCTCTCCCTAGGCATGTCAGTATATAAAAAATTTATCTCACAATAATTACCTTGCCTTTTATCATAATTTACGATGTTATCTAAATGTCAGGTAAACAAGCATAAAGAGCAACGAGGAGCTCTTTGATATTTATCGAGCTGAGAGAACAGTCAAAAAAATGGTTCAAAGTAATATAAAAAATGCTCTATATCAGTTGTTTCTAAACCTTTTCGTTTTTTATAATTATATAATTGTGCACATGCATGAGATGCACATTAAACAGTAGCATAAAAGTACAGTGGTTTGAAGAAATATTTATTTTTAAAGTAGCTTTGTGAGTACCACCTCTGTAATAATGCTAATTTCATCAAGCAACCTTGTGGCTTTTGCTGTGAACCGTTAGCATCAGCAACATTAGCATACACGACCGGTCAAACACCCCAGTGTTTCAAGCTTTTTTAAATGAAATTCAAATAGTTCAGGTCCAATGAATAGCATGAAATGGTACAAAGGACAATACTGAACTGCGAGAGGTTTAAAAATGGTGAGGTTACCCAGAAGTGGGAAATAATTCTGTAGCTCCATGCAGTTCCTCTGGTATGTACCTAGTTGGTCGGGTTCATGCTACAGCAAGATGGTAAGCTGGAAAACGTGGAGTGGCCAGAAGTATCCATACGTAAACCCCGTCTTGCCGCTGAACCCCATTAACTGGACAGAAGAGTGAAAGCAAAGAAAAGAGCCACACACTTATGGCAACTTCTAAATATATTCTGGAAGAACTTTCTGCAGAATGAACAATGAGACATTGAACCGCTCTACACTGAATTTCAATACCAAAAATTGGACCATTCTAAACATTTTGTATATACACAGGGTTTAATACAGACATGTATACAGAAATTTAGGTATCTCGTCTTTTGCTTTATCTTTTGCAGCTTTAAAATATTTCATACTTAAAGAATGTTGGATATGCGTTTGGGTCTGCATACTTTTGTCCTCTAAGCTTGACTTTTGTGTGGAATAAGCCATGGTATTCACAACAGTTTCTTTTAACATGAATTATTGAATATATGTACATGTATGGAAGAAAATCACCCCATAAAATGACTGAAAATGAATAAAATGTATAGAAATGATTCTGAAATACGGTAAAAAAAGAATTAAAATAAGGTTCTGTGGAGAAATTTAAGTG
>JBBPDC010000039.1:7117964-7128193 GCA_037974485.1 Hemigrammopetersius urotaenia | reverse complement strand
TGCAGAGGAAGTATTTCGTGATGTTCACACTGTGTGCTGTGGTGTGTTCACGTATGACAAATGGTCACTTTCACTTTCACTTTTTTTTTCACATAACGCAGAGGTAGTTTAAGTCTATCTTGGTTTCAAGTTTCACTTCCATTACATTATAACTTTAGCCTCATAGCTCCAGTGCAAAACTAAAGAAAAAGATGTCAAACATCAAACTGATTAAGCTGAAAAAATTTGAATGAGTAAATTAGAATATGATGATTTGGCAAATACTGTGAAACTAAAATGTAAGTCAGAGACGTTAGAGACAGAGGAAATGAAGTGCGGGCTCCAATAAAGACCCTTGGAGTGTAAGGATGTAACCGCACACAACCCACACACACATGTGCATACACACGCTCAAACTCATGCAAAAATACTTCCATAAACACGCAATTACTTCCTCAGACCACAGTTGCTCCAGACTGAAACGCTAGGGGGCTGTTTCTTCTCCACTATATGTCTGCAAGACAAAAATTGGCACAACTGGCTAGACACATTCTCTTTTCCATGGCTGTGCAGTTTGGCTGGCCTGACTCCTTCTTCACTTTAACTCTTCTCGCGGGACCTGGTTTGCCGTTTGCCTTATATAATATATTTCCATTCTTTCGGGGGGTGGACCCTGCATTGTTCTTTGTCTTCTGCTCTTCTGCAATCAGTTCCAGTGTAGGGATCACAGACTAGTGTGTTTTGCTTTTAAACTGCAATACACACTGTGCACGCTGCCTTTGATCCCTTTCCACACAACACTCCGCCCCCTCGATCTGTGCCAGTCTATTACTTATGTTGTTATTTACTTTGAAGAGAGGCAACTGTAATTGTGTTGCCTTTTGTGACCTGTATAAAGCCAGTGTTTAGCAAAGAGATTTAGCCTCCCAGCCTGTTGTCATGTGCAGTAAATTGCTGTTGATGGAACGGTTGGCGTTGGCACAGTAGCTGCTACGTGGAGTGTGTTTGTGCAGATGGTAATCCTCATCGCTGGTGGAATGCTGGGACTCGATACAGCAGCCATGGCTACGGAGACCATGCTGGCCTGCTGCACTACTGGAGATTCAACCTTGACCAATAGGGGTCAGCAGTGTGGTACCGTTATTGCGATAAATTGTGCTACTATAAGCATTATAAGTATTGTCACTTTCAGATATAAACCGAAAACTGAAGTGTTTTTTCTTTTGTATTTTTTCAAAGCACCAGAAGCCATAAACCAGATGTCCTTATGACAGAACCAATGGAACGAATTTTATTGCAGTAACGTATTCTAAATGGATTCTGAAGTGACAAATTTTAGAGCCAGTACTTCAACAACACAGTTAACTGCATGTTTCAGTTTAAAGAGATTCTTGCTTCCTCCGTGTTATGTAGCTGTCGTAGGTTTTGTCTTGCGAGCAATGCAATCCATAAAAACTTAACTAGCTTTGCATTGATATTGCCTGTGTTGCTTGTGTCGCATACTACCTTTCAGGGAAGAAAAGAAATGTCCTCTAGACTTAATTCTTTATTGTAACTCTGATTTAACCAATCAAAGCATTTCCATAGGAATCTGAATTCTGTCCTGAATTTGTTTAGGTGCTCTCTTGGAAATGACACAGTGCATTCAGCATCAAAAAGCAACAGTCATTCTTTTAGGTAGTGAAATGCTGGTAGTGCATACAAAGCTCCAGTTCCACACACTGATACATTAATGTACTCTGTGTGATGCATTAATTCTGATACATTAAACTCCTCTAGATTTTAATGAGGTAAAGGGATCACAGTCTCTGAATGTATTACCAGTGATACTGTGTTTCATTGTGTAAGCTGAATTTGCCAATGCAGAGTAAAATACTGAACAAAATAATGAATGTACTAATAGCTCATTGATATAAATTTGACTTTGTATTTATTAATATGAACAAAGGTTATTATTCAAAATGCATGCACAAGGATGTGTATTATAAGCAATTTGATAGGGGAAAGCCAAAGCAAGCTTTAAATAATGATGTTACAGAAACGTTTTTATGCAGATTGCACTTGGTTTCATTATAATAGACGTTGCCATTGGTTGGAAAGATTTCATGCAACAAGTGGCAATTGTGGTAAAGGTGAATGATGGTCCTCAGGTTCTCAGAGACAACATTATTACTGGAAAACACCACAGAGCCCTTGGAAAGGCCTTAACTATCTCTGTCAGTACAATGTATTTGTTAATATGCAAGTGGAAAGTTCATGAAACTAATCATCCCCAGACCGGTATAAATGGTAAGGAAGGGAGGCCCTTAAAAAGACAACATTAAAGCTGAAGGAACTGCAGTTACATAAAGAACAATAGACAAGTGATTGCATTTCTGTCATCTTCATTCTTACACTTCTCTGCTGAAAAAATAAAGAAAATTTCCAAACTAACATTTAGAGAAATCAGTTGACCACCTTTGCCTTTAAAGTGGTTTTTTTTTTCAGTTTAGGTGAAATTAGTTCCCAATGTATTAGCCCTAATATAAATGTTAAGATGATCAAACTAGACATGCAGTGACTTTACACAGGTCCACCAAATCCATAATTTTCATAAAACTATATTAAGTAAGTTGCTTTTAATTATTACCTTTCTAGTTGTGAACTAAGAAGGAATTGCGACTCTGCCTTTAGTAGTTTTTAGACCGTTGTGATTCAAGACAGGTTTCTTAGAAAAAACACACCTTATGCTAAAGACTCTTCTTATTACACACCAGTCAGCACACAAACATATTCTTCATTACTGTTAACAAGAAGGTGATTACCAGTCGTTCTGCCAAGACACACACTGCTTGTAATCAAAGATGTAGTATTAGGATTCCACTATGCTTGCCAAAGTTGGTTCACTTGATTTACAGTTTTCTACTGAAAATCTGCTGCTACTGTTTTTTTCTGTGCTGTTTTAGGCACAATTGTGATACATGAAAAGCTCCCAAATGAAATGCATTTTCCTTATTAGTTATAATTCTTAGCAACTGTTGTTTGTTGCTTCTGATTTTCTTTTTTTTCACTGACACAATTCTGCATGATTCAGTAACATAAACCAGTGCCATTAAAGATGATGACCTCCAGAAGCCCCGGCAACATATGGAGAACTGATTTCAGTTCCCAAGCGCTGGATGACATAACATGAAACTGGCCTTCTTTTGGATGGTTTAAAGACCCACTCACCGGTTATTGAGGTTGGAAAGTGGTGATAGCTCTGCTTGTAAGAGAGGAATCTGCTGCTCTGTGCTTTGAGAGCTATTAGATTCTCCACCACTTATTACTTTTCCACTGCCGGTTCTCCCCCTTGCTGGAAACATTTGTAATGTACTAGGGCCTGTTTTGCAGTTCCCAATGGAAGCCACACACTGTGAACTGTAGGAGTTCCCGTTAAAAGAAGCAGGATTATTAATTGTCAGGGCCTGAGGTACCAGCAGCTGACTCAGTCCATCTGATGAGCTATGTGGTGATAACTGATACTCCTGCAATGGTAAAAATATAAAAATAAAACCCGACAATGTGCAGTTGCTAAAGACATCCTTCACCCTTAACCCTGGAATCCATTGTTAATATCCAATGCAATGTGCTGGAACAATCTCTCTTGTTACTCTGTCATCAAGTTTTCTCTTTCTCTCTTCAGGGACAGAAAGGTCATCCTGGTCCACCTGGCCATCCTGGAGACTCTGTGAGTTCTTACTGGTTATTCTCCACTCAATGCAAGCTCTCACTTGAACTACAGCACCCAAACTAACAGAAGCTATAAATGAGGTTAAAGACGATCTAGAACTGAATATGTATGTATGAAAAAACAGAGCAGAATCCTCTACTGATCCAAGCTATGATAATGGAAACAGGATGGTTTGATAATCACAGTACTTCTAAATGTTGGTCAACATAAACTGAACCTGGTCCAGGTTAGTACTGGTCTAAAAAAGAGATTTGTATGTAAGTGTTTAGATGACTTACATCTAAATGTACCCATGACCCTAGTAAGGACTGGGCGGCTTCAGCAAATTGGCAAAGTGATCCCCAATACAAACATGAGGCACAAAAGAAAGAGTAGAGGAGACATCCTTCATTTTACACAGTTTGTCTGAAATAGACCTCAGTAGATAATAAAGTGGAAAGAGAAAAAAGGGACAACAGATGTTGTTTTTTCAGGGTCATTTGCAATCATAAAGTCATACTGTGGGCCAGGATACACTTACTACAGCATACGAGTGCGTACACCATGACTGCATGATCGGCATTGATTACATACTCATTTACTCATCGACTTTTATCTGAAGGATTAAAAGCACTAACCACAAAAGGGCAAATCAGAGGCAGCACAATAATGTCTTCATTGATTACTTGTTTTGATTTAGCACAGGATTAACAATGAACATGAACAGATGAGGACTAATTACTTGATATCCTGAGACAGGCAGGTGGCAACAGGGCTCATTTTCATTACATGCTCAATCTGTATACTGCCTCCACTGTATGTGTTGGCAGTGCATTTTGAGGACTTCTTGTGTTCATTCCTGAGGACGTACGCAACCTATGGCCCAAGTTGTGTGGTCATCTTGCACATAGTTAAAAGCAAGCATGTAAACAGAACTATAAGTGATATACTCTTTGATACAGCTCTTGTAAATAACTGGTTTCGCTCCTGTTTGTTAGGCTGCCGTTAAACATGCTCAGAGCTACTTAACCAGCTTTACTTAGTAACAGCTGGACGTAGCTGTAAATGTCCAAACAGTTTTCCCAGAGTGATTCAGAATGGTTACTCAGTAGGCAGCGTAATGTACACGGATATAAAAATTCTTTCCTTGCACAGTAATTGCATGTGGCATACAGGATGTTTTACACTTTAAGCCATTTCACTGTAATCATAGGCTTCTGTAATGATCTGACTCTGCTCATATGAACAGAAACAAAGGCCCTTTAACACACAACACATCATAAAATGATATTTTTATGGCTCTTTCCTAATTATACATCCTACAGTGTTGTTAAGGCACTTGAAAGGAATGAGACCCTGTTTCTGGCTTGTGTCTCTTTCTGTGTACAAAAGCTATAATACTTAGCCAGTACAAATGATCACTGTAAGAGTATCTCAGTTACTATTATAATGATATGGAATAAAACCCAGTCATAGTCATGCTGCCTCAAACTGTATTTCCAGTAAACCTTCAATATTGCTATGTTTTTTAAAGGCCATGGTGGAAGTGAGTAGCCTGCAGTCTCACTCTAAATCAAGTGTCAGGGTGATGCATTTTTACATTCATTATCTGATCATGATCATTTCAGATTGTTTACAGTTGTAATTAACTTGTTTAATATCCCAAACTGTGAGCATTTTGGTCACTAATGAAATCATGATATGAAATTTTCCAATTTTTACAGGAAAAACTGTCTCCATTGAGTTTTTCATCTAGAGTGGGTGATGCTTATGCTGATGAATTCATTATGATGCATTTATCCTGTCTTCTCTTTCTTCTCTTCTGTTTCTTCTTCTTCCTCCACAATTTCCACAGGGGGAGCGAGGGCCTGGTGGAAGTTCGGGTGCCAAAGGTTATCCTGGCAGGCAGGTGCAGTAAATCTCCTGTTGTGCTGCTGCCTTGTAGACTAGTCCTAGAAATGTATGTTCTGAGTCTCTTTGTGTGCAGTTTGCCAGGGAGTCTATAGGAAAGCCTTCAATCTTCTCAAGTCACCGGCGTGTTTTTTTATCTTAATGCTCAGTCCTTAGAAGCACTGGAGACATAGTAACATAAAATGAGGAGAACACATTAAAAACAAAACAGAGTCTGTCTTTTTTGTGGGTTTAGCACTAGCCCACAACAGGTATAATCTTCTTTTAGGGGAGCCTAAGGCATGAATAACATTCCATATGCTGGAAAACTTTGTTTGGTGCTTGACGGATGTCCCGCACACACAGCTGAGTGTAATTGTAATGGCTGGGCATTATAAATCCCACTCTGCTTCCTCCTCAACGTCTCCAAACTCCACACATCTGGCAGAGCAGTGCGGACTTGGCCTCAGCTTAAATGTTTATGATAGCAGGGGATCACAAATCTGGACCCTTCTGCTGCCTCCATCATTAAATCCTGCTTTAGAGAGCCCAGCTGGAACAGTGGTGGCTGATGGTAGCTTCAGCACCCCATTCAGTTCCATTTTCACTACAGAGCTGAAACTATTTTATAACAAAATAATCTAAAGTGTTGAACTGAACTGAACAATAAGCCATGCTTCAAGAAATACAAAATACTTTACTGGATCAGATATCACCTTCATCAAAGGATTTTAAAAAAATCCTGTTAATTTAACATGTCTCATTAACTCATAAGTCCGTTTGTAGAAACTAAGCTGCAAAAACATTTACATACACTGCATATCCACCTATTCATCCTACAGCAGTTTAACTCCACCCATTTACACTGTATTGCTTTTTGAGTGAGGCAAAAAACAGGACATCCAATCAAAACAAGAGTCATCTCCATCAGTGCCAAAGCACGGCCTGTTTAATTCAAAGAAACAAAAGAAAGGTAAATAGACATATTAATGCATTCATGTTTGGTACATCAAAGAAATGTGTGAACATCAAAGAAAAAAGAAATACTTGAAAATACAGCACTTGAAAAGTCCTGAGCCCTTAAATAAAGACACATTCTAAAAATGTTTAGAAATGGGTTTTCCATCCAACTGTGTTTCTTTATGT
Source organism: Hemigrammopetersius urotaenia (assembly GCA_037974485.1). Classification (NCBI taxonomy): domain Eukaryota; kingdom Metazoa; phylum Chordata; class Actinopteri; order Characiformes; family Alestidae; genus Hemigrammopetersius; species Hemigrammopetersius urotaenia. Next base: position 7,121,487 of record JBBPDC010000039.1, on the reverse strand, counting down.
AAAATATTAATTATAGTAATCGCTGCTTATACATTGATTTGTTACAGCCCTACTATACCGGAGAGGTAGCTTCACCTACTCATACAGTTTGCTTCATGCCGACACACCTTATCAGCATGTTTAAAATTAAGAACAGATGCAGTGATGCCTTTTTCATTAACTTGAGTCGTTCCCTATAGGCTGCAATCAGTGATCTCATCTCCATTTGGCAATTTCAGAAGATTCATCATGGTTGCTATTAACTACAGGGTTTCACAAACTACCAAAGCTCCATTTATTTACATCATGGCATGCTTAGAGTGCTCTGAATTGAAGCCCATAACTGGGTCATTTCAATATTTGCTTCTTCTAAATATTTGAAAGGATGTTTTTGGGAACTTTGAATAGTGTTGAAAGGAAGCTTGGGAGATGTTACACCAAGAATGAAACACTACACTGTTTTTTCTACAACAGAGCTAAGAATAGGGACTCGCTGCTTCATCAACAAGGCATTCTGTTTCGTTATAGCATCTATTTTTGATAATTATAGAGTTGAAAGATAGCATTAGAAGATGTACCTTTCCTAGATGTACTTTTCCTAGTTCACTGCACTTTTCCTATTACCTAGAGTGTATGTCCAAAAGTTTGTAGACACCCGCTCATCCAGTATTTCTTCTAAAATCAAGAGTCCCCCTTTGCCGCAGTAACAGCCTCTACTCTCTACTTCGGAAAGGCTTTACACTACATATTGAACCATTGCTGGGAGGATCTGATTGCATTCAGCCACAAAAGCATGTTTCTGGTACTGATGTTGGATGATTACGCTGTGTTCAGGTGCTCATCTGAAGGTTGTACATATGGGCTAACTTCACCCTGTTTGAGTGCTTGTTTAAGGGGAAACATGGAAGTCCAGAGAAGGTGTATCCCACTTTAAAAGCGCATAGATCACAGAAAAAGCATATCAGCTTCACTAAAGGAAAATGTGCAAGATTATGTTGTACATACATAAACTCATGCATTATCTAGAACCTTGAATTTCCTGTTTGTAAATAAGGTCAAGTTAGCCGTTCATTGTAAATACTGAATGATAAAAAATGGTATTTCCCAATATTTTCTGGCACCATATGAACACAATATTAGTTCCAGATCACAAACCCCTCTCCAGCTCATCCCAGAGGTAATTAGTGGAGCTCCATCACTCCAGAGAATGCTCCACAGCCCAGTGTTTCTCCAGAGCATCACATTTCATTGGTTTTATTGTAGATTATAAAAGATCTAAACCACTGTATTATCTTCACTAAGAGAAATGTCTGTCCAGACTTTCCTTCAACTTATGCATGTATACTGCAAATATGTCCATTAACCTTGCTTCTAGAGAGCTTAACTACTACATCTGCTGTTATCAAAGCTAGTTTCCATTTTTTTATATATTGTGTCTTGCTTCCGTGAACATATTCAGAAAATTATGTGACTTAATCAAATAATAATAAAACATGGAAGACATTAAATACAGATGTTCCTTCAATGTCACGGGCAGCATTGTTCCCATTTTAAATTGCTTTCACTCATAGCTGTTATTCTTGATCTGAGCTGCTAGCATGAAACCGCTAGTTCACAGTCTTGTGTTTTATAGGGTTTACCTGGGCCTATAGGAAATCCAGGACCCAAAGGAGTTCGGGTGAGTGACTCAAAGAAGTTTATTTTTATGTTCTACCTGTGTTGTTCGGCTCTGAGTAATACATTCCCACACATTGAAAAAGTAAAGGTACAGAAAAGGAGCTCTGTAGGGCAATAGAAGCCATGTAGCCATAGAAAGACCCTTTTAAAGTTTAAAGAATCTCCATGTAATGTTATGGTTCTGCTCCAATTAAAGTTTTTGGTATTTTTAGAATTTTGTATCAAAGCCAGAACCACTTAGGAGCTAAGCCTTGTGTGTAGTTAATGAATGGAAGCTACTTTGTGATCGTTTTTATTCTGTGCAATTCTGTGCAGTATGCGCATTTTAATTCAATTTTTAACAACTATATAAAATCTAGTGTAAAATCTTCATATATTTATTAATTCCATTTTTGAGGTACAAGGTTCAGCTGCAATAGGGTGTTGGTTCTGTTTACTATCTGTTTACTATCAACATTATGCAGCTTAGCATACCTTTAAACTCAAAAAGTTAGAGGTATTGAGTAAGACAGCTGTTAGGACAGCTTATGTTGAGACTAAATGTCTAAGGTTAGATTATTGCTACCACAATATGATATATTGTGACTTCACATCTCCATCCGCTCTGAAATCTTTACATAATTCCTTCCATTACTGCATTATTTAAACCTGATGCTACAGTGAGACTATTGTGGTCTCATAAAGAAGAACGAACCCGTAAACACCATTAAACTGCTGTTTCTGGTCATTTCCTCTAATAATGAAAGACCGTCTCATTCAGTACAAAGAGTAAGTTTTCCATTTGTGTTCTCCATTAAAATTATTTTGTACAAACACTGTTTAAAAGAGAGTGTCCCTCTATATTTGCTGCTGGTAGGGCACTGAAATGCAATCATCACTGATCAGTTGCACTTTATATTCACTATGTCCTAATTTCAGATAGTTCCACTGCCATTACACCTACAGTCTGAATAGTTCTCACTCTTAGTGTACATTAAATGCAATAGGGGATGATCTGAATTTGATCAAAAGTTTCTGTAATCCTGTTTTGTGGGGGAAAAAACACCTTTTCATTTTTACACATCAAAACAAAACTTGAACCTGTCTTGTCTTTTCAGAATGTAAATCTAACGTGAAAGTATTTTTTTGGCATAACTGACTGTTGTCCACTATATACATATATATTAAATAATAAATATATACATATATAATGACTGCTATAAATATATAATGACCACTGAAGGTCAGGTGGTTGGGGAGTTGCCCCTGTGATCAGAAGTTCATGGGTGCGATTCTCAGGACTGCTACTGGCACCATTGAGGTTCCCTTGAGCAAGGGACCATCCCCACACACTGCTCGGTGGGCGCTGCCCCACTTGCTGCCCACTGCTTCACTTGGTGAATGGATTAAATCCCACTTGGTGAATGGACCTCTTTACCTTATTACAAGTGAATGGTTTCACAGTCTTGTTGTTGTTATTGTTGTTGTTGTTGTTGATATTCTCTTCACTAACATTTTCATAACCATCGTTCACGTGTGTTTAGTCCAGTGCAGCATTAGCCCCCCAGCTGGACGCCTCAGTGATCCCTGGCGTGAGGGTATGTGCCCTTGGACTACATCGTGGAAGCCAGCACCATGCAGTCCATGGGCATATACACTTGCCTCAAGGCCTTGCTCTTCATGGAGTCTTCCCTCATCCACTGAGGCTATCTGCTGGACCTCCTTAGACTTCAACTGGAACTTTAGCTTTAGCACAGCTCAGAGTGCTACTGTCACACAATGTAAAATTTCTTTTTTTCTCTCTTTCTCTGTCTCTCTCTCTCTGTCTCTCTCTCTCTCTCTCTCTCTCTCTCTCTCTCTCTCTCTCTCTCTCTCTCTCTCTCTCTCT
>JBBPDC010000039.1:7073934-7117864 GCA_037974485.1 Hemigrammopetersius urotaenia | reverse complement strand
CTCTCTCTCTCTCTCTCTCTCTCTCTCTCTCTCTCTCTCTCTCTCTCTCTCTCTCTCTCTCTCTCTCTCTCCCTATCCCTGTCTTGGTTTCTCATTCCCTCCTCTTGTAGGGCTTCATTGGAATTCCTGGCCTCTTTGGTCTCCCAGGACCTGATGGAGAAAGAGTGAGTCTAGTCATTGATCTTGACCTTTTAGACAAGCACATGACTCTATAAGTGTTGTAACTTAGCTCTTAAAAATGTTCCACTGCCATTTTTCTCCTGGGACTCAATGAAACTCTGAGTCTCTGAGTTGAGGCTCAAGTACATGCTGAGACCTTTTTTTTTTTTTATCACCAACATAACGTAACAAGAAACATGAGCTCCCTAATTCTGTGGAAGGTTTTAGTGCAGCCCCCTGGAGAGAGAGTGGCAAGTACCACTGGAGAAAGTCTCCGGCCTGTGGTTTGCAGATATCCCACAGATGATATTCGGACCATATGGTGTGGCACAACAATACTGATTGTTAGTGTAGGTGAAATGTATACGTTTTAAACACTTTTTTGCTCTGTAAAATCTGAATTTGAATGTCGGGTGTTTTGGGGAAAAAACGGTTTAAGATACATTAACAAATAAATAATACATTTTAACTCTGTAAAACTTGTTTGTATAATTAACATTTACAACACAGGTGTAATGATGAAGAAAACAGAATTCATGTATCAAAACATGATTTGTAAGATATAATGAACCAGCTGCTGATGAAGCTCATTACTTTTGTCAGTGTATGAACCTAAATATAACCTTAAAGCGTGATGTTTTTGTAAAATTGATTATTGAACTAGATTGGTACTGGAGAGCGTTATGCACGAGCCGCTTCCTCACAGCAGGCCAGAGCGCTCGTGCCCAAGGCGAAGTCTGGTGAATAGGGGCACGCTCCACTAAAACCACAGATCTTGCAGGCGGCGTGGGCTGTCGCTCCTCTATCAATATTTGCACAGGGTCTTTGAGCTGGTGGAATTCCAGCTAGTCCTACTGTGTGGGAATAGTATTATAAGCTGCTCAGGAGCTGGAAGAAGGCCTTCTGCGGATTAGCCAGATCTGGTCGCTCGTTTTCAGGCTCCAGAGGGAGCGAGTTTTGTTGTTCTCTGATAGAGTCTCTTTTGTATAAGAGAAGACCGGAAAAAGTGCTTTTCAGCACCGACACAGTACATTACATTGCCACGATTGCTTATTAATTGACTCTCTCGGCTCTCTTTCCCTCTCTGTCTCTTCTTTGTTCCTCGCTTTTCTTTCCTCTGTTTCTTTTTTCTGTGCAGGGTATTCCTGGCGTTCCTGGGAAGAAGGGCAAGATGGGTAGGCCGGTAAAGTTTTCTCTCACCATCCTCTCTCTGTACAATCCTCTGTGAATGGCATGTGAATGGATGTGTGCACTAGAGCCCGACCGAACATTTTGTGAGCAATACTGATTTTGAGGGTATAAACAATAACATTATTTGATAAAAATGTATTATTTAATCAAGACATTTTTTGAATGAATGGCACTTTTCAATTGTCATGGACAAATGAAGAGGAGCAAATCACAATTATTAATAATATTCATTTTGAAACTTCCCAGCTTGTAGTTAGATTTCTTCTAATAAGGTCCTCAGTGATTTTTCCCCTTATTTAGCATTTCAGTTCTCTGCATTGTAGCTAAATGTTGGAGGAATGATTTTTTTTCTTCAGATTCATCCTGTATGGCTGGGATGAAATGGATCACTTTGACAGTCTTTATAAAGATTCTTATATAAGCAAGAAACTATTTAATCCTCTAAAGTGGACTTCCACGTCATGGGTTTGGAATTTTGCAGATACCATTAAGGCCTTCAAACCTCTTCTTATCAGCCTCACAATATTTGGTCAAGTCCTAGTGCGTACTGCTGCTGCGCCTTGTTTAATGTTAGCGCTACAAATCACAGCAGCATAGAGCTCTGAGAGTGATTTCTGCTTGGGGATTTTATGGGCCCTCTTTCAAAGAACATTCTGGAGTGTTTTCTCTGCTTGAAATGCCTACCCTGTGTTTAACTATAGCCCGCATGTCTCCAAAAGGCATCACTGTAAATCAATCATCGTGCTACTGTGCTGCTGACACAATTGAGACTCATTGAGCTCGGGCCAAGCCACGTGTGTTCGCTGTGCTTTTCTACAGCAGCCTCTCTGTGTCAGTGGTCGAAGTTCGTGTTTCTTAAGAGTCTTAGCTGTTAGACTCAGAGCCTGCAACTACGCTAATCTGTCTGTCCACAGGAAAAAAAACTAATCTGACCTCTGCGAGAACCCGATGAACTGTCTGCACACACTTTTGCTCACATTAAGAACACCAGACTCAGGAGTGCTCAGGAGTACTGTTGTGCTTTCTGTTTGTGACAGTTTCACAGAAAATGTTCAAAGACATTGAATATACCGTGCAAACCGGCAAGAAACCCAAAGTATCAGAAGGAAAGAAAGGCAGGAAGAATGGTAGAATGGAAGAAATAAAAAAAGGACGGAATAGAAGAAGGAAGGGATGCTCAAAGATAGGAAAAAAGAAGCGAAGGAAGCACTGGAAGTAAAACATAACTGGGGTTTCCTCTGGGATCAGTTCAGTTTTCTGGTTCTGATTCTAAAATAAGGGCAGAAAGAACACTGAAGAAGAAAAGAAAGGGAGGAAATGGAAGAGAGAAGGAAAGAAGAAAGATGCAAGTAAGAAAGAGGAGAAAGAGAAGAGTGTGAAAGGAAGGAAGGACATTGGGAAAAGGACACAAAGGAGGAAAGAATGAATTAAACAGAGAGCAAGGAAGAAAAATAACGGACGTAGAACAACAAAGAAAGATGGAAAGAAACAAGTTTAAAGAGAAACAAAAAATAAGGGAAAGATAGCAAGAAAGAAGTGAAGGACTTGAAAAGCAGGGGTGGGTAGAAAAAGAAAGGGCAGACAGAAAGAAAGAAGGAATGAGAGTGAAGTCGTGTCTAATCTGACTCATAGCTTCGTCCTGAGTCATGCGTGGTGTTACATCCTCCTTTTTCTTTATCGTCCTCCTGGGTTGACTTGGCAGTAATGAGGTCGTTCTCCTATCTGCTCGGGGACGGGAGGATGAACAGAACTTCCTCCACTGCGTTTCATCGCTCCATCCAGGCTTTGGGCCGTGACTAATGTACTGAGAGATGGCATGTTTTACTTCAAATGAATGGAAGAAACTCTCTCTTTTTAGGGTTCTGTGTCCTTTAGGAGCACACAGATTATGTCCCAGTTAGGCTAAAAGCAGTGTTGCCTGTAGCATAGAAACAGTTCTTCCAGGTTTATGATGCCTTCTGATATATTTTCACCACTGTACAGCACGTCTCCAATATTTCTGTTGCCATGGGAAGCTATTTGAGTTGCGTCCATGGAGACAGAAAGTGTTCCACATGGACTGCAGTGTTGAGTTTGGCTCCTGGAGCCGCACACTTCCAGCGCACGACAGCGTGCTACGTCATGGCCTCGTGTTCACTTATATAATGAAATAGTAGATGAACAAAAAGAAAAAGCCCTGTCAGCAGATCCACGGCGGTCCCCCCCCCCCCACACACTTACTCTCTCTCTCTCTCTCTTTCTCTCTCTCTCTCTCTCTCTTGAGCACTTGGCTTTTACCAGCACAAGGAAACACTCAGCCATGGAATTTCCTGTGTGGCTGACAGAAATGAGCATCGCACTCATTACTGTGACTTTATGTGAGCCTTAAGTTTTTCACCAAAAACTCAAAACAAAGTAACTAGTCCTAAATTAAGTTATTAATTAAACGTGCCTTCAATGCAGCAGTCAGTACTATTTGACAATGACAATTTATAGCAGCGCATAAAAGTTTGTGAAAAAAACGCATTTCGGGCTCAGCGTCAGATTCCTTCACCTCTCACCAAGGGTATTACTTTGTGTACTTGCACTGCAGTTTTAATGGCTGGGAACATGAATCCCACTGCTGAAAAACTGGACAGTGTTTCTTCATTGCTGTGGCACCTTGGAAACAGCACGAGTTCTGCTGAAGACATTTCAGATATTACATTTCACTACAGCAATTTTCAAATGCAAGGACTGATTGCCTTATAGTGCAGTCAAGGACTGTGACTGTGTGTTATTTAGAGATGCTGACAACTTTACAAGGCTCACAACCCGCTAACAACATCTTAAAGCACGCCCATTAGTCTGCCTTCTCCACTATTAGTTTAGCCTAAAGGAGAAAAGTCATGTTTGGCCTAGTCACTGACTTTTAGTGCTACTCCTGTCCTTTTGCTGCTCTCTTGTGTTGTGCTAATATATAGGATATATAGTGCTTTGTGACGATTCCCTTAGTCAGATTTGAAAGCTTTACCAAATCGCTTTAAGGCTATCTTTACAGGTTTACATTTCATGCATGTAATATGATTTGTGTGTAATTTTACAGTTACTTAAAGCAGTTCAAGAATAGAAGGTTGTATGCTAGCAAGACCAGTAGCTAGTATTTTCCATATAGTGTACTTTTCTGGATATACAATGTCATCTGTGATGTAATTTTTATTCCAAAAGAAGGGAAAAGTAATAACCTAGCAATGTAGATCACAAAACAGGAGGCTAACAAAGTAGAACAAATACTGGCACAAGCTGCCGTGTTAATATTTTCAGGCTAGCTAATTGGCCAACTGGTTAAATAGCATTATTCCAAGAGACCATCCTGTGTTTTGTTTTACTTAATTCATGATATATTGATTTAAATCAGTCTCTCTCTTCTGTATTTAGGGATTTCCTGGGGATTTTGGTGAGAAAGGACCACCGGGGCCTGACGGAAACCCAGTAAGTAACACTTCAGCCATGTGACCTGTAGCTATATTGAGTTTCAGCCTCCGGGAAAAGTCTGAAATGCCCTTTCTGTACGACATTTAAAATGAAACCACTTTTATTACAGAGGGGTTTAGGTGTGGGGCAAAGGTTATCGTTAACATTGCAAGTTGAGATAAGAGTCAGATTTAAAAATAATACATCTCTTTAAACTACAGGGATAGGCACGCTCAGTCTAAAAACTAAATGTGTTAAGCCTAACATTTAACTATAAAGTTCAGATTAATAAATAAACAGCAACCTGCAGTTTGAGGTTCAGTTGAAATGACACTCCTGCGTTTTTATCTGTTCTCTTTCTGCTGCATTTATGCTGTTAAGCACTGGCCTTTTGGCTTCTACTGTAAGTGTGTGCTTAGATTTAACTGTTCTTTTCCGAATACAGGAAAGTGCATTGCAATTGTTGCCACTGTACAGTACAAATGCAAAAAGTACTGGAGACTTTTATTAAGACGTCAAGTAACAATAGCTTTGTGTTCAAGAACTCTTTTTGTCCATGTTAATCAACTGTTTAGTACAAATGCAATGAGAAAAAATTACTGGAGATTTTCTCACTTTTCAAGACAGAAAACCAGCCTTGTCTTCTAGAACTCTGCTTGTCCTCTTCCTGCCCTTTTCTTGCTCGTCCCTCACCACTTACTATACGAGCTGCTTTGGCCACAAGAACCACCGATGGCTAATAAATACCGCCACTAACTGACACCGCAGTCACACACTCGAGCCAGCGGGTCGCCCAGCAACCACAGCGAGTGTCTGCCACTGTAGACCTGGAGACTCTTGTAATGAGGAAGTCAGCTGTCACTGCTGGAGCGCGCCACAGAAAGCTGGGTTTGCCATCAGGCGAACTTCTACACTCCTAATGGATTTCCCGTGTTCTGTTTTTACACCCAGCCTGTCGTTCCATGTTTCAGTCCTTGTTTTTCACAGCTCATGTTATGCATTTGAGAAATGATTTTCATTTTTCTCAGTCAAGAATCGATCAATTTGTTTTGAAATTAGGAATTTCACAATTAAAGGTCCTGGCCCTTTAACAATGTCACATATTAAATGTAGTACATTGTGAAAATCGGCTAAACATTAAGGTTTCAGACACAAATGACGCAATATCTGTTTTTTTTCCTCACTTTTCTCATGCATCATAACTTTTTGTCCTTTCCTGGCCACCTTAGTCGTGACATCACAGACTCTCTCTCTGATTCATATTTTCAAGGCGACTCGACTGTCTGCTCTCTCTCCCTATACATTACAGAGCTGACTCGGCCAAAAAATCACAGTGCACTAGATATTAACTGATGTTTTAACGTTATGCCAATGCTTCAAAATCTGTAGGAAGTGCCAGCCATAAAAGGAATAACAATAAAATATAAATAATAATAAAATATATAAAAATCACAATCGTTCATTTCTCAGTTTGTTTCAATGAGCAACACTATTCATACTAATACCAGTACTGGCAGCTCAAAGCAGTTTTACCTGTGTTTCAGTACTCAGCCGTGTCTCTGGCAGAGTTACAGTAATATCCTGACTGGCTGACCCTTTGAGCCTCTCTTCCACCCTGTAACCTTAACCGTTCCCACAGGACAAGAAGTTCCTCTTTTCCTCTTTTCCTCTCAATCTTGTTCCTTCATTCATAACTCACTCCTCAAGGAGCTGCCAACCCTGCGACACTATCTGCCCTCTTTCAGCTCACATAAAAAGAAGGGGAAAAAAGAGAGAGTGAGCAAACACACAGGGGATGTTTTTGTGCTGCCGGCAACTGGCGAGAGAGGAAGCGGCCATGGCAGCGAGCAGCAATCCGGGGCCCAGGCACAACAAGCCCCTCTCTGTGCTTCACAGTGGGCCTCTGTCATGGCCCCTCCAGGGGGGTGAGATGCGAGCCCCAGATTAGCCCGCTATCAGGGGACAGAGACTGAGCCCGTTTTACCTCCAGAATACACCCCCTCACCACCACTCTCTCCTTTTCTCCACCTCTCAACTCTGGCCGGCCTTGGGAACACTGAGCGGCCTCTTCAGAGAGCCAGTGGCCTGTGTTTGCAGTAGAAGCTAATAAGCTTATTCTGCTCTCTTCTAGGGGGACCTGGGGGCGCCTGGTCCCAGTGGAGTACCTGGGCTTATTGTGAGTATATCTATGATTGTGGTATTACTGTAAAAAGGCATCAGCACATCTGAAGGCAGCTCAATGTTATTTCTTAATATTATATGTAGTAATATGCAATGATAACTCTTCAAAAAGTGTCTAAGAGGGTGATTTGGTGTGAAAAATCTAATTCAGTTTTTAAAGAACCATCCACTGATGGATTCTTTAGGGATGTATATTGTTTTTAAATGGCATTTCCAAACAACTCTCTTGGACTCTTTGGGACAAGATCATTTCTCGGCTATTTTCAAAGAAAAAATCCAAAATAGATATTGTATTCCACTACAGTGCACATAGTTCCTCCATTTGTGCATGCATGGTCATTTTAGTAACTAGTCAGTTGTAGATGTTGTAAGGTCATAATTATATATAGCATGTAGTTGTCAGTTCTTGAACCCATAATATTGACACGACATGGCTGTTGTCATAATTTGTCATAATTTGTCATAACTGATTGTCTGATAAAATCATGAGAGAAAATAAAGATTATGACATCAAATATTATAGTATCTGTCATGGCAGTTACCAGTAATGGTGACTTGATACTGTTAAGCACATAATCTGTCACAACACTGACATGTTTATGGCTTGGTTATGTTACTGCTATGCAACAGGGTTCAAGTAAAGTGCCACCAAGTTATCTTTGTGTCAAAATCACATTGAGTTACTGTTCCTTGTTCTGACGGTTGTCTGCCTGGAGAACTGTCCATGGAAACAGTAACTGCATACAATAACTTGTTTAAATGTTTTCTAAAGCCACACTTTGTATGAATGTCTTTGTTGGCAGGGAGACATGGGGCCTGTTGGAATCATTGGCCTTCCAGGGCCGATTGGACTCAAGGTGATTAACTTAATTGCTTTTAGAATCGATTTTAATTATAAATATTCCCTGCAGATCTGCCGAAATAGAGTAAACTGTGTTGTGGATTTACTCATTTTGTCTAAAAATATGCTGTATTTACATTCATCCTGGGAACAATAAGGTAGTGTTTCCCCTGTACAGTAATACCCAACTTTTAGAATTTCTTTCACTTCACATTAGGCCGAGAAAACACAAACGGCTCCTGCCGAGCTGAAAGTGATCTACCTCCAGGAGAGCACTGTCTAATCACTGAGTTGTTTTTGGACCCCAGACTAACACTGGGCACCTCTCACTCTCAGTCTTCACCTTCAGCATCAGTGTAATCAAGCCGGCATCCAACAGTTTCGGAGCAGGGGGTTAAATATTTCATACAAAGTCCTGTTTACATAGGAGCCCACTCTGTTTGCTCCCATAGACCCCCATTTGATCACTAAGCAATTCTGTCTCCAAACCAGCAAACAAGCATTCAAAGCATTCAATAAATCAACGGCCCTGAACTGTCTGGATGCAGGAGGTGTTAATGCGTCACTTTTTATGTTTTACAGGGGGTACTGGGAAATCCGGGAGAGCCAGGACTGAAAGGTGATAAGGTGATTTGAGTACACTTTATTAGCTTATACTTATATTTTATACTACATATTGTATGATTGTAAAAACAGCCCGTTCTTCTGAAACTGCAACTATATAGGAGGAGAAAAACACTTTCTTAAAGGCTCTACTTATCCCAAATGTGGCCGACCAACCAAGATATGTTTTGAGACCAAATGTTGCTACTTTAGTTTAATACTGGAGCTATGAGGCTAACATTGAAAATACCAGATTTCAGTAATCGGCCAAATTGTTTTTAGTAAAGTACATCACCAAAGCTTCACTCGACATCTACTCAACGTCTAGCTCTTCATCAAGATCACACGGGCATTATGCGGCCTTACCACCACAGGCAACAGTTTCATACAACACAGAGGAAGCTATTCACTAAGTACCTGAATCATATCCTAATTTCTATTAATCACAGTATACTCATGTAGTGTAAGCTGTTGTTTCAACAAAAAGGAAAGTTATAAGGTTTGATTGTGAACTGGAAATAGACTGTAATTGTAAAATAGCGTACTTTCACACTTAAGGCAATTAATAAATTAGTGTACTAATTATTATTATTATTATTGCTGCCAGTAATAGTAGCTGTAGTAATAGGATATTCTTAGGATATTCAGTGAAATAGTGCTTACCATTAGCACCTGCACTGATTTAAACATTTGTTGTCACAAAGCTTGACTAAGAAAGCGTGGCTATTATGGCCATCTCAGCTTTTTTTTTTTGAAAATTAATGCGGACAACAGCATGGCAACAGTCTGCTTGCTGTTTGCTGTGTCTCTGCTGCGCCATTACTATACAACGTCCAGCTGGCAGAGGCTCTGTCTGCCCTAAAGACAGAGTGTTTCATAACACTGTGCTGTCAACACTTGAGCATGGCTGTTCCCAGCGTTATTTTTGGTGGATTTTGGGACAGATCTCATTTTGGCCCTGAGGATGTATGAAACATAGCTGTGTTTAATTTACCCATTGATTTTAAATAGACCCCAAAATGCCAACCATTAGAGGGACTGAAAATGACTTGTTGTTTTCTCAGGGCGAAGTTGGTTTGCCGGGAGAGCTGGGAGAGTCTGGTTTCCAAGGTGACAAGGTATTTCGGTTGAAACATTTTGTTTGTGCTCCTATTTTGCTCAACACAGTGTGTATGTGTGTGTTTGTTTCTGTGAATGAGCGCATACTGACGATGAGCTGAATTGTCTAGGGTATTCAGGGCTTACCAGGTATGCAAGGCATCCGAGGGAAGCCAGGGCCACAGGTAAGACGAACCATTCGTCATTGGCAGACTTTACCCAGCCATTAGGTTCGTTACAGGCCTAGCTGGCCAGGAAAAGCAGACATAAATCCTGCTGTTTTTATCCTCTCAGGGGAAGCCTGGAGATCGCGGCCCAGATGGTTTACCCGGCCCCCCTGGCCCAGAGGTAACTGTACCGTTCATTCATTCGTTCTCTGGTCCACACATTTTTTCAGAGCAAAGATGCCAATCCAAAAACTCAAATCTCAATATGTATTTAATATGTCAAGTATACATGCAATATACATCATTGTATACCCAGAATATATGCACAATATAAATGTAGTGTCATAGCAATGAGAAAATGCTAAGTGTGATTGTGTGGTTGCTATAAAACCCGTGTTTAGAGACACCTAACACAAAATAGGTTGTGTTAAAAAACACCTACTAGCATCATCAATCTGAACCAATGATATTCTGATTCTCTTCATTCGGTGCCCGGCACCTCACTTCTGAACCACAGAGGGGGCACTAACCTGCTTCCATGGTTAAGAATGGCTGAACGTGTGGCCGCAGTCAGGGGTGATTCATTTTAGTTTAAAACACAACAAACAGTGACAAATGTCTTTTTTTGTAACTGACCTGAGATTTACTGTCTTGAAGTGTTTTGCTCATATTTTCCTTGTATGGCATATCTAAGAGAATGAGGTGTTCGGCATAGTGATTCAGATCAGCCAACATCAGTACTGTACATGCAACCTGTTCTTATTGATACAGTCAAATCCTCACAGCAACGTCTAGCTGTTCCTACAGAAAAGGGGGTCAATTAATTCTCCCTATCATTCAGAAGAAATGTTGGTTGAGAGGATGTCATCAAACAGTACATGTGAGATATATGTCAGTGGGGGACGTCTTAATACAAAAATTCCAAACGATGACCTCCTTGACTCCCTGAAAACATCTTTACACAGAAGTGAATGAAATTTCATGAACATGAAGCCTAACACATTGCTGTGTTTTCCCCCAGGGCTTTCCTGGTGATATTGGACCACCGGGACAGAACGGCCCAGAAGGCCCAAAGGTCTGTCACTTTCTGTTTGAGTTTCGGGAACATTATGAACTTCCAACTTTTGCGAGGTTCAGTGTCATCATATTACACCAGCTCCAGCTGAAGAGGATTAACACATCTGATATTTTGAGCGCTTTCAACATTAGAAAAGCATATTAGCTGTCAGCTAACTGAAATTTGATTGTGTTCTATTGAACCTTGCCCCGTTTTTGTTGTTGTTTTTTAAAACTACTCCACACTTATAGAGCTGTCAACACAACCCATCTATTCTTTTGCTGTTACTTTCCACATTTTAAGCGTTTATAGCTGTCAGTGCTGTCAGTGGGTGTAAGAAATGTATTAGAGACACTTGTAGTAAATGGGTAATGTGTTCTCCAGGGGAAGCCAGGAGCGACAGGCATACCTGGTCCAAGAGGAGCTCCGGGACTTGAGGTAACTTACACACATCTTAAATCACTCACACATAACAGATTTATTCTGATATTAATGGATTTGCAAAATCATAATTTGTTACCATTCGTGCCAAATATGATGGCTACCGATTGGACAGATTGCTTAAGGATAGATACTTACGGGTAGGTTTAGCATGAATGAAAAATGATTCATTAATGCAGCTTAAATGGCTTGATAACTGACTTGAATCTTGAGCAAATTAACAAAAATTATTATCTTCCTAAACTATAAGGCCCTATTAGCCAGTCCAGACTTTCATTCCTCACTCGGTGAGCTACATATCTTGCAAAATAGTTTCATAGTAGCTCCTGAATAATTAATACTACTTACTACATAATAAGTCCATGGAGAATACTCTAGCTTTTGCTAGCATAAATCTCTCTCCTCTGTATCTTGTGGTCAGTTACAGTGTGCAATAATTCTGACACATTTCTGTTTACTAAAATCTTAACTCAAGACTTTTTTAATAGGATCCATTGGGTCAGACAGGGAAATTGTCTGTGGTAATCAATCATGTTCTTCAGATGCAGAAAAAATGGCATGTCCCTTTAAAATGAACAACTCTTACCAACAACAGTAAGGCCTGTTTCACACATGTTACATCTGCGTGTGCGAGTAACGTGGAATGTCTTGCATTTAACAGGTCCAAGCTTTCACTGCTCAAAGCATCTCAGACACAAATTTAAACTGAAAACTTGCTAATGAAAAAATGTGAATTCTTCTGTTCATTAGTAGTCACTAGTACAAGTATTTCATGCTTACTGCCACACTGACACACACATACACATACCCATATATATATATATAGATATACTGTATGTATATAAAAGGAAACAAAGCCAGGGCTAAAGTTTTGGGTCATGAATGAGAGAGCAGAATGCTCACAGAAAAAGGAAAGAAAGAGAACAATCCACTCCACTTTCTTGTATTCATGGTTGCATTCGATAACTAGCAGTAAAAGATTGCAGCTTCTACAAAATAAATTTTGTTCTTCGGTAAATGAATTGATTTTACTGTTTATCTGTTTGGGGAAACATGTGTGCAGAAGCTGCTTGCTAACAGTGCAGACACTATGCAAGTACAATGGGAGTAGTATGTGTGAAACAGGCATTAGCCTAGGATGTAAATCGTCGTGGTTTTAGCCGCTAATTGGCTCCATCGTTGTTTTTTCAGGGTGATGAAGGGCCTGTAGGACCAGCCGGGGCCGCAGGACTAGAGGTGAGTGCACTTTAGATACTCTTAGTGGCCCTTTAACACAAACCAGGACCATGAATCCAAAGTGTAGCAGTAGCATGAAATTGCCATTACTGTCTGCTCAGGCATGTAAGGCATGTTTCAGTTTGTGAGGACAAAAACTGTTAAGATTAGAGCCTGGTGTTGCATTTCATTGCCGTGTTAGCGTACATTTCGTTGCACATATGCGTTTTTAACAAGCACGCGGACATTTGTGTTTATGATGCTTTTCTAATAGACGAACGTGAATCATGCTATTGGATTTTAATGATGGTTCCAAAACGCATTAATTCCATGTGGGTGCTTGAAAGCACCTGTATGGTGTGAGATGAAAACACATGGAGAACGCAGGAAAGGCCAGAAAGGAAAGACATAAACAGCACTTTTTTTGATAGTTGTTTTGCATGGTCCGAATTAAGCCCTCTCACAGCATGGAGTTAAAATCAGCTCTTTGAGAAAAAGCCAGTTTTATGCTCAGAGCATTATCATTATGGGTATGTAACATATGACTGGCAAAGTAAATCACTAGTGTAATAATTTCTATAAAAGATATTAGGATATTGTCAGGCTCAGTTCAGGTTGAAGTAACCAATATGTCACAGATTCATCTTAAATATTAAAAATCTGTTGGTTCTATTACTACCTTGAAAGAGATCTTACAAGAGTCTTACAATCTTTTGTTTACAATGTGAGCAAGACTTACAGTGACGTCATTATCAGGTCCTTTTCTCATTTGTTTTTCCATTACTTCAGTAGTGTCCAATTAGACAGCAGATAAAGAGACCCCAGTGTCCTATAAGGAGACAAAAATAGAGAAAAAAAGACACACTGCAAGATTCAGAAGGATTTAACCCCAAACTGGATTCAGCTTTGCTCATTTAAACTACTTCTTAGCTTAGTTTTTCCATTTTACTTTCCATTTCAATGCTGTGTCTTTATTTTGGACCTGCCCCAGGCTCAGCCCAGACCCCATCCAGGCTCCGACCATTTTCACGGCCTCCGCACGGCAGCAAGCCCTCCTGAGGATGGCTAGTAATGATTCATTGAAGTAAACACTTTGATCAATAAGATCTCTGTGTCCAATCCCCAACACAGACCAGAGCTTGGGGGTGGACCAAAGACCTGGACAGTTCGGCTAATTTAGCTGATGAGGAAGGAAAATTCAATATTAGACATTAGCGGTCGAGGCAGAATTCATCCACGCTCCAACACAAGCACAGCTGACTCCCGTCCAGTGAGGACCACAAGGCGGCTTAACGGCATAATGCTATGGCTCTGTTTCTGTGCGGTTATTTCATTAAACCCCTTCTCCTGAGGGAGCCGATATGGCCGTGGATGGTGGAGACTGGTGCTAACAAGCACCTAATGAGATGCCATAGAGCCCCACAGGGCTTAGAGAGGTGAGGGTCCAGTACTATGGGTCATTTCTGCTTTCTGTTCAGGGCAGGCCTGGGAGGAAGGGATTCTCTGGAAAACCAGGAGCGGATGGGCCCAAGGTGAGGTCAAGCAGCAGAAAAGTTACCTGAACCTTAAATAGTGCTTTTACAGCAACCGTTGGCAGGTTGCTTTACAGCTTTACAGAATGTTGGCAAAAAATGTCCTTTTACTAAATGAAACAGTAGCACTTAATTTGTAGAATTTAATCATTAAATGATATTTCTTTTGTTTGAATATGGCAGGTCACACTGTTAGTATAGAGAGAGTGTATATTATTTGTGTTTGTGTATTCAAGGTAGGACATTTAAAAGGGAAAAAGAGTGTACTGAATTTTGAGATAGATAGTCCAACTTAGTAATATAGCATTGTAGACTGGAAACTCATTAGGAAACAAGATATTAGTCCCACAAGTGGGAAATTTCTGTTACGGTGAACAGTGGACAGTACAAAACTGAAAAAGTGAGAGCAGCAAATAAACAATAGAGTAAAGCTATACAACACAACAGTATGGAGTAAGAGTATACTAAACAAATAATACCTAATTATAAATATAGACATGTGTGTAGCATGTATATATTAGCAGCATATCTCTAAAATTGCACATTACACCAGAGAACCATAAGATTGTACATGTTGACTCAAATATATAGATTGAAATTAGATTTTAAAAGGTTTTTACCAGAAAAGCTGTAAAGTTTTTCCAAGTTCACAACAGATGCTCAGTGGTATTTTATGAATAAGAGTAAAATGTTATGAAATACTAACTTGGCCTTCTGTTGTAGGGTGAGCCTGGGATAACTGGAAAAGTTGGAGGGCAGGGTGAAAGGGTAAAGATCTTTAGCACACATTTGTCTGTTGAAATAATTCATTTTATGATTTATGCAATATAGATGTATGATATATTTATGCTGTACAGGGACTCATTGGGTTCATTGGGCCTGTTGGTGAGCCTGGATTTCCAGGGGAGAAGGTCAGTAGGTCATTAATTAGGTCCATAATTCTACCAACTGGCTAATTTTGATCCATATTTAATTCTTGTGAATTTTAGGCTATTGGTACTTGAATGCAGTTTTTTTGTGCAGTATTGTTTGTATTGACTTGTGCTTTCACCGTATTTGCATTGTCTTCCGTTGTAGTGTTTTAAGGCATTGCTTTTGTTTTTGCTGTCAGGGAGACCGTGGAGGGATGGGTCTGCCAGGGCCACCGGGAGAAAAGGGAGCGATGGTAAGGAGTAAGTCTGGATCCCGTCTCTGCTCTCAGGGGTACCTTTTTTACCCACAAAAACCCACTCAGGTATTGTAGTGCCTCAATATCACAGCAAATTAAAAAGAGGAAATTTCTGTAAAAAACATTGTGGTTTTAGTGTGGGGAAATGCTGGGTCAGCCACTTTTCCCCTTTACAAGACCACCAAGTCATTTCCTTCTATGACATAAGGAAATCATAGCCAT
The DNA here is from genome assembly GCA_037974485.1 of Hemigrammopetersius urotaenia. Taxonomy (NCBI): domain Eukaryota; kingdom Metazoa; phylum Chordata; class Actinopteri; order Characiformes; family Alestidae; genus Hemigrammopetersius; species Hemigrammopetersius urotaenia. The sequence goes on along the minus strand of JBBPDC010000039.1, from coordinate 7,102,557 downwards.
TCCCTACATGCTGTGAGGAAAAGTGGTTGGGATCAAAGTCAAAGTCCAAACCAAGAACAACAGTCAAGACTCTCCAACGGCAAACCCAGGGGCAAAATGTGAAGCGCTCCAAGAAAGTTTGACATCATTTACATGTAATGTTTTAAGGTTCACTGCTTAAAGTTTGGTGCCATAACAATCAAACACTGGCAAGAATTAGCCTCTTCTGACACCCTACTGGCAGTTCTGACCACATTGACACATTTACTATTAGGTGGATTTTTCTAGTGTGCTTAACAGTGCATTGTGAATCAATTGAAAGCGAAAAAACTTTGACATCAAATTGTGAAATCTAAACAACTAGCAATGGTTAGTACCTACCAAAAGTGGTCAGCCCGGAAGGAAAAAAGGACAACCAGTGAATCTGTGACAGGATCATGAGTGCCAAAGGCTCAATTATGTACTTCTGGAGTGAAGGCTTGCCTGTCTGGCCAAAAGCTACACTGTGGCTGAATAAAAATATTGGCCATGATCAAAGATAACACACAGTGCATCATACCTTACTGTATATAGGGCTGTGTGACCTCAGACCTGTCAGAGTGCCCATGCTGACCCCTGTCCACAGCTGCAAGAGCCTACAAGGGGCATGTGAGCATCAGAACAGCACCATGGAGCAATGGAAGATGGCGGCCTGCTATGTTCTTTTACATCATGTGGCTAGCCTGGTGGATGTGCGTTGCAGACCTGTGGAAGAGATGGTACCAGGATGCACTATGGGAAGAAGGCAAGCCATCAGAGGCAATGTGGCTCTGGGGAATGTTCTGCTGGGGAGCTTTGGGTCCTACCATTCATGTGGATGTTACCTTTACACATACCACCTACCTTCACAGTCTTGCAGACCAAGTCCACTCCTTTACAGCTGTGGTGTAGTGGTGGTCTCTTTCAGCAGGACACACAGAAATGGGTTGAGGAAGATGACAAAGAGCTGACCTTCTAGTTTGATCCATTGAGGCCCTGTGTTGCAACATAGAGGAATTTGATCTGCTGCTAGTAATTTGGTGCTAGATACCCCTGCACACCTTAAGAATTCTTGTGGATTCCATGCTTTGGTGGGTCAGAGCAGTTTTGGTGAGCAACACAATAAGGGGGACCTACACGTATTACTATGAAAGCTGTACTTTTTACTTTACAGAAGGGAAATGCTTAATATTTCAATTTTGTTCTTATGAATATTGTTGTTAGGGACACCCAGGAACACCGGGTGAGAGAGGAGCACCTGGACCACAAGGAAGTCCTGTAAGTTCTTTTGATTTTAATAAATTACTCCAAATCATGAATAAAATATATTTCTTCTTTGCTCCTGACAGAACCGTAGCACAGATATTGAAATATTATGAATGAATGTATTGTATTTATTTGCATGTTCTTCTCTTAATTGTTAATTCTGGAAAATGACTTGTCGCAAGTTGCATTTTATCGAACAGCCAGTGTGGTCTATGCCTAGATATGAATCTGATAAACAATTATAAATAAATAAATTAAATTAAATAAAGAATTGTTTTTACTGATCTAAAAATCATCATTGACCAACCAATTGACTTCTCAGTCTCTGTAAGTATATTATTTTTATCCTGATTTTACTTGGCTTTGAAATGAACAAGACACTAAAAACCACCCCACAGTGTGCATTACAAGCATCAGCTTTTTAGTTACAAGCAGATTTAATATATGTGTGCACATACAGGTTTTAGCATAATGTGTGTTAGCATCAGCTATTTTTGTTACACCAGCCCATTCAAATATACAAGGAAAGCTTGTTGCATGCCTCTGATTAGCTTTATAATATCTGACAGATATGCCCTGGGTCCTGGGTATCTTCTCTGCGTCCTACAATGTGTCCTAAAGCAAAAATGGTCTCCATAAGTGTCAGGTCTGTCTCATTTAAAACAACAATCAAAGGCACATTCTGTCTCTTTTTTTTACTTTGTTTTGGGGTCAAAGACTGCAGTAAAAGACTTGGCACTTGGCCTGCTGCACATACCTCAGCTCACACTGACAGCAGCTGACCGCTCTAAATAGTAGTGAAATTGCTGGGCTTTTCAAATCAAAATGCCAGACACCTCTGTCGAAGCCCCTCCACCCTTCCAGTCTTTTACACTTACTCTCCTGCTCAAGCCATCCAAAAGGTTGACTTCACGCTAGCCCTGACAGGAAATGCCTTTTAGAGGCGCTTCGGGGGAGCCTCTACGGAGGGCAGCGAGTGCAGTGCGGCCGAGCATAAACATAAACACAGGCCTTTGAAGGACAGAGCTTTCGCTCTGTAACTTTAATCAGGTCAAGCGATGTTTGCGACTGCGCCAGAGGGACTCTTGACTGGGCCAAGGTGTTCCTAAGACAGGGTTCCTCTGCTGCCTGCCTCACCATGCCATTCTTCTTCTCTCTTCTTGCTTCTCCAGGGGCCTCCTGGTTTGAGAGGACTCAGTGGCATCAGAGGACCAAAAGGAAGAAGGGTAAGAACTAAAGATGAATTTACCTTTCCGAATAGCAATAAATACCATAAATACCCGCTGATAGCGATTCACTGTTAAAGTGAAGTGTATAAGTGGTCCCCCTGAGTGTCTAAGCATTGGCCCTACCCTCAGGAGATCCACCAGTGTTTGAGTAAATTGAGTAATTGTGAGTGAACCCACCCAGTTAACAGGTTCTATTGAATCTCTCCTCGGAACCCTTTTGGCACATTTATTTTTCAAAGTGTATTTAAAATATATTTGACCAATATTAAGCTTTGATGTGAGCTATTGCAGCCCATCTACATGTGCCATGCCCAGCCAACACCCTACTTTTTACTCAGCAAGAAGAAATCCTACATGACTTTCACAAAGAAATAGAGGCATTTAGAAGATTTTTCCTTTTTTTTTTTTTTGAGGTGCGTTTCGTTCTGTCAGGGGTGTACTGTTATTATATTATATGCCATCAAAGAGTTCTGTAATTGCTTCAAAAATGTTTAATTTATCACCAGCAGTGAGAACTACAGTGCAATAATCACTTGAAAGAAATCCACACACTGAAGCTTCACCACACTGATTGTGTGAAGTACTTCTTTGCCATTATGGATGCAGCCAAGCTTATTGCAGACCCATTTATAGACAGCTGAAAGAAATGACCTCCAGATGCAGTGTAAACACAGATTCTTTAGCAGTGAAACAGCGCCGTCACATTGAACGAGACAATACCACCAACAAGGATCTGCAGATAATCAGTAGGAGCAACAGCAGTTGAGGGCAGAGAGAGGGCAGTCTGACAGAGTCCTTATGGAGGTGATGTTATCTGATGGTGAAAAAGTGGCCTGCTGGTAGTGTCAGAAGTGTGTGAACTTCCATGAAAGGAATGCTATCTTCAGCTAGGATTAGACAGGGGTATGGTGCAAATTATTGATTACTAGGAATTAATTTTCTGAGGGAACAACAAAACGTTGAATCACCTGCATTTATGGAATTTCTTAACCTTGTTCAATTCTAATGCCAGAGTAGTTTATGATACAAGTCCACGTTGGGCACAGTTAAACATATCAGCATAGAATTGAGATTAGAAGATTTTGGCCTAATTGCTGAATGCTCTGTGATAGTTCTCGAGGAAGTGTGTGCACAGAGTCAGAAAACTTAGGTAACTAAAGTGTGAAGATTCATGTATTTACTATTTAGTAATAAATTTTCTTGAACAGAGATAAGTAGATTCAAAAACAGATTGATTAACTTTAAGGTTAACTTTTATTATAAGTTTTATTATAAGTTATTATAAGTCATCTTGCAAGATAATTCTTCATGTAATTTTGCACTATTTGCACTTTTAGGACTATTTGTCATTAAATATTCACATTATTTAAACAGCAGCTGGTGTGGTTACCTACAAAAGTGTTGAACTTCGTATCCAACTCTAGATCTGACCATGACTGTATTCTAGTTTCTAGGTTTTTAAGGTTTTTTATTTGGTCATCTATGCTTTATGCTTATCTATCATTTATTCATATAAAGGAATTATACAGAAGTGTATACCATCACATTTCCCTCATATTGGACTGTGTGGCAGTTTGCATTGGGTATAAACTCTCTGATGGCAACAAACTTTCATCCCCTGTGCTTTTACCGTCATCCACACGAGGCACATGCCAGTTCATCAACGGGAATCACTCAAGAAACATGGGTATCCTTTAGCATTCACATGGTTGCAAGTAAAGCTGAACAACCACTACCTTTGCTGCCAGATATGCGGGTTAGATGTAAGTGTATCATCTCTTTCCAAGTATAATGGTGGGGCTGCTCATTTCCCATGGAGTCCAAGCTCAAAGAGAGTCTGTTACAGCTTGCCATGGGTATTTGTGCTTCATCCTTTAATTGTGTGCCCCTAAAGCTGGTGCTGTCTTTAAAGGAACACGCCATCTTTTTTAACTTAATCTCTATGTGCTGCCTCAGTGGGTTCCCACAGACAATCATTTCAACTTAGAAAACCCACTGATTTGGAACACACTTATAAGTTATAGGCAGTTGCTAAATTCCGCCAGTAAACGTTTATGTGAAACATGTATATTTGGAGAATGCTTTCATGAATGTTCGTTATTCATTACACGGGTATTTATAAATGACTTCTAAATCTGTATAAGCCAGTCTTAAAGAGATGCAACTGCTGTTCTCAGAGGTAAGAATTTGTGAGGATATGCTATTAATTTAGCCTAATCACACTGAATACCAGAAAACCCGACTCATCATTCGATATGTATTGTTCAGTGGTTTTAGTTTAAAGTTTGTCTTATGTTCCATGAATATTTCCAGTGTTCATAGAATTCAGCAGCTGCCCAGTGGCCTCTGTTGTTGTGTTTTGAGTGGGTAGGTGCAGCCTGTGGTTTTGTCTCAAATAGATATTAGACCGAAAAATGGCAGTACGTTTCTGGCATTTTGGGCAACTGTGACTATACCATTTTTAACCATTGGAGATTTCTTAACTTTCTCAGAATCACACTGGCTTTAGCGTTTTTTTGGTTTCTTGATGGAACTTTTCTTGCTGTCAGCTGAGCCACTGCAAACCATTGCGTCTAAAACTGAGAACGCTCTTTCTGAATTCAAAGAGATTCCTTGAAAAGAAGCCCCCTTCCCCCTTTTTTCATGAGCAGTGTGCAGAGTCTCGGCCCGATTTGGATCAGTGCAAATGTTGTGATTGGCCCCTTGAAAGGTCAGAGGTCTGTCTCTGACTTCAGATCACAGAGAACCACAGAGAACAGAGGCGGCAGTGTGCGCCGGGCCACAGAACCCAGAGCCGTCTGCAGAGCACCACATGGCTGTTCTTCTGCAGGAACCACAGTGGCTGCAACCATAATAATGTCTCCATTCATCACTCTTTCCACCTCCTAGAGCAAAGCGAGTTCTTCAGAGTCGTGAGAAATTGCCCAGCCTGCGCGTTGCTTTCACAACGCTTATGAATCATTACAATGGAAATATAATGGCAAACATCCACCATAACCAAACTTCCATGATGTCAGAAAGCCTAATGTTTCACAGTTCTCAAAAGCTGCATTCGTCCCACATGTGCTGTTTCTGTGCACTTGGACCGAGAACTAAGTCACTTCAGGAACACAAATGCTGTGTAATAGTGTGGGGCTTGTATGCACGCTGATTGGCTGTGGGTGCCTAGGCATGTCAGGCTTTGACAGATAGCCATAACAACACTAAGTATTTCTCTAAATAATTACATCCAATAGGAGTAGAGAGTAGTGGATCGTTTTTCTTGACCCAGTGCCCTCAGTAACCTTGACTTGCTCAATGTCTCTCTAAACCTGCACAAAGTGAGCCCTCTACTGTTCACAAAATTATTTACCCATCTTTTTTTCTCTCCTTCTCACTCTTTCCCTCTTTCTCTCCCCCCTCGCTCTCATTGCTCTCAATCTCACAACTATCCCTCCATCTTTTTCCTCACAGGGGGCAAGGGGGCCTGATGGACCAGCAGGGGAGAAAGGGTCAATGGGAAACAAGGTAAACATGTCTCTGTGTAGAGAACCAGTCATTTATTTAGAAATCATGGTCCACAAAAGACATATTCGATTACATTTTTGTAACTGTAAATGAAACCAAACACTAATGGCTTGTTTCTAACTTTCCCTGGCTTTGACAAGCATTGTGAAATGTCTTATCTGCCTTCAAGCAGCTCAAATCTGTTCAGCATGACACCAGAATTTGACCTCAGTAGTGTAGTATTACAATAGCACAAGATTACGTTAAACCCATCTGAATAGTATTTATTGAACCTTAGAGGAATAGTTAAATTAACATGCACTATCTGAACCTTGCATCAATAGCAGAGGTCTCACACTGCCAGCCTACAAGCCACATCTGGCCAATGCAGCCCAGTCAACCAAACCATTAAAAGCACAGAGAGGTGAAGTGAATAACAATGAAAACTGTATATTATACATATAAGGCAGCAAGTGAACAGTCAGTTCTTGATATTAATGTGTTGGAAGCTGGAAAAATGAGCATGTGTGAGGATCTCAGACACTTCAAGGTCTGGTGGGGTGTTCCCAGTATGCAGCAGTTGTTCCCAAAAGTGGTCCATAGAAGGACAACCAGTGAACTGGAGACAGGGTCATGGATGCTGAAGGATCACTGATGTGCATGAGGAGGCAAAGTCTGGTTCATCTGGTCTAATCCCACAGAAGGGCCACTGTAGCACAATGTAGTTCATGCTGGCTATGAACATCCTGCTGTGGATGGGGCTGCATAGCCACAGACCGGTCAGAGTGCCCATGCTTACCCCTGCCCACATGTGAGCATGAGAACTAGACCATAAAGTATTGGGAGTAGGTGGTCTGTTCTGACCCGAATGAGTTATGGTAAGACGGCAAGTTGGCAGAGACAAGCTGATGCTCTGAGCAACATTCTGTTGGGAAACATTGGGTCCTGGCATTCATGCGAATGTTTCTTTGACACGTACTACCTGTTGAATCATTGTTGCAGACCAAGCAGAGCCCTTCGTGACAGCGCTGTTTCCTAATGCCAGTGGCCAGTAGGATAACGAAACCTGAAATCAGCAAATGTTTGAGGGACATGACAAACAGTTCAAGGTGTTGAAATGTCCAAATTCTCCAGATCTCAATGAATCTGTGAGATGTGCTAAACAAACTAGACTGATCCATGGAGGCCACACTTTTCAACTTACTGGACATGCTGCTAACATCTTGGTGCCAGATACTACAGAACACCTTCAGAGGTCTTTTGGAGTTCATGCCTTGTAGGGTCAAAGCTGGGATCTACACAATATTAGACCAGTAATATTATGGCCAATAGGTGTGTTAGCATGAAATGATTTAATTCAAAAATTGAAATAAATTGTGAAATGAATCCACAGAGAATTAACTTTACTCATGTTCAGACTGTTCAGCGGGCGGCCCCAGTTTATTTAAATTGGGGTCACTAATCTGTAGGCAAATTACGTAATTTCCACCAGTGTTGAAAGGTAGCTAGCATGTGAATTGCTAACACACTGTGGCACATTTGGCATTTATTCCATGTTATATATCTATGTAAATATTCATACATATCTGTCATGGCAGTTAAATGGTGGTTCAAGCTCTGTTATAGGCCTCATATACATCAGGTAAAGAAATCAGTTTGTCACACTTAATATGAAACTCTACCAGTAACTTCTTTATCAACATAAATTAAATCGGATGAAGTTCTATTAATAGCGTGGGTAATCCTGGAGGGCTTGTGTCCTACAGAGCTCACTAAATTAAGCTCTCTCACTTGCAATTAAGAGGGAAACTGAACCAGGTGTGTTTGAGCAGCGAAATCACCAAAATGTGCTGGACACCAGCCCTCCAGCTCCAGAGTCGGGCACCTCTGGTGTACACAGTTTGTAAAATCTTTCTCTTTTTCAGGGTCCTGATGGTCCGCCAGGAAAGTTGGGTTTCCCAGGGCCAATGGTATGATAACATATTTGAACTTTTCTTTTTTATGTTGTTATACTGGTGCCGTTGTACTTTGGAAGCCTTTAAAAAATCCGATTAAAGCTGCGGATGGTTAAAGAGTCAGAGTCACCTAAGGCGACTGCAGCCTCGTAGGCCTTGTGTGTGTCCGCCAAAGTTTTGCGGTTAACATTAGCATTTCCTTTCTTATGTCCAAACACACTATTTCGCCCTGATGGAATATTTATACTGTGAGACTCAAGGATAGACAATGAGAGACATTATTGAGCAGAGTGCAAGTTGTAGCCCTTGGAGGTTGTCTATAAGCAAGCAAGGTAGTCATTTCATTTGAGCTCATACTGAACCATTGTGCGTTTCTTCTTTGCCTTGCAAATTGAATCTGTTTCTCATATCAGGGAAAGATTGGGGAAACGGGGGAAACAGGAGCGCCTGGATTTCCAGTGAGTAACTAACTTTATTCATCTCTATGGAAGCATGCATATAGGCTTAAGATACACAAGCAGTGTATCTTAAGCGGTGTATCATTAGTGGCTGAAATACACAAATGCTTAGATTGAGGAATCCATAAATCCTTCAAGCGTTTTTTTTTTTATATTTCAAGGGCATCCAAGGACCCTCTGGATCACCAGGAGCAAAGGGAATCCCAGGAGAGCCTGTAAGTTTCTTAAGTAGTTTGTGTTTGCACTTTCAAATAGAAATCTGGTTGAATGGTTCTTGACTTCAATGTACAGTTCTAAGGGAAAAAAGTGATACTCAGCCTTTTCATTATGTGTGAGTTCAATTTTTAAAAAGGTTCTTTACACTCATACTGCTCTTTTTACACAAGTGCTTCTTCATAAACCTCGGTATCTACATTTTTAATTGGAGATATGTGTTTTTTTTGTTTGTTTTTATTCACAGAATTTGGAAATGCTAGTTGCCATTTATGTTGTGTTTACAAACCAACAGAAATGATCCTAAATTATTTGTTCCATTAACTTTCATCCAAAGCTCATTCGTTTCTATACCATTTTGGAAATACAAAGTTTTCTTCTGAAAACAGTATCTAGACTCCATACAGTACTACTTTATAGAGAACTGGAATGCGGAAACAAGTATGGCATTAATCTGAAGGCTAGCACTAATCATCAGTGTTTAGGTTGTCAGACCTTACCATATGTTGGCCTGTTTACAGGGACCTTCAGGGCCAGCAGGAACAATGGGCCCTCTGGGAGAGATTGGGTTGAAGGTAACTTTGGCTCAATCACATTTCATACTGTTTAAACATTTGAACTGGAATCAGAATCTAGGACATTGTTTTTAAGAAAATGCTGTTGATATTGGGCAGGTCTGTAAATCATTTTGCTTTGATGTGTAGTGTCTAAAAAGTGTGTAATTCTACGTAAGTCAGCTGCTTTTTCCCAGCATGTGTCAGTTCACAATGGAAACACCAAGGTCCTCAGTTAGTTCCTGAGGTCTCAAAAGAGCCATTAATGTCTTATGTAAAGTAGACAAATTCGACAAAATCCTTCTTGATCCCAGTGTACAATGGCATACTTTCAGACAGGACTTCATACTGCATCTCAGGCCTTGCTAATTGGAATAATGGACCTAATTAAAAAAAGATGACACACGAGCCTACGGCCATGCTGTCCTTCTGCTTCCAATTACCCAACGTGTCCAATACTCCCACACAGCGGTGGAGTAGAGGACAGTCACATATGATTACAAACTGACTGCTACATCCCATCAAGGTTTAAGAGGATGGCCTCTTGATTGTGTTTTGCTCTATCTGCAACAGGGCCCACCAGGAAAGGTTGGAGAGTGGGGTTTACCTGGTGAACCAGGAGAGAAGGTGAACCATCTGCTTGTGTTTTTCTAATGAAGGTCAATCAGTGCTGATTAGTACAGTATAATTGTATGTAGACCTTATACACCATATAAGGGTTCACTGGTTTGCTAATGGAACAACATGTTAGGGACAGTTTCTATTTTAATCAGTGTCAGTCATTGTACAGTGATACACTTAGACTTCAGTACATGTTCTGAATCCAATAATTAGTTCCAATGACTCACTGTACAATTGTTCTGATGACTAAATGTACATATAACACACCCACAAATGTCTTCTTTGATAGTAGAACATACATACTTTACAAAGCATTGCCATCAATCCCATTGAGCTTAGTTGGAAAGTGTACCCCACAATTTGCTTGAATATTGAGGGCGAAACAAATTCTGATCACTGATTACATCTGCTGATGACCTTTTAGATTCTAATTTTATATTACAGTATTTCTAGTCAAACAGTTCACTACTGGTTGATATGTTAGTCGGTCCTCAGTGTAACTATTTATAAACTCAAATAAACTTAAATAATGTGCTACAATATTAGTAGTGTATCTCTGGGATGGAAAAGTAGCTATGCTACAGTTTAGGGTTGGATACATTTCACTTGGAACACTGTAACTGTAATGGTGTTTTCTCTCTCTGTGTGTGTGCGTGCGTGCGTGCGTGCGTGCGTGCGTGCGTGTGTTTGAATCGTGAATCCATTGCTGGGTTGTATTCATTTTCTAGGGAGCTGTTGGGCCTCCTGGGAACACGGGTGAACCTGGCCTGATTGGACCTAGAGTAGGTCAATTGAATATAAATAACTCAGTCTGTGCCCACCAGCGCATGCCCACCAATGATATTTAATAAGCTTCTCATTTCAGGGCGAGCCTGGACTTGATGGAGAAGCTGGACAGAGTGGCCCAGACGGTACCAAGGTCAGAAAAAGATGTCCGTCACACCATCATGTGTTTAAAAGAAGTTTTACCACGTGGTTGCTGTTCAGACCGGTATATCTCATCATTGGTCTGAACTGTTGTATCGCATGCAGGGTGAAAAGGGGGATATGGGACAAGAGGGTGAACAAGGCGGAAAAGGAGAGACGGGACTGAAAGGAAAGGAAGGGCTCCCTGGAGATGCAGGCCTAGTTGGCGTCAGGGTGAGTCTTTGTGTTGCATTCTATTCTGACACAGATTAGAAATTGAAATCAGTTTATCATTGAGTATTTCATCCAAACCACAGCCTTATTATTCAGTTAACAATCTTAGGACTTGTTGTACAGTAGCTCCTATGAATTACTGTGTGGGAAGTTATGATACTAATTTACACCAGCATGCCACTTTATTAGGTATATTTGTATTGTCTCTCCCATCATTGTCCGTTTTATCAGCTCCTTTTTATCAGGCGCACTTTGTGGTTTACAGTTACTTGTAATTTGTTAGCTCCTTCTACCCCATTCAACAGTCGTCAGTAGAGGACCCTGACAGGACCATGAATGTTACTGTGTGTGTTTAAACACTTCAGTGTCACTGCTGGGCTCAGAATAGTTCACCTACAGCGTCCTGTGGCCAGAAACTGAACACTGATGAAAGAATAGTGAATGAGAGAATGACTAACACAAACTCATCAATACCTTTACACACACACAACACACATACACACACTCTCACACGCATGTCAGTGTCACTGCTGTGCTATGAAATAATGCATGCTCACTGGTGGCCTTCTGAATGTCCTGTGTTTTTGATCGTAACAAATGATAAACAGATAAACTGTAGTGTGTAGTTGTAAAGTACACCTATATATGGTCATTGGAGTTGAGAATGAGTATGTAAATACAGTATAATACAATGCAAAGGTGCCTAATAAATGGCATGCCTGCAATATTAGTGTGCAGCTAAATAAGGGAAATGTAACCCTGTCAGTACAGTAGATTCATGAATTTTAATTTGTTTGAAATGTTTGTAATATTTTTCTCAGAAATCAGAAATTTTTTTTTTCCAGGGTCCTGAAGGTAAACCTGGAAAAAATGGAGAGAGGGGCAAACCAGGAGAGAAAGTAAGCTCTCATTTTAATATGTGTCACATTTACAAAGTATTTCTGCTTATTAAATACCTTGACTGCATATGATTTGGAAAGACTTTGAGGAAGGTGGTGTTTTTGGTTCTGTTCCAGGGTGCGAAGGGTCACCAAGGTCACCTCGGTGAGACTGGGCCAGTAGGCGAGCAGGGACCTGTGGGTTTTCCTGGGCCGAAGGGAAACAGAGGAACCATCGGATTTGTGGTAACGTGCTCTCTTCATGGCCTCATTAACAAGATTCAGCCACTTGATTGAACTAAATTGAATATTTTTTTAACGGTGTGTTGCCTTTTGTCAGGGTGCACCTGGAAAAATGGGCTTACAAGGAGAGCCAGGCCTGTCAGGATATGAAGTAAGTATATATAGAAACTTTTATATACATACATTAATATGTATTATATTCAAATTATGAGGTGAAATGCATACCTGGTATTTAGAAATGTGTTTTACTGAATTGTTTTATGTTAAACTAAATAGTCATAGTAACTTGCCATAAATATAACCTATCAATATACCATATATTGTTCTGTTTGATTTTAGGGTCACCAAGGACCTCAAGGTCCAATTGGCCCTCCAGGACCAAAGGGTGCTAAGGTAAAATTAAGTCCAGGGCTGTCTGTCCTAGTAATTTGAGAAGTGAAATGATTAAGTACTGGAATCAGCATTTTTTGTTAGATTGATAACTGTTGCATGAAAATTCACATTATTTCCGGCTCATTAGATGGGCTTTTTATAAATGACCATATGCTGAACACATGATAAGAAAATCGAGCACTCTGTTAAGCTCATTACAGAACTTCTTTGCACGTTCTTCTTGACTATTTTCTTTAATTGAGGCCATATTCTGTCATACTGTGCCCATTTTACAATGTTATTTTTGCTCTACTGGCGTTCAGCTTTATCTATGTGATTACTTATCCACCTTACTGCCGCATTTATCGCTGTGATTTTACAAGGCATGATAATTGGCTTTAGTTAGCAACTTATTAGATCCTTTGGTTTAAAAATATCTGTTTTCAACCCTATGCAGGGTGAGCAAGGGGATGACGGGAAGATCGAAGGTTCTGTGGGTCCTCCAGGTGACATCGTGAGTTAGTCTGCTTGGGTTTTGTTGTTGTCGTTGTTGATGATGATGAGGAGGAGAAGAAGGAGGAGGATGTGGTGATAGTGTTGGCAAAGAGATGAATGTATATCTGTTTGAATTCAGGGCCCTATTGGACATAGAGGAGACAGAGGAGAACCAGGTGACCCAGGCTACCCAGTAAGCAGAGCACACATAGCATTTCAGAATAAGTCTCAGAAGTTGTACCTTTATTGAGCTTTCATGGATTAAATCGTTTTTTGACGTATTCCAGGGTCAACCAGGTGTGGATGGACAAAGGGGGAAATCTGGAGCTCCAGGATTACCTGTAAGTTCATCTGCACTTTACACAGAGTCATATAATCTGCTGATTTATCAAATATTTATAATTATGTTGGTATTGTTGCAGGGACATCCCGGTCCAAGAGGCATACCAGGGCCCAAAGGATCCAAAGGCGATCAAGTAAGACTTGGACAATTAAGCACAGGCATAAACAGCTGACTTTAACGTTTGATATTTTAATAGATTACATTGGATTAGATCAGATTCAACTTTGTCATTGAATACAGTGCAAATACCATGACAACAAAACACAGTTTTACTAATAAGAAGTGCAAAAATGAGTAGTGCAAAATGAGACTTAAATATACGTAGTACATAAAGTTGTACAGACTGCTACAACTGGATCAGGAAAGTTACCTATGATGGATGTATACGAAATATACTTAACACACAAAAGCACTACTTCAGTAGTTGATCGTTACAGTAGTTAGGTGACAGCAGTTTTATGTCCAGTAAGTACTTCAATATTGAAAAGGGAGAAGGGTGAAACAGACCAAGTACAATATTTAAGAGATACTTAATGCTGGCATGGGGAGTTCAGTGTCAGTGTAACAGTTGAAGGGAAGCAGGAGTACAGTTACCATACCACACAGAGATGCTGCTGGTCAGAATACTCTCACTTGTGCTGCAGTTATTAGTCAAAATCTGGTTTCTTTAGTCTCCTCAGAAATAAGAGATGCAGGTCATTAGAAATGTGGACACCCAGAAGATTAAATATGCTCTGTAGCAGTCCCATAAATATGGATGGGGGGGTAGACTGTGACTTTTAGTCCACAGTGAGTTCCTTGGTCTTGGAGGTCATAAGAACACCCTGCTGCAAAATTCTGAACCTCCCCTCGGTAGGCTGATTCATTATTGTTACTGATGAAGCCTAGTAGTGTAGTGTCTTGTCTACAACTGTATTGGAGACATGATGGGAAACTCACATGTAAACAGTGAGGGACACAACCATCTGGGACACCAGTGTTAAGTATCAAGGTGGAGGAGGTGAAATTCTCTAATCTAACAGACTCTGTGTTTTTTTTCTTTTGACAGGGTTTGCTAAGGTGTGTAGCTTAGCTGGCAGTAACTTGGTTAAAAGCAGGTGTAGACTATTTAAGCACTGATGTACGTCGCTCTGGATAAGAGCGTCTGCTAAATGCCATAAACATAAATGTGGTCTGTTGGTCAGGAAGTACAATCAAGGTCCCTTAACTTCTACCAGTTTAGAGTGGATGATAGTATTGAACGCCAAGTTAAAATAAACAAACAACACCGTTATATAATTGCTGTTGCTGTATGTTGATGTAGTGTGTCAAAGAAGCATGAGGTGCTGTGGAGATAGCATCTTCAGTTAATCTGTTCTGGCAGTATGCAGACTGGTTGGGGTTCAATGTGGGAGGCTGGTGAGTTTTTAGCTAAGCCAGGACCAGCTTTTCAAAACACTCCATAACGATGGGGACAACTACAATGGGACGAAGTCATTCATAACTGAAACAACAGACCATTTTGGTAATGGTTGTTGTCTTGAGACATATCGGAACCACAGCTTATGATTTAAACCGATTAAACATGTTAGACCTCGACACATCTTTGAAGGAGACTGTGAGAGGCTTGAATGGGCGTTTCCTTGCTGTTCTAATAGAAATGAGCATAGAAGTTCTTCAGGAAGGCGTGTGAGAAAGTCTGATTTGATGAGTTTGTAGTCAATGATAGCCTGAATATTCTGCCACATAGGGCAGAATTGAGTAAATAGTTCCCTCTGATGTTCAGTGTTTATGAAACATGTTTCAGTTGAAAGTATCTGCAGGCATTATAGTGTTAATACAGTTTGTTTGTTTATTTTTTGTATTTTATCAGGGTCTGAAAGGCAAAAAAGGTGTTCCAGGTGCATCGGGCAGTAGAGGGTCTTCAGTAAGTGCCTGATTTATGATTTTTGTAACGCGTTGTTTGTAAGTTTATGCAATGGGCATGACTCACTCGACTCAATTGTTCAGTAAGGTTTTCTGTGTCTCTAGGGTCCCGTTGGTCCTCCTGGTCCCAGAGGGGTCATTGGCCGAGAGGGACTTGAGGGCGTTCCTGGGGCGGATGGAACTCCTGGAAAAGATGGGACCAAAGGAATGCCGGTAAGAAAAATGATGTCATTTGTAGGCCAGATTCTTGAACGTTTCGGTTAGTTTAACATAATTTAACTCTACTTCTCCTCTTGTTTCTTCATGTTAGGGGGAGCAAGGAAGTGATGGAGAAGTTGGCTTACCTGGACACGCAGGTCTACGTGGCAAAACTGGTCCTCCGGGTTTACGAGGCAGTCAAGGTCCCTTCGGATCAAAGGTGCTTCACTGCAGTGACTGTCTCTCCATTTCAGTGCTTTAACTCTCAACTAATGGCAGCTTGGAGGACGAGCTGGAGGGGACAATGAAGAAAGGATTTTTCTATATAAACACACTTCCCCTCAACTTTGTAATGAATATGTTAGGCTTACGTTTCTAATCTAAATAGTTAAATAGCCCTGTACATCATGTGTACATTCACACACACACACACACACCCCACAGTTGACGAATCTGGGTAAAGGGGGCTAACAAATGCCACCATTGTACTACAGTCTGTAATTATAAGTGTAAGTTAATGGTAAGTGGCGTTGATAAAATTGATAAGAAGTGTAGAAGCACGGTAGCTGCACCTAATAAAGTGGCTTGTTGTTATATACCTATAATAAGACAGTCCTTAAAATGCAGTTAGGGATTTCCACAAGTGGGAAACAGCTGGGGCAGGCAGCTGATGAGAGCTTTATAAAAAGAACATGGATATACAGCTCTAATTTTAGTGAAACTACATAATACAGAAGTTCTCTGGCAGAGTAAGAAGTTCTTCCTCCTTATGTACAGGGTGAGAGAGGACTTCCAGGTGAGACTGGACCCACAGGCAAGCGTGGCTTTGCCGGAGGCATGGGCGTACAAGGGAAGCAGGGTGACCTCGGGCCGAAAGGACAACCTGTGCGTTTTTTTTATTTATTTATTTGTGTATTTTGTTTTAACCATTTCTTTCAAAATCACATTTATATCTTTATAACCAACCAAGTTCAATCTGGGCCTGAATGTTTGAGGTGGTTAAAGTCTTTTTTTCAACTTTGTTCTCCTTTACTCAGGGCGATCCTGGTCAGCAGGGATTCCCTGGAATTCTTGGAATGTTTGGACCTAAGGTGAGCCCTTTTCCAGTCTTAATGCAAACACATGCAATAAAACTATTCATTATTATTTAAAATATTAAAAAATGAAAAGCATAAGTTCGTCAGCTCTCTTTTAAAGACGTTTACACTCTAAAACCTCATATGGTGTTTTTGCTATCATGTTCAATTGACATCTGTCAAGACCTACATAGTCATTTGGTGCACACAGGTGAAGTACAGCTGAGCAAACAGTCTTGCACATGGGTAGGGTGGACCTGCACCAATTATTCAGGTTCCCACACTGCAGACACATTACATAGAAGAACGTATGACTACTGTGTGCATATTAGTTCAACTGAACAGTACTAGTGCGTCTAGTAACATATACAAATTTACTGTAAATTACATTCATTATTAGACACATTAACGTTTAGCTGAACTGGTCAAAAGACATGCAGCAGTACAATGCAATACATACTACAGTAAATTATGTATAACTGCGTGATTAGATAAGTAGACTCTGTGTGTTCTATTTTCCTTTTCTTGCCTATTTTCCTGAACATCAATAATGTTGATGCTCCATTTGTTGTTAGTGTTATTTGTTCTCTTTACTATCGTTGATAGCTTTATTTAGGCAAAACATAATTGAATTGAATGTGTTTTTTAGGGCCCACCAGGTAATATTGGCCCCAGTGGTATTCAGGGCCCAAAAGGACCACCAGGCTTGATGGTAGGGACCACTTTGATCACAGTTGTTAAAGATATTAATGAGGTGTCCCAAGATTGATGGATCAGTAACTACTGTAGATGTTTCTTTTCTCAGGGAAGGGAAGGTACCATTGGACCAGTCGGCATCATTGGCCCCAGTGGATATCCAGTATGTGCTGCATCATTTTTTTTTTATTGTTTCTGAAACGTTTAGCAAACCTCTTATTCAAAACCTTTAAACAGTAACAGGTAAAAAGAAACCATTACCTCCAGAATGTTAAAGTTACAGGAAAAAAAACATTTGTAGCTTAAAATGGAAGGTAATTACAAAACACAGTCATGTTTGATGATTTCTCTTAAAAAAGAGTTAGGGCTAGTGTTTGGAAATAATGCCTCTCTCTCCATCAGGGACCACAGGGGGACAAAGGAAGTCGAGGGGAAACGGTGAGTGATCCTTTCTTCTGTACATGCGACTATATTACTGTTTTGTGACATTTTCAAGCTCAATAATTTCCCAGTTTAAGTTGTGAGCAGTCAGTTCCATCAGTATGCAAACAAGTAACTCATTTGATTAAAGAAGATGCATTAGGAGTGAAACTGTACACATGTTCAGCTGTGGTTTGGTTACGATTACTGAGGTCAAAAATTGCTTTGATTTTCTATTCTTTGAATACGTTTTAATCCTGTCTTGATTATTTAGAACTCTTAATTATAGAGATTGGGTTGACTCGGATAAATAAAAGTTCTCAAATAAAACTTTTTAAAGCCTGCCAAACTAGCTAATATAAACCAGCTAAGTCTAAAAAAACATGCCATCTAGAATTTATAAGAAAAATAAAACTAATGTAAGTGTGCATGCATGCCCTCCCTTTATTGTCTTAGGTTGAGCCCAGATGCCTAGTTTTTAATCGCTGACAGTGGTTTCCATGAAAGATGGGACATTTTAAAGTAACTGGAGATGTATCAGACATGTAGCACATTGTTTCAGTCCCTGCATTGTAAAGTTATATTTAACCTTATTGTTTCTTCTTGTTTTGAACAGGGTGTACCGGGACCACGGGTACGTTTCTCTAAAACATTTCACCACTGTTTACTTCATAAAGTGCATTAAATATTACACAACTTTGAAAGAATTTGCTTAAGTAAATCTTATACCAAGCCCTAAAGTAACAAATGCTGTTTTTTTCTTATTTAGGGACCTCCTGGTCCTCAAGGACCACCGGGACCCCCAGTAAGTACTTTGTATATACAGTCACATGGAAAAATGTTCACGCATCTGGTCTAATTTCATGATTTGCTGGTCTTCAAAGTGAAAATAAGTACACGTCTTCTGCACATTGCTGTTTAATTGCTGAATTTAATATAGAAAAAAATATGTGTCCTGTGCAAATGTCGTGGCATATTATATTCACAGAATTGCAAAAAAGACATATCTAAAGTTCTACCCTTAGAAAATCAACAAAGTAATTCAAGTGTAAGTGTTGAGTATATATGATTGGTGAGGAATGTGTTTTTATTTGTAACTGCGCAATCAGTGACTGCAGTGTTTTCTGCTCTTGTTGGTTTCTAGGGCACGCCTGGTGGTCCTCTGTCACTTGTAAGTAACTTTAATGTGTTATAAAACTGTAAGCATTGGGAATTTCCCAGTGAAGGGTAGCATAAACATTTTGGCTCCGGTCCAATGTGTTAAAGGAAGATAATTAGCAGGGTCAGCAAAGATACCCATTCATCACAGTCTGCTTTGCATTGTCATCATTCTGATGTAGAAAAATGAGGCGCTTGGTGCTGCTTTTCAAGTTATAATTGACTCCTACTCTGCACTGAGGTCTGAGGTGAGTGCTTCAATAAAGAGAAGAAGAACTGAGTAACTGAGGACATTAAACTGTATCCAAAAAAGAAAATAATGGCACATAAAAACCTTTTCTCTGCTCTGTTCCTCTCTTTCTCTCTCTCTCGTGTGCAGACATACTCAGATATGGACCTCCCAATGCTGGACCAGGGAACAGAGATCTTTAAGACCCTTCACTACCTCAGTAACCTGATCTACAGCATCAAGAACCCTCTGGGAACCCAGGAGAATCCGGCCAGGATGTGCAGGGACCTGCTGGATTGTGAGCAGAGGATGAACGATGGTGAGGAAACACCTGCATCATTCACAGAGCTGTTCAGAATAAAACTGTATGATTTGAAAAAGGTTCATGAGTAATGCTCATTAAAAAAAACAACAACGCCTGGCTATTACGCCAACAGGGACTTTAATGACATTGCATTCGAATACATAGACTTCAATATACAGTTGGTCCACTGTTTTGTAGCTATAACAGTTTCCACTTTTCTTGGAAGGTATTCCACAGATTTTGTTTTTTTAGGAATAGAGCATTTATGAGGTCAGGCACTGATGTTGGATGAAAAGGTCTGGCTCGCAATCTCCATTCCAGTACATCCTAAAGGTGCTGGATGGGGTTGAGGTCAGGACCCTGTGTGGGCCAGTCAAGTTCTTCCACACTGAACTCATCCAACCATGTCTTTATGGAGCTCGCTTTGTGCACTGGGGCACAGTCATGCTGGCATAAGAAAAAAAATAGGAGATAAAATAAAGATAACGGGGTGGATGTAGCTCAGTGGGTAGGATACTTGCCTCCGGACAAAGAGGTCATGGGTTCGAATCCTACCTTCAGCACCACCCCTGGGTTCCTGAGCAAGACCCTTAACCCCAAGTTGCTCGAGACTGACCCCTGTAGTTAGGGAATGGAAGTCGCCTTGGATAAAAGGGTCTGCTAAATCCCGTAAATGTAAATAAACCTTTATTAGTCCCACAAGTGGGACATTTGCAGTAAAAAAAAAGAAAATAAGAAAGAAGCTTAGAAATGAGCAGAGCTGCTGTAACAGGCTGCCACTCGAGAGAATCGAAAACGTCCTTCCCCAAACTGTGTCCACAATGTTGGAAGCATGGTGTTGTCCAAAATGTCTTGATGAAGCATTAAGATCGACTTTCATTGGAAGTAAGGGGCCCAAACCCTGAAAAACAGATTTTTGTCCATATAGTGGAGGTGTGTCAGTATACTGAATACTGAACACAGCTCAACAGATTTTAGAACCAGAACAATTTTGTGCTGTCACCACAACTGTATCATGATAGCATGCAGGTTTTACTTTTATGTTTTTTATTGTATCTGTTGTTTATTTTGAAATCTCTTCGTGCTTTTTTTGTGATTTGTTGTCAGGCACTTACTGGATCGACCCAAACTTGGGCTGCTCATCTGACACAATTGAGGTGAACTGCAACTTCACTGCTGGAGGCCAGACCTGCCTGAGGCCACTCACTGTGTCCAAGGTCAACACATGTTATTGTTTTAACCTCTAATCCTCATCTTCTCAATGCCATAAAGTGATTTATATGCATAAAATACTATTCTCTAATTTCAGGTCAGTTAAAAGGTTGTGTTTTATTTATTTCTGCTAAAATTAAAAAGCTGTATTTTATAATATCACATTTTGTCATTGTATTATCAAATAATATAACAATAGTGTAACACTGAAGCACAACCTGAGGTGGCTTACTGCTTTTATTATTTCTTTCTATCACTGGGATGAAATCACTGTCCTAAAATACATATCATCCACATATAACGTGTAGACATCTTCATCCTTATTCTTTGTATGCTGTGCCACAGTTGGAGATGGGTGTGGGTCTGATCCAGATGAACTTCATCCACCTGCTGAGCTCCGAGGCCGTACAGCTCCTCACCATTCATTGTCTGAATGTACCTGTGTGGGCAACAGCAGCTGCCAGCCCTCCATCGCCCAATGCTGTGCGCTTTAAAGCCTGGAACGGACAGATGATTGAGAATGGAGGACTCATCCAGCCTGAACTTCTGAAGGACGATTGCTGGGTAAGCTCACAGCATTGAACTTGGTGAAACCAAATAGCTTTAGATACATCATGGAGGCAAAATGTGTGGTTACTATGTTTCTTTTAACAATTTAAGTATATATTGTTAACTATTATCCCTTTACTGGCTGCATCAAAACTATTACAGAAAGCCCTATAAGTCTCAGTTTTAAAACGTTCTGTACTCTGAGGATCCGGACCGGTTTCAGATATTTCTGATCAGGGTTTTATTGAGTCTCTGTCATCAAAAACCTCCTGAAGACTCAACTGTTCAGAGAGCATCTCCTCTCCTGATGCACTTTCTATTTTCTTGCACTACTCCTTCGTACAGATTTTAGCATCTAGAACTCTTCTCTGGTTCTCACACTGCCCTGAAACATGAGTGTTTCCTCAAATTGTAAGTCCCTATGGATAAAAAGTGTGTGCCAAATTAATGTAATGTAATGTAATGAGTCAGAAAATATGTCTATATAAGCAGTGTCTGGGGAGTTATAACTTAAGAGTCATGTCAAGTAGGTTTAATGTAATTTCAACTGTTTACACAGTGAAACAGAACAATGTGCCTCCAGAACCATGGTACAACACAAGACAGGACAAAAAAGAGCGCAAGAATTACACAAGAGCAACAAAACAACCGGAGAAGGCAACATTTAATGCAGTCAACATTAACTATATAAGATATTTCAAAAAAGCAAATATACCCAACAACCCTGGTAAAATACAATGATAGTTAAGTTAAATAGAAGATGTAGAAGTAGATGTTTTGGTAATAGATTTGGTCCAGAAACAACAAAATGCAGCCTTGCTTGTGCAGAGTATAATGCTGGGTGCCACTCCGTCTTTTGTCAGATGACAGATGGACGGTGGCATCAGACCAAATTCCAGTTTCGGACACAGGACCCCAACCTGCTTCCCATCGTGAATGTGCTCAACCTGCCCAGCACCAAACCTGGATCTAACTACCACTTGGAGGTGGGGCCCGTGTGCTTCTTATAGAGAGCAGAGGAGGAGGCTGCGAAGCCCTTTTACTCAACAGAGACAGAGAGAGAGACACTTGAAGACTACGGTCCCGATATCTCTGCTCTAATTCAGACTGCAAACCCGAAACAGGGGGAAGACGGAGCGTTTCAGGAGACAACAGGACTTTTCACGCCAGCGTCTCTGTGGACAAACTGCTCTTTTTCTGCAAAGGGCTTCTTCCTTCCTTCTGCGTTTCCACCTGAGACTTGGAGGCATCGAGCAGTCGTCTCTTCTCGAACTGAAAGAGGAGTTAATTTATTCACACAGAGTCGCGAAAGCCTTCCCCTTCCCGTTGCAAACAGGCGAAGAAAAGGAAGCGACACATGTATTTGCATTTACAGTACTTTTGTATCATTTTGTTACACATATGTATTTATACGTGTATGTATATTTTCTGTAAAGTGCAATAGAAAAGAGTTTTGTTGTATAAAGATTAATCTTATATTTGGCTGTTGTAGGGAATCAAAGTTTACTGTCACTTTTCAGGTTTGTTGGCTGAGTCAGCATGTGTGTGTAGTGTGTGTGTGTGTACAGTGTGTGTGTGTACAGTGTGTGTGTGTGTTTATGTCTGTCAGTCTATAGATTCCAGCTGAAGTATTGGCTAGGTTGAGAACCATGTACATTCATACACACGCACACAAACACGCTCCTCGCAATTCGTCAGGTTTTCGTTCACAATTCCGGAGGTGGATTCAAGCTTGAAAGTGTCATTAAATGTCTACCTCCAATCTCACATTTTTATGGTGCTTTAGGAAAAATCAGCTTCAAACACGATACATAGATAAAGTCCTATGCAAAAGCACCCGGGGTCAAATGACAGTTTTCTTGATTTCCTATGTGTAAATCACTGCACATCCTCTACAGAGAACACACTCCTTCACATTTCAATGTATTTAACGTCCATCCATTGTTTGAACAGCTCACTCTGTCCATCACAGATCACCGAACAAACACACTGGTGGCCTGGTGGTTAGGGAGTTGCTCCTGCAATCTGAAGGTTGTGGGTTCAAATCCCAGGACTCCCAGTGGCACCACTGAGGCAGCCTTTAGTAAGGTACTGTCTCCACACACTACTTATATTTTATACAATTTTTTAAAAATATATTATGCTCAGCAAAACTCTCAAGTTCTCTGTAGAGGACATGCATTTTTTTTTAACAGAAAATCAACAAAATGTCAGTATTCCGGTTCTGTTCAGGCTTTTGCTTAAGACTGTATGTCTCCTGTGGTTGAATTGCCTTTGGAAAGCAGGCTTGTGCTTACTTCCATTAAATGCCTATAAATGAAGTGCTTTTGTACGTTGAAAGGGAATATTTTTGTATAAAAAGAAAAAACAGTGTCCTTTTTCTGCAGCCATATTTTCATGACCGTTCTTGTATTTGCCTCATCTGTACAAATCTTTGGGCTCTGCACGATAAGTGCAAAAAAAAGCCTTTTTTTCAGGCTTCATTCAGTCTGAAAGCAACCAGGACAAGCTAAGCTACAGTGTTTTAATAGTCCTCATTTAAACCGTTTCCCTTCTGGTGCTACGAAGCAAGTTCTACATTTATAAAAGAAACAGAATCACCAGAAACGCAGAGACTTCTGTGAGCACTTCATTCAGTCCCACAAGCCCTGTCTGACTGCACACGTGATCATTTGCCCTTGAGAAAGTGTTCATCCCTCTTGTTCTCCAAGCAACCCATGCTTTACCAAGGCTCTTTCTCTTTAAAATTAAGGGCACTAAAACTTTCCACTACAAACAGCTGGTCAAGCTGCAATCATGGCCCTAATCATGACATTATTGATATTCAGCTCCATTGTCGTCTTCTCTTTTTTTCCATCAACTGGTTGTCTTCCTCCTAGATGAAACAATGGCTTTGTGTCGCAAGCCATCTTATTTTAGCTAGAGAGGATGTTTATTCATGCTTTTGTGT
This sequence comes from Hemigrammopetersius urotaenia, assembly GCA_037974485.1. NCBI lineage: Eukaryota > Metazoa > Chordata > Actinopteri > Characiformes > Alestidae > Hemigrammopetersius > Hemigrammopetersius urotaenia. The sequence goes on along the minus strand of JBBPDC010000039.1, from coordinate 7,078,610 downwards.
GTACATTTTAGCTTTCAGAAAGGGTTCATTTGTACTTTTTTTATAGGAGTGTACTGTGCTGTGACTGTGTTGCATCCAGTAATTCCCCACCGCTCTGTTTTCTGTGAATGTTGATAATTTTCAGGTCAGAATACCTCAAGATGTACATCACAAAGCAAGGAATGTTTCTGTCTGTCCTCTTCACCACGAATTTGTTAACAGAAGGTCGAAATCAGTCAAAATGGTGGATGGGTGTACCATCTCCCAATATTTCTCGGCCGTTTCACCCTCTCATTTACCTCTGAATAAACAGCTGGGTGTTCATCAAGTGTCAGAGCCTTTACTTGCGTGATGTGTTGACTGACTGGCTGCTAAGCAAGGGAATATTACTGCGAAGGAATGCTGTTCAGAGAGAACACAGCCTGCTTTCAGGTTGCGTTCAACTAAGCATCCAGCAGAGGGCGCTGCTGCATCACCTTCATAAAGTACGCAGTGCAGTCATCTCCACATGCGCTTGGTATGACTTAAAGGGCCTACTGTCTTCTCGTGTTTTATCCTTCTCTGAGATGTTGTTTACGATGTGTGGGTTTTATATACCAAACGCCGTGTTGAATCATTTTACCATCACCTTTTTGCAACCCTCTCATCACAACAGATTCCTTACCTACCTGCCCTTCCTTATCTGTAGTCCACAGCCTTGCTGGATATATTAAGCTGATGCAGCAAAATCAAGGAAAGCAGACAGGAGAGGCAGTATCACTCAAGTGTTCGGACTCGCACCTTGTCCTAACAAGCGAGTGTTCAAATGCATTGGATTTGCATTGCATTACAGTACAGCACAAAACCTTCAGGGTGGGAGCAGCATTTCAAACTTATGTAAATGTGATATCGGTGACTTAGAGCTCATGACAGAGTGCTGCCTTTAATACACAAAGGATATATATTTGCATATGTTTCATTTTTCCATTTATTTTGTGTCTTTTAATATCAAATATATTGATCATATATTTTTCATATCCTTTTGCAAAGTGGGGTAAATGGTCTCCTCATTCTCACAAAGTTAGTGCACGGTTAGTCTACTAAGTTAGTTCATGTTTTGATGAAAGGTAGCAGTAGTATTTTTGTGTTTTTGTTGAAGAGGTACATGGTGTACCAGATAAAAGGGGACCTCCATGCATTGCATCATGCTCTATGCCTCACAGCTGCTGTAGGGTCATTATTTCCTCTAGTGTTGGTGGGTGTTTGTATCACTTGCTGTTCGTGTCAGGATGGGGATTGTTGGGAGTAAACAGGCTGTTGGTGTTAATAAACCTGATAATGGCACCGCATTCGAAAAGCACTGCCAGCTGAAACACTTCTTATAACCTGGACTAAACTGGACTAGTCTGTTATTTTGAGACATCACATGACTGAATGGTACTTTCACTCTGGAAATGTTTTTGACTTTCATTATGTGGATCTTTCTATACAGCCATTTACTATATATGAACAGATGCTACTAGCACATACTCGATGCAGCAGAAGGAGTATTTCTCTCAATGCTGTTTATTTTTTGATCAGGCTGTGGGCGCCACCACAAAGAAGCATGGATGACCTCTGAGATGAGGTTACACTGACTTACACAGAATACACACTGAACAACCGGTCCAAGGAGAAGAGACAGTTACACACACTGCTCCCCGGTCGCCGTGTTCCTGGCTGCCCCCTGCTTCACTTGGTGAATGGGTTAAATGCAGAGGTGGAATATGGTGCTGTTCTCACTGTGTGCTGTGGTGTGTTCACGTATGACAGAATGGTCACTTTCCCTTTCCTACTTTCCCCTAAATGCTGAGAATTTCACTTTGTACATATTGTGTGCTGTATTCAACCATAATCAAACCAACCACTTTACTTCCAGGTGGGGCTGCCTTTTAAACGTAGGGGGGAAAGTGCTGTTAACAAAACAGACCCACCCTGAATACACTGGTGAAGAGGCAGGAGTAAGGTGGAGCTAGAAACCAAAACAAAAAGCCACATGGCCCACAGGTTGCTTCACTTCGAATGAGATAAATGCAGAGATACATTGTGTACTGTGCTGCATTCACACATGACAGAAATGTGCAAAACCAGGCAGGATTTGTTGACTATGAAGGCTGTAAGGTACTTTAGATCAACAGAGATAACTGAATCATCATAGCAATTACTTTTAAAAGCACAAAATCCACATGAAATGCTTATATTCCTTACAGTATTCCGCTGAAGTTTTTTTCTGCTCTAAAACAAGCTGTATGATTATTATCTATTATTGATTGTGTAGTCGTAGACATGATTAGGTGGTGTAATCTCCTGTTAATGTCACATTAAATCAATTACAATGTCAATAGAAGAACTCTCACTTGATTTCTGTTGAATAGCAGCACAACTGTATAGACGATCAGCTGCCTGCCTTCACACTGCTGTGGGAGGGTGCACTAAATTGGTGTGTGGCACCCTGTGGCCGTGTTTGGTCTCATCTCCTGTAGGATTATAGAGATCAAGTGCATAAGGCAGACTGGGGAGGTCACTGCAGTGCTACACTAATCAGGACAGGACTAATTGAGCCTCCTTCACAGCCTGCAGTGAGGCTGATTTACGACGTGTGATCTGAGAGTGGGCCAGCAAAAGAGTGCTCCAGCTGTTAAAGTCGGACATGGTAGGCCTAGTCAACATGCAGAGATTTACAGAAGTGTTCCAGTGGAGATCTGATGGGAAGGCTGTATTGCTGAATTGGCGCTGCAGAGCCAGTGGCAGTTTCATTTTTCACCAGAGATTTTAGCAATTTGCTGTTTGTTTGACAGTTTTTCATGACTGATCGCTAAGTTTAGTGTCTAGCTGGTTTCTAGTTCTGTGAGCAAGGGCCAGTTCCCACACACTGCTCCCTGTCCACTGCTTCACTCGGGTGAATGGGTTAAATGCAGAGAACTGTTTCTGTTCTCACTGTGTGCTATGCTGTGTGATAAATGGACATTTCATAGATGAGTCTTGTTCTAGGATAAGCCGTGTCCTTCCCATGAAGTCAGAAAGCAATGACAGGACACAGGTCTTAGGAGAAACTGTAGCATAGGAATGTTTCTGCATACAGAGTCGGGTCACCTGTCCATCCAAAGCGCTGGTCCTTTGATTTCTGTTTGCTCGTCAGAAGTTCATAACATTGGAATGGTGTTTATTGTCTGTATATTGAAGTGATAAACTCAGAGTGAATGATGCCATTAACTATATATATATTTTTTTTTCATCTGGTTCATCAACCGAAAATCACACTAGTGTTCATTGATCGCCACTCTCTCCATTTATGACCATTTATTTATTTCCTCTATTTATTCGCTTTCTAAGATCTTTGCAAACATGTATTCTTGATATTAATTTGTGATCTTACTTAATGTCAAAATACAGACAAGAATAACATACAAGATCATACTTTGATCATAATAATAAATATACGATTTACACAACAGTGTAACAGTAGTGTAATGTAAAAATCGTAGTGTCACAGTCGTGTGAAAGGAATGTAAATCCGAGACAATAGTGATTAAATTGTCAATTTGAATCAAGCTGTTGATTTCTAGCCAAAAACACTACCTGCAATTCATGTGCCAAAATCAATATATATATAGTGTCTATAGTGTCTCACTATTATTTTATTGCTTGTCCACTTTTATTAACTGCAGCTTGTGCAGCAAGGTTATGTGAGCGCCTGTCAATAGTCAGATGCTCAAACAAACAGGTTGGACAGCAAAAGATGTGCTGCTCTAATACTGAATTCTGTTGTTTGGTGTGGATCTGTGCAGTAGTCGGGTGTGTTTGCAGCAGATCTACTTTTCCCAGAGGTCTGTTGGCATATATTGACTTGTAGATGAGTTTTTGCAAATAGCCCAATTTCAAGATGGTATGAACGGGATGTAAACCTTCCAGAATGACCAGTTTGGCACCATAAGTTTGATTATTGCACAGGTGGCAGTTAGCAGCATTGAACAAAGTGCAAGAGATGATACAATAACTAAACAATATCGGAGTGTCACGGTAGTGTGGAAGGAATGTAGAAGAGAGACAATAAATAGACAAATGGGGTGTACAGCAGTGTAACAGTAAATTGGGAAAGGAATGAAAACCTCACGGAATAAGTAATATTGGACCATATGTAGTAAAATGTGAAAGGGTTGTAAACCTTACAGAATTATTATTGCACCATATGCATATCATGCACAGCAGAGAACAGCATTGAACCTCACTATATGTAAACTGCAGCTTATCGAACAGAGTAACAGGGCACAAGTGTGCCTAAGTGCAGGTGCTATTGAAAGCCCAGAGTGTAATATAAGAGGTATGGGGTAGTTCACCTGAATATTTTCATATTCCAAGTCACACCAAAAAGAGACAAACGTCTGCACAGAAGGAGAAATGGTTCTTATGAGGACTGCTGGAAAAGAATGATTGGTTCATTTTCATGTTTCTGCAGATCCCACCAATAAATGCTAAATGCGGATCTGATCTCAGGTAAAATTGACCCCATTTACTCCATGACCCTCATTTTTTCATATGACTAGTCTCTGGACTGTAACCACCAAAGATTTTTCATGACCTGCATTTGCACATGGTCATCAGATACAGTGGCTTGCAAAAGTATTCGGCCCCCTTGAACTTTTCCACATTTTGTCACATTACAGCCACAAACATGAATC
>JBBPDC010000039.1:7010256-7036726 GCA_037974485.1 Hemigrammopetersius urotaenia | reverse complement strand
AATGAGGACTTACAGGATTACATTAAATCAAAGAGAGAAATAAATGAATACATTGTGAATAAATGTAAATCAAACAATGATTGCAGATAAAGGAATACATTTAAATCTTCCCCAACACACGCCTCACACCCATAAGATTAGAAACCTTTAGTTCCTGAGTCATTTGAGAAAGAGAGAGACTTGTGAGATACTTTCTCGTGAGTACTTTCTCTTCTGCAATAGGCGTGTCTGTGTGTCTTACAAGCATAATGCAGCTCAGTTCAACATTAAGTTAAATATCTATATTTTCCGATATGAATATCTTCCTCTCCTCCATGTTTGGCTTGTATCAAGATTTTTTTGCTATGAGGCTGCTGCTGAGAACAGTACAGCAGTAAATAAACATACTTGCGAAATGTATGTATAGATTGTGAGTGCTGCAGCCAGATTTGTTCACTAGAACAAAGTTTCAGTTCAGCTTATTGTATTTCAGATTTGCCAATATGGACCTTGCTTTGTTAATATGATAATCCTTTGCTCTAGTACTGTAGGTCAAGAGGTCATTAACAGAGTCGCTCTAGAGAGCAGACAGGCAGGTCGAGACCGAGAGGAGATCCGGTCAGAGGAGATGGAGCAGGCCATTTCAGAAGCTGTGTACAACAATAAGAATAGTAAGTACCATTCTGTGTTCATTCATACAAAACTTAACACGGTGGTTACCATCCCTCTTTCTGGAAATCTGCTTTCCTGTAAAGTTTAGTTCCCGAATGCATCCAACATGCTGCTTCCTCTGGCCACTAATGCATGTGCTCAAGCAAACAAGGACTTCTGAAGAAGTTAATGAGCAAGGGCAGGTGTGACGGGTTGTAGTTATATTTAGAATCTGCAGGAAGGTAGATATCCAGAATCAAAGCCATTTTTACATGTTTTGGGCCAGAATATGAAGAATCCACCGCGGACAATCTTATATACCCTTTGAGGAATAATCAGTATTTATAACTGATTAATGGAATGCAGTTCAGGAAAAAAACAAAAGTAATGTCCTGACTCTTCCAAAACACTTGTTTTCAGAGAAAAAAAAAATAATTTTTCCAAATCACTCACTAACTTCTGAATTAACTTTGATTTTCAGGTGGATTCTACCATTCCAAGATAATCTCTGAAAAGAGAATAGTTCATTTTGTGCCCTTCCTGCCCCTGTGTCGGCGCCATGTGGAACAATGTGCCCAGCGGGAGCTGTGCCAACGTGGTGAGTGCCAGCGCAGAGATGTGGCAGTGGCAGTAGGGGGCGCCATGAACTATGTGCCGCAGGATCGACAACAGTTCTCAAGTACAGGGTGCAAACTAGTACCTGCTAAAGTCAATCTTTTCCTCTGAGGACAATATCCGCGGACACACATGAACTTCAGACCACCAAGAACATCAATTCAATCCTCAGGAGCAGCAAACAGGCTTTTGTGGAGAACTGGTGAGTTGTGGGGTGGCCTGAAATCCAAACTACAGCTTTGAACGCTGCCTTTTTGAAACACTCAGTTCACAGTTGGGATCAAAGTATCTTCATGTAGATACTGAATGCCTCGCTGGCGAGGACTGATTCTAAAAAGCTGGCAGAATTCAAAAGCTGCCTCAAGTGCCAAATCACTGTTCTGGCTCCGAGCACATGGACAGTTTCTGCTGTTGATCTTTTGAGTGGGCAGATGCTCAGAGCTGCAATCAGCTGACTTGGCAGAGTTTTAAATCAAAAGGGAACAGCTTTTGCTGGCTGCAGCAAAATATGCTGACTGAGTACAATTGAGCTGGTTTTAAAAATCAGGAATTTTCAAGGTATTATTAATTTATTTTCCCAAAAAGGCCTATGGAGAAGTAAGTACTGTATACGTTTTTACCAATAGGTGACACTGTTGTAACATTTGGTGTGCAGCTAAGCCATCTCCCATTCTTAATTAGATATGAGTGTATTGAGTGGTGGAATATAAGTGTTGTTGGTGTATTTTTAGCATATTAGCAAGCAATATTCCCCCACTAATTAGGGACCGTGCCATTAAACGTTGTTAAATGAGTGCAAGCTGCACAGTGCACATCATTTGAAAATGTATTTCTAGGGTGGGCTTATTCACATAATAATGATGTACTGAATGAAGTATGCATGGATAAAGCTGTGGGTTGTGAATAGGAATGTATGCAAAAGAGCAAAAGCAGCTTTAAAGATTCAGTCTCAAGGTTTCAATTCAAATGAATTTAATACTGAAATGTCTGTAACAATCAACAATAACATGCCATGTTCTTTTAGTATTAATTTAAATTCTTTTGAAATAACTTTTGCAGTGTTTTGTTTACATTTGCTTGGTACATGATTTGACCATTGTACTTTTCTCTGACCAAGGGTTATGTCTCATTTGTAGCTATCAGTTTGTTCATGGCCAGTGCCAAACATTCAGTTGACACTCTCTGCCTTGTGGGGGATTAAGTATGGTGTAAATATATAAGTAATGTGCTTTTATTAATACACGTCCAGTGCAAATTTGCACCATATGTTATTTGATTTTGTGTTTATGTATTCCCAAAAAATTCCAACAAAAAAAGGGAACAAAAGTATTCAGACACAAGATTGAATAGAGGACTTCTAGTAATGCTGAATATTGTCACATCTCCCTCCATGTTCTCCCAAGCACTCCAAGCAAAGGGAGAACAGGGAGAACAGAGACACATTCAAAATAAAACTAGGATGACGGTTGACCAGCAACTTAGTACCTACCATACATCCCTAAACCCCCAACACCCAATTACAAAACTCAAGGTTCCCTTGAGCACACCGGCAGCTGCAACAAATCATGATTTAAACACAAACCCTGTGTGCTCAAGAAAAAGAAAGCCAAAACAAGAACCCCCTGGTGGCCTCTAGCAGCCACCCACAGTCACTGACCCCAGATCTGACAAATATTGTACCAGATATTATAAAAGATGTTAATATAGGTTGAAAAGAAATCCCAGCAATAACAATAAGGGTGAAGAAACATCTTAAAAGTATCAACTGCGTTCCAATCATTGTTTCTATACTGCATGAAAAGTATCCTATTAACGCTAGCATTTAGAACAAATCAGACCTTTTGGGAAGAAATCCTCACTGGTCAGGCAAAACAGAACCTGAACCTTTCCAGCAGTATTTCAGTTTATGTTTGGAGAAAGAGGAGTTTTATGAGTGATCTCAAAACACCATACTCTCTGAGAAGTACAGAGGTCGGAGCATCATAGAGAGGACTGCATCAGTGGAAACATGAATGAATGGATGGGAAATTTTTTGAAACTAATTGTATTTGCAACAATGGACTAATGTTTTTGATTTGTTGTGTCTGAATACTTATTTCCCCATGAAAATACTTGTTCCTCATTGTGTGTCCAACAGTATCCTCAAATACCTCCTAATTAGTGAAATGACTACTTCCACCTCTATAGCAAGGCCTTCTCAATAGAATGGGATGCTCTGGAACAGCTGCACATGAGCCTAAGGACACCATGTTGACTGCCCAGCATCACTGCTTCACCTCATGAATGGGTTAAAAATGCAGAGATAGAACTTCACTGTGTGTTGTACTTGTATAACACTGCATGTGACAAATAAAGAATCTTCTTCTTCTTCTGACTAGTGGGGTATAAAGCCCCCCAGCACTGGAGATCAGTAAAACTTCCTTTTGAGTGATAAGAGTACTAAAGGGTCCAAAACTAATCGTCCAATATCAGTAACCTCACTTGTGGCTGAACGTCATCAAATCCTCACTCAGTTTCAGTTTTCAGTGTTGGATGAACAGATGTCTGCAAACTTCTGGACATAAAGTGTTTGACAGCTGATTGGTGCAAACCATGAAGAGGAAAAATAAATACTGGACATTACGGTGCCTGAAACAAGCCAAATTAAAAGCCTTTTGTTTTACTGTGCATGTTGTGTTTTGCTTATCCTTCACATTTCTTCTGTTTATTTCCATTTTGCGCTTCATTGATTTAAACACATCTCTGTCTGCCTTGAGTAGAAACATGAAGGAGAAAATATGGTGGGAGCAAAGACTTTGCTCTGCAGACATTCAGTAGGTATCCGACTGATACTAGATCAGTACGTTCACGCTTAAGTTGGCTGATATGGCCAAAATATAACATCGGGATACTTTTTGACAATACACTATTTTGACGATGCATGATTACATTTTTGATTATCTGCAGTTGATGTAAAATAACCATTGCCACATTTAAAAATAGACATTTTTATTCTTCGTTTTGTACACTGTACTGCACTAAATTCAATTAAAATGTCTCGTTTAGGCTCCCAATTTACTGAAATATTGTTGGTTCTTTAAAATACAGTAAACCCCCACTTCAACGCAGATCAAAAGTCGCGGTTTCATTCCATTGTGGATTTTTGCGAAGAACCCAACTAATAATTATTCGCTGAACCCCCGCACTAACTCGGAAACTGCACATACCTCTGCATTTCTGGGCCTCGTCCGCCACGCCCCCTCATACTCTTGCTGGGTTGCTAAGCACTGAGCCCAAACAACCCACTAATAATTTTGTAATATAAATATGAATGTAAATTCAGTTACATTTTCATCTTAAAAATAACTACATTTTTGGTACTGTCAAGAAAGAAAGCACTTGGAATGGTGAAATACCGCTGCGCTCAGAGGCAGGAGGTTTGAAACTAGCCAATTTGAGAATGGAGTTCCGTGTAAACTGTACAGTACGGATACGGGTTACCTTTACAAGGGCAATGTATTAGGCTGAGTTTAAAATGAAATTTAAATGTTCTGGGAGTGTATTTGGGGGCATATTTAGGAATTGCAGTATAAAAATAGGCATATTAGGCATTTTTTACCTCATCACACCATTCACGGTTTTTCACTATATGCGGGTGCTCTTGGAACGTAACCCCCACGATAAGCGGGGGTTTACTGTACTGATAGTATGTGTGCTCAGAAAAGTGTGTAATTTATAACAATAACACAACTCTTCAGGATCCCAGAACTCTTCAGGATAAGTGATACTTGTGGAATGGTTTGCTTTGTTAAAGCATGGTCAGACAGAGTATACCCTCTTGTTATAGATCTCCTCAATTGTGCTTCGTGAATATGGGGCAAGCTTTCATCTCTTTCTGATGGAAGATCTCTGTTAGATTTTCCCCCATCCTCCTCCTGCCACAGGAAATTAGCTGTTTCTCAACAGGAAATGAAGAGGTGTCAGGCGGTGTGTGTGTGGCTGTGTTCTTAGGAGAAGGAGATTCAGCCTCAGAGAAGCTGACTTAAAGCTTTTAATGGAAGGACTTAAACAAAGGTTTTCAGCGGAGGATAAAGGTCTTACAAGTTAGCTTTTCTCTGTTACACCTGCGTACAAAGCCCTGACATAATACCCACTTTGACGACTTCATCAGTTCCCATCTTTATGTGCGGGGAGGAAGACCAGGGAGTGGAGCATCTCGGGCTGAATGGCCTTTCACCTCGGTGTAGCGTTTAAGGAAGGATTTTCCAATGTTACAATGCTCTTACAAAAAGCCGGCCAATATAATACCACAGTGACCCCCCTCTCCCTTTTCTCCACTCTTGGTTTGACCCCCGTGCCCTGGTTCACACGCTCTCCAGGATGGCTGTCCTTGCCTGGCCTCTGGCCCTTCCATTCGGACACCTCTCCCCTTCCATTCCAAATCAGGTTTAAAAAGGCACCTCGCTGCCTCCCCCCGGCAACAATGGCCCACGGCTCCCCCTCAACATCTGTGAGCTCCCCTCTGTCTCCTCATTTTCTCCCTAACCACTCCATTATTGGCTCCCTTTCACTTGTAAATGCGGCTGGTCACAGTGCTGATGGGGCTTTCATGTGCATGGCCTGGGTCAGGGGAGAGCCAGCGGCCGGCTGAGGGGTGGGATAGGGGCTGGAGGAGGCCATGTGTGGGCCAGGGATGAGGGACAATCACCACAAAGAAGGGAAATCCTTTTGGGGTGCAGTCATTCGGGACGGTTGGCAAAGCCAACTTTTGCTTTCCTCTGGTCAGAGCTCCACTAAAAGTACAAAAGTGGGTTGAAATGATGGCCCAACTATTGATTTCACCCTATCTAGGAATCAGTGTGTGTTGTGTGGGAGGCGGTTTAGTTAATAGGCATTAGTCAGAATTACAACTTAAAGTAAGTTTGCACAGTCTGGCATTCCCCAACTTCATTTTGAGCTCTTTTACAAAGATCAATATCCATTTTGTCTCACAAAATGTTTCCAATGTATCAATCTCTTTCGCCATCACTGGGGGATTGCATGCCGTTTCATCTCCATTCTCACCATAACAATGGGTGGTCTCTGTGGCAGTGGAGTCTCCAGGACAACAGGTGAACAAAGGGCGAAGGGAGGAGGGAATGCAGGGAGAGGGCTGCGAGGGGGCAGCCGAGATGCCCTTGGCCTCTATGTGGTCAGTAGGGGATGTGGGCCTCTCAAGGACATGGGAGAAAATGGGACACTCTTGCCATAACCTAAAATGATTGATAAGCCTCCAACCCTGGGAGAATCCCCAAACTCTTAAAAAAAGGAGAAGAAACTCTTTGACGTCACATTTCTCTCTGCGGATGATATATTGCCTCATTTGCTCTCACAAGAAGTAGCCCCAACGATAAGAGCATATTCCACTTGCACAGCAGTGTGGCAGCTTCTCATTTCAGCCCACTGGCTCTCTCAACAGAACAAGGTCATAAAACCTTTCAAATCAGTGCAGCAGGCCTTTCAGTTCACATTAGTGTCTTTAGATCATTGCTTTGGTCATATATTTAAACGTTAAAATGCACAGTCTGGCTGCATTTTGCAAAAGGGACAAAAATGCCAAATTAAGAAATTGAACTAAAATCTGAACCAGTTTTCAATGTCCTGAACGTTTCTGAATTTGTGTAATCATTTGCTGAAGGGCTAATAAGAAGTTGCTACAATTGCCAAGATAATCTTGATACCACAAACAACACCACTGTTTCATGATTGCAGCCACTGGGTCTCTGTGTGTGCCTGTATTACGACAATTTGGCTGTTAAACTACTATGTACATTAAATCTGTTTCATTATTTCCATAACACTTGTTTTAACTAAATTAACAATTACAAATTTGATTCAGGTGTAATGTAGAGCAAGTCAACAAACGTGCCTGTATAATTTTTAATAAAAAAGAGAACACAAAATGACCTTTTAAAATGTTCGTTTAGAGCTAAGTGAAATTGTAGCCATTTTTTTTTTACCGTTTACAGTGGGTGCTTGTGTTTACTTTGGCATGATAGTCTGTTCCTGCCACACACACATACACACACACACACTATTTAGGGGAAGCTGAAACATTAAAAAGTAAATGTATAGAGTTTCATACTCATTTTGATACAGAGTTCAGCTGTGTATATTATTTTAAATAATATTAGCTAATTTCATTCATTATTAATTGATATGTTAGGGTTAATAGCTACTTTTCTAATGTGTTATATATTTTTCTTTCTTTCTTTCGTGTGTCATGCTGACAACCAGCTCTGGAGTTAATTAAGAGTTATTATTCTATATATGTTATGTTATATATACAAATATTTTAGTTTTTCTTAATTGGAGTTGCACTCAAAAATGCACCTCTACCTTAAATGTATCACAGTACATTTTTTTATTTATGATTACATCACTCTGACTGTTTTCTCAGCATGCCAGAGGTTCACTGAAGATTCGACGATCAAAGAACACGCGGGTGTTCTCTCTTTATGACGTCAGATGTTATTTCAGTGATTATTACGCTAATGTAATGTAACAAAACGCGGGAAATGGGCCACTAATAACAATGGGAAGCACAAATGACATGTAAAAACAGTTACATATTTAAAAGGGGGTGTACTTTTAGAAACAGACAGATACAGGCAAACAGGTAAATAAATAGCAAATAAAACCAGATAAATTCAGCACCTGTGCCACTTCCATCTCCTTTAAAATGAAGAGATTGGTATGACAACCATTAACAGGGATAAAACTGCCTCTTTGAAGTATTTAGACAAATGTGACCTACTAAAATAATGATAAAAAAAAAATACAAATTCGAACAACCTGAATACATGTATGCATTACGCCAGGGTGATCACAAACTATAAATATTGTGAGTTCAGTCCTTTTTCCCGTTTTTCCTTTTTTTAAAAAAAATCAAAAGATTTGCCAAGTGTGCATAGTCCTAATCTCGTTTAATCCGATTGGATTAACACGCCATGCCATTGTTCGCCTGTCTTCTAGTCTTTGGGTCTCGCTATTCAGAGACTATAAATAAATACATATGAGACAAAATCGTTCAATCGCCCCCCTACTGACCCAACTGAGTTCTTAGTCAACATCACATTTACATCATTTGTAAGTATATGTTACCATTATTCACTTCGTAAAAGGTACAAGGAATTCAATGAAAATTAAATTCGAAACAATAATAATATTTATTTATTTAGATAGTCCATGTTGTAAAAATTAAATACGCCTATAAGACGTGTGCTACAGGCTTTTTGAAACACATTTCATTTGAAACGAACAGTAGCATTCATTTATTATTTTAAGCTCTAATTAACATAATAAATTGATTAAACCCATGCAAAAAAACAAGGTTTAGGGGTAAACAATACAGGCTTGTGAACAGTCACAGTTCTTATATTAGTAGTTTTACCAACATATCTCGTTTGCAGAATTTGAAAAAAAAACTGGACAAGCAGTAGTGATAATGCTTTAAATTTTTGCTTGTGTTTTTCTGCATGCAAAACAATATGAGCAGGTTTTATTGCATTGCTTATTTTTAACATTGAAAAATGGCAAAGAGTGAAAAAGAAAGGGTGTTATCGTCCACAAGTCCTGAATTAGAATTGGTGTAGAAATGAACTCCAGAAGTCCTGAATCCTGAGTCTTGAAGAACTTTGCGGATGGAGCACTTTGCGGATTTAATGGTGGAGTTTGTGCGGCAGATGTGTGGGAGCCAGCAGCAACAGATGTCCATGCACAATTCTCGATTTAACGTTTGACATTTTACAAGAATTGCGTTTGGACAATCAGCAGCTTGGGCTCGTAGAAAGAAGCACAAACTGTAGCTCCAAAAGATAAAACCCCCAAAACAAGCATCGAAATGTTGGCTTTCTGTCGTTTTCCTCCAAACAGACTAAGCAGGCCTTTAAATCTGCTGAAGCCTCCAGACTGCTTGGGCAACACATTTTGTAAGCTTTTGTTTCTTAAATTTGTTTCATTTCCCAGAATTCACATTAAAATAATCTAAAACGATTTACTTACTGTAGCATAACATCCCCATAAGCATATAGATGTAAATGCATCCTGCTCTAGAATAATAATAATAATAAAACACAAAAAGATGTCATATTTCAGTTAAGAATTACCCTACCAGTTGTAGTAGCAGCAGTAGATTTACATTTGGAAACAAAATAAAATAAAATAGAAACAAAGTAGCCATTCGTTTCCGTAAAAAAATAATTTATAATTTCGATCCAATCTGCAGGAATGTGGGAGTTCGTCTAAAACAAGAAAATTAAAATAAAATAAATGGTTAAATTTGATATATTGTAAAATAACATACTGAACGTTCGAAATGTTCCAAATTTCATCAAAATCGCTCACGCGGGCTAGCTGGTTAGCCTAGCTCAGGGACCGCCGTTCGCCATTTCTGCACCTGTGTGCTGCTCCTTCTGCAGCACTGGACCAGAAGAAAAGCAGCCACAGAAGTGTGGAGACCCTCCAGGTGTCGAGCACCGACTGCGGAGTCTTGTCTCGGCGTTGCCGGCTCCGGTGGCGCCTCTCCCGGCTGGAACTGGAGGCACCTAGCCTAGCTATAACGCTGGATCTTTATGGTGTGCGACTAAAATGGCAGTGAGAGTGAAGTTCCAGTGCATCCCAGGTAAAACTGTTGTACTCTCTTCTCTTGAAGCAGCAGGAGCAGCAGCAGCAGCAAGTCCATGAAGACCTCCTCAGCAACAAGCTGAGGATAAAATATCCAGGAGAGCAACAGGAGAGAGAGAGTGAGAGAAAGAGAGAGAGAGATGGTCCCGTTTTAAAAGAGGAGCCGAGGCGCCTGAGCTGCTGCCCAGACGGAGCAGAGGGCTGGGACTGGGGCTGGTGGTCGCCTGGTACGAGATTTGAACAGCAGCACCAGGGTGATAAATGGGCATTGTGTGATGATGAAGAAGAAGCAGCAGCAGAAGAAGAAGGGGTGATGAATCTCCTCCGTCTCTCTTTCTTTTCTGAGCAGCAGCTGCGCTTGGACCAGCAGCAGCAGCAGCCCTTTAAAGAACACTGGCTATTTTCTGCTCCGAAGCAATTACAATCCAGCACTGTGCATCTCTGTGCCATTAGGCTTTTGTGCACCCCAGTGACGTTGCCCTCTTTTTTCTCCTCTCTGCACCCACACAAGACTCGTACAAAAGGATTACCTGACACTCCATCACAAAGGGCTTGTTCATTAACAGTTTGTAAATGGGTTGTTTATATAGGCTCACATTAATTGCTTATTATTGTTATATCAATAAACAATGTCACTAAAAACAAATATATTACATAATGGTTGCTAATGTACTATACAAGCAATAATATTTATGTCATAATTGATACCATACAATACCATACATTGATATATCTATTTCCACAAAAGGATTACCTGACACTCCATCACAAAGGGCTTGTTTCATTAACAGTTTGTAAATGGGTTGCTGATATAGGCTCACATCCATTAGTTATTATTATATTCATAAACAACGAATGCCACTAATAATAATTATATTACATGATGATTGATAACATATTATAAAAGTTATTTTATTATATCATAATACCATAAAAAAGATCTATCTATATATATAAACTCTCTCTCTCTCTCTCTCTCTCTCTCTCTCTCTCTCTGTTGGCAGGTGCTTCATTCATAATGGTATATGGACCCATATTAATATCTTCTTATTATATTAATAAACAGTAATACAACTAATAATAAGTATAACATTATGATTGCCAATATACTATAAAAGTAATTTTAATTATAATAATATACAAGCAAGTATATCTATTTTTGCATTATTCTGTTATATTATATTCTGTTATAGTCTTTCTACATTAACATAAACCTAGTCATAACTTAACAGAGTTTTACAAAATTAACATAAGATCCAACAAGTAATTTGTTAATGGCTGAAGTGTAGTGAAGTGTATTATAATTAGTTATATACAAACAATTATATCTATTTTCACAGTACAAAAGGATTACCCTAACACTCCTACACAAATGTCTTTCATTAACTGTTCATTAATTTGTTGTTTTTAAGGCTCACATTAATTGCTTATTATTATAAAAATGATAAACGAATTATTATACTAAATAATAATAGTTAAGATACTATACATTAATAGTATTTTAGTTTTTATTATTAATAGTACAAAACATTTCTTATGTCTATATTAAAAGGATCAAATTAGTTTTTTCATAGAAACATTGCTGTTAATATTACGATATTAACATAAACATTTAAGATCCAAAGAGGAATCTGTTAAATTATTATTATATCAATAACAATAGTGCCACTAATACTAATAATGATATCACACGAGGATGGCTAATATACTATAAAAGTCATATTGTGTATATTACAATTACTATTATACAAACAATGATATCTATTTTAACATAATTATATTATTACATTAACATTTAAGTTCCAGAGGGGGATCTGGTGGAGTCTGAAGTGAGGTGATTAAAACCTGCAGGTGTTTCCAGCTGATAATGATATCTGCAGCAATTTCAAGGGAGCCTTTAGGACACTCTGCATGATTACAACAATAATACGCAATGATATTATGATTAATTAGATGATATTAAAGTTATTTAAGATTCAAAATGTGATTTGTTAAGGAAGGAACTGTGTGTGGGGGCCAGCATTTTGTATTGAAGTTATTTTTTAAAACACTTCTGCCAGATATTAAAACAGTCCAGTTTACTTAGTTTATGTGGATAATCTGCATAACACTGCCAAATAAATCACAGGACAAAAGTCATGCACATTTGCATCAGACAGAAGAATTTACAGCTCTGAACTTGAGGAATCGTAGCTATGCTCTGAAGGATTTTTTAAATGTAAATTTCTTAGTTCTGTGGAGACCCCCGGCGAAGCTGGGCGACTCAATGCTGAATAAATTAGCAGTTTTCCATCAGCCTAGTGTCCAGCCAGGCTCATGACCTCTGACCTCCTGGGGAAGGATTGGTGGAAGTATGAGTGAAGTAAACAGGGCTGACCACTGGAGAAAGAATAGCTCGAGTGTGTATTTTTAAGGCTTTGCAGCCAGAAAGCAAGGAATGTGTGTCATAAGGGTTCTTTTTTGAAATGAGCCTTTTCTCCTTCCCCTTCTGTCTCTCTTGAAGTGAGATCTTCAGATGATCTGAAGCTTTAAGTCAGATTTGCTGCCTTTCATTCATGAACCACCTGTTTGACAACCTCTAAAGTGGCCCATATGTTCCATGTTACTGTTTAAGATCTGTTTTAAAATGTTAGCTTTAATTATTCCATGATGGTGAATTCACCTAATTGACGTTTCAATCTGAAGCCTTTCACACCATGTCTACATTTGGCGTTATAAGAGACGGGGATGGAAAAAGCTTTATTAACACTGAAAAACAGAGAGTTGATGTTTTGCTGGCACTAAAATCATGAACATTACAGTATAAAGTCATTCACAAAGTTTAGCTGACTGCAACTCAAAGCTGGACTTCCATGCCTTTATTCTGAGGGTAAAGTGCTTTAAAGAGTCAATTTTCTACTTTATTTTTTATTGTGTAGTTTTGTATTACTTTTTGAACCTCCCTTTATTCCTCATATTTATATACTTCAATTACTGTGGTTTTAGTCCTGGTATATGTAAATGTTAAAAAGCTACCCAGGCTGGAACATTACTTATATATATGAATGCATAGGGTCTATGTTAAACTGAAATGGTACACTACTGAATGGTTTGGTCCCATCCTCAGATTTAAACAATTTAAACAATATGCTGCTTTTATAGTCTGTAGCAACACATTTTTTACCCACAAAGGCTCAAACTATTTTCTTAGAAAAACAGATATCAGGTCTGTCTTTAGTGTGTTGACATTCACTTTTTGTTGGAAAAAACAGAAGGTATCACTCAATTCTTACAGAATTCTGTTTCATGTACCATTGGATAACATTTAATTCAACAGGATAATTATCCCAAGCATTCTTCAGAATTGTGCCAAAATGATGTCCAGTCCAAAGAAAAGCAAAAGGTTTTAAGAATCATCTCTTGAGTCTCCAGATTTTCCTGACATGGGACAAGCTGGACTGACAAGTTCAAAATGAGCATCCAGCAAATGAGACAGAACGGTTTGCATGTTTATTAAAGTGCTGGGAGGGTTTGGACACAAGTTCGTTCCAAAGGTGGCTGGAAAGGACGCTGCTCATTAGTGGTTGATTTATAACTATCTGTGTCTGCAGCCCACTTAAAGAAGTATTTAAGGGCAGTGACTTTCACATTAGTCAAGATAGATGAGGCTGTTTTATCAGAATATGTGTTCCTTAAGGAGCCAATGCACTTTCCTTGTGTTTGTCTACCAGATGCTATACAAATTTAGAGTAGGTTTAATAAAAACTATGAAGAGCTAAATTCCATGAGGTTCTCATGGAACCAGGCCTTCATGGGAAGTTCAGGATCTCCACATCCTTACACCTGAGACTTACTCGTTACTTCATATTAGTTTTTTAGAGTGACACAAAAACCAAGTAATCTATTTTTGTGCTAAAATCCCAGAACAAACTCACTTTTGGGAGACCATGGTATCAATCAAAGCTCATTACAATCAAAAACAAACCTCACTGGAGAACCTTATTTGAGGTTATTATCCACTTATACTATATGGACCAAATTTTTGGGATATCTGCCCATTACAACGGATTTTCATTACATTACATTTAAATTCGTAGACTTTAGTATGGAGTTGGTCCCTCTTTACAGCTATAACAGCTTCCACTCTTTTTGGAAGGCTTTCTATCAGATATCAGAGCGTTTCTGTAGTAATCTGTGCTTATTTGTTCTGTCCAGCATTTATGAGATCAGACACTGATGTTAGACGAGAAGACTTGTCTCACAATCTCCATTCCAGTTCATCCCAAAGGTGTTGGATGGGTTTTAGGTCAGGGCTCTGTGTGGGCCAGTCAAGTTCTTCCACACTGAACCCATCCACCATGTCTTTATGGAGCTTGCTTTGTGCACTGGGACACAGTCATGCTGGAATAGAAAAGGTTGTTCCTCAAACTGTGTCCACAAAGTTGGAACGGCATTGTCTAAAATGTCATGGTATGATGAGGCATTAAGATTTCCCTTCACTGGAAGTAAGGTGCCTAGCTCAAACCCTGAAAAAGTATTGGCTGTCCCAATACATTTGTTGATATAGTGTAATTGTCCTTGTTTGAAGCAGTTAACAGATAGTTTCAGCAAAAATACCGGAGATCGGAAGAATTAGAAGTCAAAGACGAAATACTTTTAGTGAAAGAAGGCTTTCACTCTGAACATGCCATCCATAACAGTTAAGTATTTATGTATACAACCAAATTATATTCCTCCTGTCTTCCCCATTCCTCTGTATACCTGAGGGAAGTTCTGTTGCTATGTAGACTAGAAACCACATGAACATGCGAGTCTTCCTGTATTTAACCCGTGGCAATATTACTTAGGATATCTTTTTAAGCTGTTTAAGAGATATTCAGATCATATTCACAGTTTTAAAATGTCCATACTGTAACATTTTTACAGTACTGTATATCAACACTGAGGTGTGGAATATTTCAACTCCAGGTTCTTCCCTGTTAGTCTTGAAAACTCTGATAAGCTTTCTGCACCCATGTCATGGAAAAGTTGTGTAACTAATCGAGAAAAATGTATGCGTGTTACATTTAATATACTATAATTTGATGGGCTTGTACACATCAATGCATTATGGGCAGCGTATTCAATCAAACTAAGTTCACATTAATGTGAACAATAAATATGACGGTAAAATACTGCGGTTCTGTAGCCAATTACCACAGCCGAGTTTCAGAATGCTGTCAGATGAGAAATCCTCTAACAGACTGAGTAACAATCAGTCAGAAATGTGTGACTGGTATCAAAGGCCTGCTAAAGGCTTACATCATATTATAATCAAACCTGTCCGTCACAAAATGTTCCTTTTTCACACTACAAATAGAGGTGTGCGATAGCAGGTGTTGTTTTTGTGATTTGACTGTTTAAGTCAGTTCTGTGTCTGTTCTTCAATAAGCTCTTGAGGTTTTCTCTCTGTACTCCTGCTTGCTCCTCTTCTGCCCCCTGGTGGAGATGCTTGGAGCTGCGGCTCTGTGAGCTGTGTGAGTAGAAGGTCCACACTTTGCACCAAAACAGAGTTTAAAATAGTCTGCTCTTCTTTGGAAAATCGTCCCAAAACGTGTCTTTCCACCGGTGTTTTCCCTGAGGGTCGGCCTATACCAATTCGGAGCCGTGGCATAACCTGTGGAAAGGGTAAAAAGCAGACAGCAGTAATACTTTAACCCCCAAAAAGGTTTTCATTTAGTTAATCATTTAATTAATCTTCTGACTTATCACTCATTACCATTATAAAACTAATATGTAGTTATGAGAGTGAGGAATATAAGAGCTTACAATTGCAATTAGCATTTAGCTTAACGTATAGATATATTTAATAAAAAGGAAAAAAAGGAGACTCACATCAGTTTGAAGACAATCCACACAGGATCGGACCCCATTGTGACCCCTGTCAACACAGGGATGAAAAAAGCACAGACTGTTTCTCAGTTCTGCTACAGAATTACATTATTTGCAAATTCAGACACACTTGTTCCACCGAATAAAAGTGTTCCATTAAAATAAAGTGTTTAGCAAAGGCCACAATTCTTTTCTTTTTTTTGCCAATAACCACATTTCAGAATCATTTTTATGTCATAAAGTTGTGGATTCAAATCCCAAATCTGCTAGTGGCACCACTGAGGCACCCGAGTAAGGTACCGTGCCCACACACCCAGACGCTGTGTTCATGGCTGCCCGCTGCTTCACTTGGTGAATGTGTTAAATATAGAGGAAGAACTTCACACTGCTCACGTATGACAGAATGGTCACTTTACACATAAAATGTATGCTCTAAATGGGCCCGGTGTGTCATGTTTTTGTTTCTCTCAGTGAAAAATACAATGTTATGAAATGGGTTCACTAAAATGATGTTCAACCCAGAACAAATATATAAGCTGTTTTTTTTTAATATATTTTATACCAAAGTAATTAATTCTGGAAATTTGGAATTACTGAAGCATAAAAAGAGGAAAAACAAGGATATATTTACTCATCGATTAACACTAGATGGAGCCATTACACCAAAAGAAGGACTTCTAATGTAGGATTTGGGTGCCTAGAAACTAATGTCAAAAACACTTAGTATTATTTCAGTTGCAAACTAGTCTGTATACAGAGAAAGCGTTTTGAACATTTAAGTTTTTATGCATCAAATTCTACAGTAGAAGTTTGACAGATGATGGAAACACAAAAGAGAAGTCTGATCTGTATAAATCATGAAATTCTGACTGACATAGTTGCCTTTTTCTTCATTTAATAAAACTAGAAACTGGCTGATTAGCTTTCTTGCCTCCTAGGAACACTATATGGCCCAAAGTATGTGGACACACTAATTACTGAGATCAAGAGTTTCAACATTACCTAGTACTAACAGGTATTTAAAACACCATTTATACAGCCATGCAATTGCCATAGACAAGCACTGGCAACATAATGAAGGTTTTGGATGTGGCACTGTAATAAGAAACCACTTTTGCTAGTCAGCTTGTAAATGTTCTGTTAGGCTACATCTGTCCTGATCAAGTCTAATTTTTTTTTTTTTTTTTAATTTCGAAGTGTCTAGGAGCAACAACAGTTCAGGCACAAAGTAGCACACCATTCAAACACACTGGGCCTGGATGCAACATCAGCAAAAAACTGTGTCAGGAGTCACATTTAGCACAATTGTATGCTTCCAGCTTTGTGCCAATAGTCTGGGGTAGCATGACTGTGCCCCTGTGCACAAAGAGAGGTCCATAAACACTTGGTTTGATGAGTATAGTGTGGAGCGAGACAGTTCTATAAGCAATCTCATAGTTTTGGGAGAAAAAACAATTCAGGTGTCCACATACTTTTGGACATACTGTGTTCTTACTAGATTATAAAGTAAAGTGCCCCCTTATAGTCATGTGTGAACATTTACATTTACAGCATTTATCAGACGCTTTTATCCAAAGCGACTTCCATTCCTTAACTACAGGGGACAGTCTCCCTGGAGCAACTGGAGGTTAAAGGTCTTGCTTAGGAACCCAGTGGTGGTGCTGAGGGTAGGATTCGAACCCATGACCTCATGGTCCGGAGGCAAGTATCCTACCCACTGAGCTACCACCACCCCCAGCTAACACACCACAGCACAACACACAGTATGAACAATGTAAAATTCTTTCACTGCATTTAACCCATTCACCAAGTGAAGCAGTCGGCAGCCAGGTACATAGCCCCCGGGGAGCAGCGCATGGGGAACTTCACTGATGACACTAGCTGTCTTCAGATTAGATTTTCTTTACAGTATTAAAATGTAAACAAAAACACTGAAGGTGACAGTGGAGTAATTGTGAAATGCCAAAGGTTTGTTTATTTTCCTCTGGGGAGGAAAATGAAACCTTCACATAAACTTAAGGTGTCTCTGACCTTGCACTCCCACCATGTTTGATGCCAAGTTTCCCGAGTGGTTTGTCAAGTTCATCATGAATCAGGACAATGTGTTCAGGCTGAACAGAAAATTTGCTGGCTGGGGAAAAAACCCAAATAGGTAAAACTCCTCTTTTATTCATAAATACAGCACACTGTGGAACACCAACTTATTATTACAACTTTTGTATCCATAATTAAAGAAAAAGGCATTAATTACATCAGTAATTAATGTGGTAGATGGACATCCTGTCTGTTCTCACTCACCTGCCTTCGCCACACTGACCCCATTGACATTCATGAGCAACTTCGGGCAGAGAAGCACAAGCTGGGTGTCCTGATAGGCTGAGACGATGACCTCTCCTGACACCTGTCGGTCTGACTTCCACTGGTCAGCCACTCCAAGACGCTCTGCCAGTGCTGCAATGGCGGCCATGCCAACACTGTGCCGTGACCCGTTCATCCCAGGGTTTCCAAGACCTACAACCTGAAAGACATGCAATATTTGTGGAAATATTCAGGACCAATTTCCTTTATTCAGCTTTTAAAGTAAAGTAAGTAAAGTAGCCCTTATACTCAAACATGAATACACCACAGTAAGGCACACAATGTAAACAATGTCAAATTCTGTCCCTGCATTTAACCCATTCACCAAGTGAAGCAGTGGGTAGCCACTGGCAGTCCTGGGATTCAAACCCATAACCTTTTGATCACAGGGGGTCAACTCCCTAACCACCGGCCCACCAGCAGCCCAAAGCTTTAATCTCTATTAAGGAAACCAAAGGGTGCCCAAATCCAGATCTGGAGGGTGTTTGTGTCCAGCACTGTTTAGTGGTTCACCTCCTCAAACAACTAATCCTGGCAGTTGACAGGTCACTTGTGAATAACCAGGAGTGTTTGCACAGGGAAATCATCCAGTGTGAAGCTACTGTGCTGGACCCTGTGGACTGGAAACAGGCACCTCTGGTTAAACTGGTTTTAAGTCATGCAACACCACTGTCCACTAACATTTTTTTTAAAAAGAAGAAGAATCATCATCTTGTCATCAAATTGGTTGTTCTGAACCTTTATATCACAGCTGTCTTTGCTTTGGGGCAAATTTGACTATAATGCCAAGTACAGTATATGGACAGAAGTATTCAGACACTGTTTTTAAGGTTTTAGGCTAGGCCCCTTACTTCCAGTGAAGGGTAATCTTAATACTTTAGCATACCAAGACGCTTTGGACAACTCCATGCTTCCAACTTTGTGGACACAGGTTGGAGAAGAACCTTTTTTTCTATTCCAACATGACTGTGTCCCAGAGCACAAAGCACGCTGGATGAGCTCAGTGTGGAAGAACTTTACTGGTCCACACAGAGCCCTGACCTCAACCCCATCCACCACCTTTGGGATGAACTGGAACAGTATACTATCATGTAGTTTGTCCATATGGGTTGAAGAATAACTAAAAAAGTAACAACAGTACGTACCATTTTCCTCTTAGTGCTGCTGACTACATCACTGGCCATCTTAACACAAGGTACTGGACCTAACAGCACTCGGTTCATCAGTTTTAGTATCATCCGCTTCAGAAGCGTCATTGGTAATCTGAAACACTGTAACACCACAGCCCAGACTTTGCCCCTCACTGTGACTCTTCTCATCAGTGTAGATCAGACAAGCTGTTATTTACTGAGTTATAAAGGACGTAAAAATAGCTGTCATCTCTTTTACAACACTTTAGCAACCCTCTACCTCGTTCCTTCACAATATAGCTGGTTTTTATACCAGCTTTCCTCAATGAGATCAGATGTTTGTCTCTAGTGAAATACAGAACGAACCGTGAGCACAGCTACACACGTGCCTATGACACAATGGTTGCCAGATGTAGATTTTTTCCTCTTGTACATATAATACTCTCCGCTTCTCTCAATGTGTTTATTATTCGCTAAACCGCTTTAGTTCAACGTTTCGTAATTTCATGTATTTCTTGTTTATGTCTAGAGACGTATCTTAAATCGTGAAATCCAACAAAAGTTACTTCGCTGAGCTCTGCAAAACATGGCAACCTCACATTAGAACATATGACGTCATCTGTGCTGTAAAGGCTCTAGAAGGCTGACGCTGCCCTCTGCTGTCAAGGGGAAAATGTCCCGGGTAATTTTTATACATGCAGTATCCAACAGAGAAATAATACATAAATAGTAAAAAATGTTTTGCGGGACAACAAATATACGAGTAAAAAATATTTTGGAGACACCAAATAAAATAGTCAAACATGTTTGCGACACCAAATAAAATAGTTAAAAATGTTTCGGGACACCAAATAAAAGAATAAAAAATTTTTGGGGTACATCTAATGAATATAAAAATATAAAACTCTACATTACAAAAATATGTTTGATTTCCCTTAAAAATTAAATGATTAAAATTATATTATTTCC
Source organism: Hemigrammopetersius urotaenia (assembly GCA_037974485.1). Lineage (NCBI taxonomy): Eukaryota > Metazoa > Chordata > Actinopteri > Characiformes > Alestidae > Hemigrammopetersius > Hemigrammopetersius urotaenia. The sequence continues at coordinate 7,016,531 of JBBPDC010000039.1, read as the reverse complement.
GCATGATATTATGAATACATTTTCATATATTACACTTATTAATTATAATAATTATTATTATTACATGACATTACACATTACATATAAACAACAACAATATTAAAACTGCTACTACTAATAATTATAGAAATAACAACAGTAATACTAACAAACAACAACAGTAATATTAATACTAAATATGACATTTATTATTATTATTATTATTATTATTATTATTATTATATGACATTACACATTACAAATAAATGACAAAAATACGAATCCTAATACACTGCTACTACTAATAATAATAATAATAACAATAATACATTATTATTAGTGCTAATAGTAGTAATAGTAGTAGTAGAAATAGTACTACTGGTAGTAATAGTGTTATTGTTGTTGCTATTAGTGTTAGTATTATTGTTGTTGTTGTTATTATTTTAATTTTGTTAGCAATACTAGTAGTAATAGTTGCAGTAGTGGTAGTAGTAGTAATAGTAGTAAGAGTAATAGAATTGTTGTGGTTGTTATTATTGTTGTTGTTGTTATTATTATTATTATTATTATTATGTATACAAAAAAACGAGCAAGACTCTGTATCAGGTTACATTTCAAGATGGTCCCTGCCCAGGGAGAAGTATCACACACTTCAGCCTCCTGGACGCAGGTCCTCCTGGACCCCTGCAGAAAGTTCAACATATTATGAGAGGTAGAACTGCAATAGTACTGAATGTCCTGTAGGCATTTTAGAGGTTACAGAGAGGCTAAAGTAGTTTATTTGCTAAGAGTGAAGTCGTCTAGCTAGAAGTGAGAAGCACTGGGCTGGAGGAACGTCAACTCCGGACGCTGTTTCACGGGGTAGGCTATTTTAGGCTGTCAACAGACAGCGCTAAAATACTTCTCAGTGTATTAAAGTAGATTTGCATACACTAAATGGACAAAAGTATTGGGACACACCTGTTTTTTAGGCTTTCGGCTAGGCTCCTTATTTCCAGTGAATCTTATTGCTGCACCATGCTTTCATTATTGTCTCTTTTAAGGTGTACTGTTTGCATTAATGCTTTAATGACTAAATATCTCCAGTCTAATGCCACTCTAATCATGAAGTTTCAATTCCCACAGCTTCCACTTCTCATAAATGGCATCACCACCTCATCTGAACACACCGAGCAGAGATGCCTCCCTACAGACCGACCAATCCCTCAGCCCTGGGACTGCAGGGATACCAGACTTGGAAGATAATGGAGCTGAAAACTACTTCCAGTCTATTAATGATCATGACATTCAAAACAAACTCCCAAATAATCTAGGACCTTCAGAACACTTAATGTTCTCTGTTGGAACAGTGCAGACCACTTCTGATGTTGCCCCTCTTTCTCCACAGATGAGTTCAGAGTCTGAAACCCATTCTTTATCAAACATGACATTATGTCCCCTCACCACTGAAATCTCTTCATCTGATTGTGGTACACTTTCTTCATCTGCTACTCCATCCCCCACCAAGTCAGCCCCGAAAACACCTTCTCCTAAAATTTTACCAGGTTTGGATGCTGTCCCATTTCCATGGGACACTTCTTCTTTATGTTTTGACCAATCTCTTGAGAAGTTTGAGGCAACATCTCATCCCTCCAATCACCAAAAGTCAAATTTAGAACTGCTTGGTGGGTCTTCAGAGGTTTCGCACCAAGCAATTACTATAAATGCTGAACAAGGAGATGAAAAGGATCCAGGAAAATATATTAAACAGGACAAAATGCATAGCATCTCTGATGTGGAGATTTCAGGAGATATCCATGAGACCTGCAACATTTCTAATCCACTGTCATTGTCCAATAGTGCCATCAGCTCTATAGTTCCTGTAGAGGATGATGTTAGTGTTGTCCCTCTTGAGGAATCCCTCAAAAGCATCAATACAGTATCCGGTTTATCAACTGAAGCACTTCCTGACATGCCATTAGCCTCAGAGATGCCTGATGTTAGTTTAAATGAGAAAGAGGAACACACTTTGTCTGACCTGAATCCAGCCACTGAATCTAAAGTTAAAGGGTCAGAAGATGATATCCCTGTTTTGTATCTGCAAGTTACAAAAAACATTCAGGAGGAAAGAACCAGTTATACCCAAGATCCAGTTGTCTCCTCAACCTTACATGAATCAAGATTTAGACCTTCGGAAACTTTAGACATTGCAACTCATTCGTCGCACAAGCAAAATGTCCATGAAGAACAAGGACACAATGAACTGGGCAAAAATCTGAAGAACCCACCTGTGGTGTTACTGTCTGCAACAGAAGAGCAGAGACACTCTAAAATGGCTTCATCAGCTGCTGGAAAGATCCATGGTCCACTGGGATCTTCTCTGAAGAAACAGAAAACACCCAGGACCACTGAAGCCACGTACAGCAGCTACTATCCTGCGTATTGGAATACGGATCCTCGATTTTCAGACAGTTATTCACTACATTATTCCAGAGCACAGCATGCCTGGGTGGATCTAAATGGTCACAAGTCACAAAGGGAACCTAAAGTACAGTTTCATGATCAGGTATCAGATTGTGAATCCATGTGTGCCTTGTGTGGTCTGTTAAAAGTAACTGATCAAATAATTATTATTATTATAATTATCATTGTTCTTTTGATCAAATAAGTATTGTTTTATACTGTCATAATGATTGTCACGGATAAAAAAATAAGAAATATGTAGTTACATGCTAAGTACTATTTTTCGATATTGTCTTTGGCAGAATAATCAAAAACAGGACAGCCAGCTTCAACAACTTGAGACGTCCCATTCAGAACACGTCCCAAACTCAGATCAGCTGTCCTCCAGGTCAGTGAGATGTGTGATTGTGTGTGTGTCTTTCTTTAATGATTACAAGGATTACATGAGAAATAAGGTTTTTAATGACAAAATCTGCTTTTAGGATTAAAAACAGAATCAGTTTGGGGTATTGTATTGTTTTGTAATATGTTTACGTTTACTGCATTTAGCAGAAGCTCTTATCCAGAGCGATGTATATCAGTGCTTAAAGTAGTCAACAGCTGTTGTTAAACCTGTAAAGCTATACTTAAATCAACAACAGCTATTTAACCAAGTTACTGCTGGAGTTACACACCATAACAAACCCTGTCAAAGAGAAAAAGCAAGTCAGAGATGAATACACAAGTAAAAACAGTAAAAACTGTTAGAAGGGTGAGTGGCTGAGGGATTTGTTCAATGCTCCTTAAAGAGGTGAGTCTTCAGACAACGCTTAATAAAATGGCAAAAGATGGATCCAGGTTGAATTAAAAACGCTTCAACTATCTATGTAATGACACAGACGTTGGCAATTTACCAGTGTTTTATACATATTTGATTATGGGTAATATCACATTACACTTACATTTGTCTACTTTAAATGGATGATTGAATATTAACTTCTTTTAAACAGGCAAAAGAGGCCCAAAGCCAGGACTACAGTGACTTACCAGAACAAATCATCTCAATACTGGTCAGAAAACTATGCAAAGCATTATGAGTCTCAAGGTATAGTCCTAAAATACTACTGCTTATCATCAGCATATTTAAACAAATAGGGTTAGAGTTAATGTCAGTGTTTATTAAAATAATTGGATTTTTATGTTTGTAGGGAATTCTCAAGCATACTACCCTACTGCCTACAACCATGGCTACTATTATCCTTACGGCTATGGATACCAAGCACAGGGCTCCACAAGCAACAGTCACAAGTATCATACAAAGTAAAAACAATTATACACTCACAGCTACCGCTGCAGTCATTGTGTTGTCAATGTGTTACTAAGCAACCTGAAATGTCTTTAAGGCATGACAGCTATGATGACTGGTGGAGATATTACCCTGGATATGATTCGACCTTTGACCATGAACAGTACGTCCAGTACCGGCAGTCTTACTGGGACCAGTGGGACAGGCAAAGTAGCCACAGTGGCTACTCTACTCAGAGCATGCCAAGTACACACAGCCATGAAAGCCGCACCAGCTGGCATTCAGAACAGGTAACAGATTCCAGCACATATCTGTGTGTACTCTTAAAAATAAGGATTCCTCAGTGGTTTGGTCATAGAAATATGCTTCTAGGAAAAAAATACTTTTGTTAACTTACTTGGTTTCCATTGTAAAAAGATTAATTCAACACCATCAGTATTTTGGCTCTTTGTTATTATGATTATTAGTGTGATTGCATCAGCAGTCACACTACTGTTTAATTTTTTTTTATTATTATTAGTATTTTATAGCTGGAATTTGGCACCTCTTCTTGTCCTACAGTTTTTGAAATCTGGGCATGGTTCGAGCGTGTACACAGCTAATCAATCAAACAATCGGATACTGATCATTTAAAAATTATATTTTATATGTGGGGAGAGATAGTGGATGGTTGAGTCACCTTCAAAACGTGTGTTGGAGAGAGTGTCAGTGACGTCACGGGTAAAGTGGCCGGAAAGGGAAGAAAAACACAGAAACACAAACGCAGAGAAAAAAAACACGGAGCAAAACATGCAACAGACTCACAAACGAACTTCAAGACATTAAAGCTCAAGCCAGTTATAAAAAAACATGTGTGTCACTGTTTTGTTGTGGTGTCATTTAAAATAATCAGTCTGTGAAGGCTGCTACTGAATCTAAGCCAATCCTCTGAATCTAAGTTTGAATGCAGCAGACCATGAAACCTCCAAACACTAGTTTTATATCAACCACGCAATCACACTTAGCATTGTTATTATTGTTATGATTATTATTGGCTAACTATAATGTCTGAATTATTTGTTCTAGAGCTGGGGATACCAAAGCCTTCAGCACACTGACTATCCAACTTACGATGTCAGTGTTCAGTCTCCAGTTAATTCTGAGACCCATGGTCCATTGGAGAGGGAGGCCACGAATGAGGACTGCAGTGCTACATGCTCCTCAGGGAGTGAGATCTTACAGTGTTTTATTTCATTTTACGATGCATGTGCTTAAAGTAGATTTCAAGTACCTCTGTACATGATCTCACCATAGATCCTTCCGTTCTGGAGCATTTCTCTTTCCCTCGCTGCTGTGCGCGATTTGGACCTGGTGGGCAGCTTGTTCAGGTGCTCCCAAATCTTCCATCTGAGGGCAAGCCAGCTCTGGTGCAGATCTACAACAGTGAGGTCCTGAGAGCTGTGCTCGCTTGGTTTGGTGTATTTATGTAAGAGACTTTTCGTAGGTTGTACCTACCAAGGCTTTAGCAGAAAAACTGACTTCTCAACAGATTATGCTGCAAGACTGCTGGGGCCCACCAGAACTCCAGACCTTCCCAGGACCTCTAATAAAGTAAGAGAGAGCTTTTTCTACTTCTTCTTCTTCTTCTTCTTCTTCATTTTAAAATATGTTAATCAAATGGTAAATTTAGAGAGAAATGACAAAAAGACTATTGTGAATAAAAACAGAAAAAAGATTGTAATATTCCTATTTAAATACTATATTAAACAAGTGTGTTTTAAGAGTGTGTTAAAAATTGATTGCAGGTTTTCAGTACTCAGGGCCTTAATTGTTTTCCACTCTTTCCATTCTGGGTTTGATGACTGCAGTGATCAAGCCGAAACCTATTTGCTCATCATTGTGATAAAGTAGATAGAGACAAGAACATGAACACAACAAGAAATGTAACAGAATCTGTACAATAACTATTAACCTTGGGCGATTTAAAGGCTGCTGTAATAGGGAATCTCATTCTAGTGTGTGTGTGGATTCTGGACATGGCATTCTGAACATTAGGTGATTTTATGGATAGAAGTCTTAGGTTGGGTAATAAATGTTGCAGTAATCCAGTGTAAATGTGATAAAGGTATCTATGACTTTCTCACTGTCAGCACTGAAGATGGTTTTGCGAACTTTGAGCAGAGAGCAGAGCTGATAATAGATGTAGTCATTGATACTGAGGTCACTGAGATTCATGACATATGTTTTCATCCTCAGGGCAAGTGTATATTTTCTCTGAACTTTTATCAGTAGTAACTGAGTAATTATCGAATAATAAGCCTTAAACAATGATCAACCTAGAATCATTTTGTTAATTTACTCATTGTCAGAGAGCTGTCTTGGGAAGTGCAGGCAGGAAACCAGGGGTTCATGCTGAAGTGCGTTTATTTACAGACGTGGAACAAAGAAAAATAGGCATGCGGGCCAAAACAGAAACGGGGTACAGGAACAAGGCAAAACAGGGCAGGAACACAGCAAACATCAAGCTCACGAAGGACGATGGACAGACAACGAGGGTGACACACAAACAGACCTAAATACAAAACCTAAT
>JBBPDC010000039.1:6973282-7010156 GCA_037974485.1 Hemigrammopetersius urotaenia | reverse complement strand
TGTCGGCCTGAACTTCCCTGAACATTTTTTATTCCTGAACAAATATAGTCTACACAACCAAATCAGAACAATTTAGGTTCAACTTTTATTTCACGGATATGGGAAAGGCTGCTTATCAAAATGCTTTGTGTGAGAGAGAGACTTTGTGTGTGTGTGTGTGTGTATGTGTCATTTCTCTCTCCCTGGCACTATATTGGCCCTGTGTCCCAATACTTTGGTCCACGCTAGTTATATTTATTCACAGTGCCTCTCAATGGACGTATGGGGAAAGTAACGCCGTTCCACTCTAAGGCCAAACGTCGATATTTAGTCATAATTTTCGTTGACGAAAGCAACACTACACACAGGCACACACACACACGCGTGCACACACGGGCACACACTCACGCACGCACACAGGGGGACACACTCTTTCACAAACGCACGCACGCGAGCACACACAGGCACACCACGCGCGCACACACTCTCACACACACACGCACGCATGCGCGCACACACTCTTTCACACGCACACACACTCTCGCAGGCACGCACGCACACACACTCTCGCAGGCACGCACGCACTCACACACTCGCTCACATGCGCTCCTTTTTTAGGCAGCTTACTGAAGCCCTAATCTCTCGTTCGCCCCCTGGTGGTTGGCTGAGAAAGTGTTTGATCTGGTGTGCAGCAGGGCTGCTATTAAAATCGCCGACGATCATCTTAATTTAATCGTGGCAGCCAAAATGGTGATCGTGATTATAATTCGATTAATTGTGCAGCTCTAACATATATTATCTTTATGCATTTATGTGATTTGCTTTGAGTTTGTGGGGAGACATTGAGACATTTAGTTGAGAGACATTTTGAACACGCCTAATATTAATTTTTCAAATGTGCACAGTGCAGAAAGTTCTTCTTTTTGAATCTCGCAGCCATCACAGCACAGACCTGAGGCCTTTTCCCATGACAGGAGAATAAACAGGAGGTCAACAGACACAACTAAAAGAGGTAATATGTGCTACAGTGAGAATTTTTGTACAGAATTTTTAATGAGAAGTCTCTGGCAGCACTGCTAATAGTGTGTTCAGGTCAAACTCAACTCTGACTTTGGAGAGGCAGTAATATGAGGCTGTGCTAATATGACCGCACATGGCGAGAAGAACTTATTATAAGATGGTTGAGTTTTAATGTGGTCTAATGAAAACCTGTGTGCTTCTAGAAAAAAAAGTACATGCTTAGTTTCAGATTCTAAAACATGTGAAAAATGAGAACAGTTCTTGAGTGATCATTTGATTGATAATGTTTTGTAATGCCTATACCTGTGAGAAAAAGTAAAGTGTAAAACATAATAGCTGTCACCTTTAGCTGCAATAACTGTAACCAAATGCTTCTAATAACTGTGTTAATCTTTTCACGTTGCTTGGATGCACTATTGTCCACTTTTCTTTGTAGAATTGTTTAGACTCAGTTAAATTGAGTGGCTTTAAACATGGACTGCCTGTTTAAGGTCCTGCCATAGTCAGAGCTCTGACTCTACCACACAAAGTTTCATTAAGTTTTTTTAAATTTATCATTCTGAAAGCAACCATAACACTGCCACCTCCATGTTTCACTTATTATTGATATTATTGTGGAATATGATGACCATCTAAGGAACTGCAGGCCTTGCTCACCTCTATTAACTCCAACATTGGTAAGAGACGAAACAGTATCCAAGGATATCGATGTTAGACCAAAACACTGCTAACCATCTGAGTTCTATCATGACTCCCTGGATGAATACATGTTGAGCTCAGAATTTCTTTACATTGGGGCATATGTCATTTTTCCACTGTATGGTACTGCCTCGACTTGACTCCTCTCTACCCCTCTCTGCTCGCTGTTTTGTTCCTTGTGGCTTGTTTGTTTTCCACTGTAGTTAGTACCCCCTTGATGGGGTGAACCTGCAAGAAACGCTTGTGACATTATCATCAACAAGCCCCAGGTATTATTGTGAGTTGAGAATCAGTCAGTGGATTTAAAAATACCAGTCAGTATCTTAGTTTATTACTTGGATCCACAACAAAGTAAATATGAGACATAGTACCAGCTACCAGGCAATGAGTAATAGATTTGCCTAATGGATTAATGAAAATGTGTGGAGAGTTGCTCTGTGTCAAGCCGGTAGCATGGAGTGGTAAAGGAACTGTAGTGTGCTTCTTGTTGACCTTTTAGCCGACTTCATCATGCTAGAAAGGTTCCAATAAGTTTGGTAAAATAGAGCAAACAAATACTTTTTCATGGCACTATCATTTATAATTAAATGCACCTAGTCTTGACCTGTGTTGAGAACATTGTCTCATGATGTCACCATAGACGTCCCACAGTTGAAGATGATTTTTGTCTTTTCCATTTAAAGGATATAGAGGGACTAGACCTACGTCTTCAGATGAGAGATCCAAACCAGGAATTGTGAATAGCAGCACCTTTGAAGTGAAGTTGTCGGATTTTCCCGAACTGTGCGACATTACCCCCAGCAGCTCCAAAATGGCCTTCTTCCAGGAACCTCGGACCTGCTGGGGTCCTGTTACATCACCAGCCCATCAGGATTCCATAGTAGACCAAAATATTTGTCAGAACACGGTTGGTTTTCAGGATACATTGGGAAAGAAAGGACCAAAACAAAAGCTAACTGAACAAGTCGTCTCAACTGGAAAGTGTGAAAAGACGTTAACGCCAGGTATAATTCACTTACTGTAGGAGTTGTCATCACTGAGATTTTCACACAGCTGATCTAAAGTATGTGTTTCTTTATTTAGGTCAAGATACTGGGCTTAGGTTACCTAACCCCTATGAATCACCAGCAGCATCCTGGGCCAACATTGCCTCTCAGCCTCCTAAAGTCATCCAGAAGAGCTCTACCATAGGCACAGCTCAGGTACAGTGTTGCCCTGTCCAGCAGTTTACTGTTAGCAACCAACTCATGCATTGTCATTACATTTAGCTTTTGTTGTGTCTGTGCCTTTAACATTGATTAAAATAGCACTTTTGAGGCCAGTGCTGAAGAGGTATTGCTCTTTAATAGATGTATTTTTTTTTTCTTTCTGCACATATAACGTAGAAGATATTAGTTAAAGCCACAATAATTAGCATCGGTCTGCGAAGTAAGATTTGTTCACACAGTGAAAGCTGAGGTTCTTTTTGATGTGACGGATACAGTCAAATTCATAGTAAAACATCTGTTGTTTGTATCAAGGAGGAAAAGTCTCAACAACAAGCGGAACAAAGCACTGAAAAGAAGAAAAGGAAGAAAAAAAAGAAATCAAAAACAGCATCTGAGGGCATGGAGCCGACAGATGATGTACCACTCATAATGCAGCAGGGACCTCCCAGATTTGAGGTTAGCAGTGTTGTTGTTTGACTTTTTTTTCTAGTAATTGGTGTTTGTTTTCAGACATTTAGTTCTTGTGTACATATCACACCGACGAGACTCTGCCAAAGGCATGTTTTGTTTAGGATGAAGAGGAGTTCCCAGACTTGTCCTGTACTTTTGTTAATCTGCACAAAGGACTGAGGCACACATCAAGCACAGCTCAGGTAAAATTTATTGTTGGAAGAATTAGAATTCTTTTTCACACATTATCCTATTATAACCCTTCGGTTTCACATATATGTATGATACATTTTTGTGAGCTTTGAAAACAATGAACAAAGCTGCTATACACAACTAGCTATCAGCATTTAATCAGTGTGTACCACGCATGCTTGACTTGTTTCTTAGTCATTTTGAATACCCAGAAGGAAAGTGCAGTTTGGGGGAATTCCTCTTATCTTTGTCCACAGAGGGCAACCTGGCCTTCTATATATTGTCACAAGCATTTGACATTAGACTGATTTTAGGCACTTCTTTAGACAAATTAACTATGTACGGCTGTCACATATTCACATGCTCACTGCCTATATATAGTGGAGTTACACTAATATAATTGGAACAACTCCTCTGTAAGACTTTGTCTATTGTTGTGACTTGTTCTTTTGCTGCAAGAATAAAACCACCTGTTGATTTTGACTCCGTCTCATGGTGAGCTTCCTTTTTTGTAAGAGTCCTTTGGGATATCGAGAATCCTTTGGAATTTTTTTGAACGTTTTCGAACAGTTCTTTGGAACATTTATACAGAACTGAAATGTCGATTCTAACAATGTTTTTTGTTACCCAGTCCTCACTTTTCTCTCTGTTACACAGGACAATACAGGCATGTCTGATAAAGAGGCTCTCATTGTCCACCCAGAGACTGTAAATAAGAGCAAAACCGCTGCTGGAAAGCCATTTACCACAGATTCTAAGAAACCACAGGTTGGTCACAAATGAAACTATCTACATATGGAATGTCAACAATTTAAATCATAATCGTTTAACATTCTGTTTAACCTTTACAGCTGATACAGCTATTATTGTTTCTTTGCTGTGCATTTTATTTTGATTTGTTTATATTCAACTGCACAGATCGTGACCACTTTTGTGTATCAGAAGGTTTGAATCGATATCAATTTGTTTTGATATGGATAAAAATAAACACTTTTTCCCCTCTCCACTAAATATGACAAGTTAATTTGAACAGTAACTTTTCAGTGAGCTAATTAAGCTAAATGCAAGGTGGTTGGCTTTGTATATTCCAGGGCAGACTTGGGAGAGTCAAATCCAAAATAAATAAATGATTACAAATGAATTTGCAATTAATTAATTTGAATTAAGTTAGTCATGTTTTGCTAAACTGCTTGCTTATGGATGTACCTGCACCAGAGACATACCTCCAGCTTTCAGTGGTGGAAACTGATTCTCATTCTCAATCTTCAGCAGGTGAGTCAGAAGAAGAGCAAAGCTCCTGTGCAGCTTGACCTGGGGAACATGCTGGCAGTTCTGGAACAAAAGCAACAATCTCAGAAGTCCAAGCAAGATGTTAAGCCACTAACACTTTCAGGTATTTTTTGGGAAGAAAGGTGTTCTATTAATTTTGAGGATGTTTATTTTTGCTACATGTCTGCGAAAAATCAGTGTACTCAAAACAGTTAATTACAGTTCAGTTTTAAACTTCATCATGAATTGATGCTTAATTACTGTGCTATTTTTCTCTCTCTATGTAATATTTGTACTGGTTTTGTAATCAGTTGGAGGAGCCCTACCAGTCGTCCACAAGGAGCCAGCAGTTCCAAAGAAGCATCCATGGCAGCAAGAGAGGATTGCTCACAACCCCTTGGACTCTACCAGCCCTCTGGTGAAAAAGGGAAAGCAGCGAGAGGTTCCTAAAGCCAAAAAGCCAACACCGCTGAAACGAGTGAGTTTAAATTGTCGTGTTAATTTTCTGCCTTTGTGCTTCCTTGTATGTCTGAAATGATAATTAAATAAATGAAAAGTATTGTCATGACTTCTATATAAAATATGTTGATCTGGATATTGCACAGGTTATTTTGAAGGAGAGAGAAGAAAGGAAACAGAACCGCTTACTAGAGGAAAGAGACCCAGCTCTAATGGACAGTGAAGCCAGTCAGATCGAGACACATTCCAGTGAGACTCAAGAAGAGACCAGTAACCCTATAAGTGAAATAATAACTAACGATTTAGATTTGGAATGTGAGCTCAGTGGACATACTGATGCAGAGGAGACGGATCAAACAAGCTTACAAGTTATTAGCATGGATAACACTGCAGAAGAGAAAACGGTATCTGAAAGCAGGGATCCAGACCCAAATGCCAACCCCGATCGACCCAAAATCCATAGCAGGAAATTCAGAGAGTAAGTGATGTTTTTATATTCTTCGCAAATGCTCAGACAAAACATTTCCCATCAGTTTAGGCAAAGTGGGCCTGTAGCACAGCAGACCTTTGAATTACTACCAGTATTATGTTTTGGTTCATTCAGTTTACTTCCCTGCCTTGACATACAGATACTGCAGCCAGATGCTGAGTAAGGACGTGGATGAATGTGTGACTAATCTGCTGAAGGAACTGGTGAGATTCCAGGATCGGCTGTACCAGAAGGACCCCATGAAGGCCAGGATGAAGAGGCGACTGGTCATGGGCCTCAGGGAGGTTTTGAAACACCTAAAACTCAGAAAAGTCAAGTGTGTCATCATCTCGCCCAACTGTGAGCGTGTACAGTCCAAAGGTAATTTCCTTTTGTCCTTATTTATCCGCTCAAAGTTTGTGTTTTAAAAACAGTGTTTTTTTTTTTTTTTTGTTCTCCTAAAACAAGACACACATAATTCTTCTACAGTACCATGGTGCAAAACTGACCTCTCACAGGGCATGTTTATGGAAAACTAATAAGCATTAAAGCTGTTTAAAATCACATTTATTATAAAGTAGTATTGTTTACTACGAAATGCTTGTTTGGCATTTAGCCTGAGGATAGAGGATGTTCAAGTTCAGGTGTAGCAATGAAAGCACACATTTTCCACAGTATTGTCAACATTATTCAGAGAACCATGGAGCTAAAGATATATTACAAATTGTATTATTCCGTTCTATGATAACATGGAAATAATGTAATGGCAAAATGTGTAGCAGGTTGTTTCCATAGTGTATCCATTCACATCAAAAAGCCTCTTTCATTATTTTAGAGCTCTGAGAACTTTAAGACATCCACACAAGTTTAAGGTAAAATTGGATATATTCTGAGCTTATTGACAACACACAGTCAGGGAACAGTTTTGCGCACAGTTTGCGTGTTAAGCTACGTTTTTTGTAAATGCATTTTTCAAAGGTTTTTTTTTTATGTACTGTGCTGTATCTGTATATGTACTCATACATACACCTGGCCCTAAATCCTGTTTAAAATCATTTGGGGGAAAAATTGCCTGTCTGTGTGCAGAATTAAAAAGTAGTCTGATGGTGTTTGCTTAAGAACTGGTTGAAAAAAAAATTATCAGAACCACTCTGGAAAGCGTTTTTTATGAAAGACCTCTTAACTATTTTCACTAATTTGCATAGGTATATATAATTTGCATAATACCCTAAGGTTACATTGAGTGAAAGCATAAACCGCAATGCAAATACAGTATTAATTAGCTATATGGGGCAGCTGGTAGCCTAGTGGTTAGGGCATTTGTCCTGTGATCAGAAAGTCCAGGTTCGATTCCCAAGACCGCTAGGCACCGCTGAGGTACCCTGAGCAAGGTACCGTCCCCACACACTGCTCCCCAGGCGCCGTGTTCCTGGCTGCCCCCTGCTTCACTTGGTGAATGGATTAAATGCAGAGGTTGAAGTTCGTGCTGTTCACACTGTGTGCTGTGGTGTGTTCACGTATGACAGAATGGTCACTTTCACTTTCACTATTAAAATTTGTATCAGAATGTACTGTTCACCAATAGATAAGGATAATTTAAAAAAAAAAATTTTTTATAACTGTTTAGTTATATATTTAACTAAACCATCTAAAAGCCTAATGCTGCTTAGATCTCATAAAGATGATCATCCAAGAAGACGTTCAAGTATTTTACACTTCATACAACGGGGAACAAACTCCATCAAGAATTAAATGAGGTGGTTGGAGCTTTTTAGCCTCACCAGCATCATATGTAAATACTGGGTTAAGTTGTATTTACAAAGCACTGTATGAAGTGTGTTTCCCAAAAGCCTGTAGCTTTTATGGCTATGTTTTCCTATGCAGGTGGTCTAGATGAGGCTCTTCACACCATCATTGATACTTGCCGGGAGCAAGGTGTTCCCTTTGTCTTTGCACTGTCAAGGAAGTCTTTGGGTCGCTGTGTGAACAAAGCTGTTCCTGTCAGTCTTGTTGGCATCTTCAACTTTGATGGAGCCCAGGTACCTGAGCTCACATCCTCTTCAGATTTCAGCTTCATTAGACAATGTTTTAGTAGTAGGAAACACCCAAGGTCAATTGATTTTTAACCTGAAACAGACACTGATGCCTGCATACATAGTTTTATGTATTTATTGACCTGATCATTTGTTAAACTAAATGTAGTGTATAATTTGAGTACATGTAAATGTATAGAGTATTTTAGCTTGTTTACAGTGCAGACAAAGATCAGACCGCTTCAATTTGTCCTCATTTTGTTATTTATAAATGTATTAAATTCATAGATCAGTCTTCACATAATACACAATGACAAAGTCAGGATAGAGGGAAAGATGGATGCAGAAAAATGCACAACTATACTCAAGGAACACCTTTCTAGAGTGCTCTGGGTCTCGCGTTTGGGAGAAGGTTGATATTCCAAGAGTAAAACAAAGGAATGGCTTCAGGAAAACTCTCTTAAAGTCAGCCTCTTAATTTCAGCCAACCAGAGTCCGGGCCTGAATCCTATAGAGAATGACCTGAAAATGGCACTGCACCGTCCAACCTGATCGAGCTTCAGAGATTTTGCCAAGAAGAATGGCAGAAATTTCCAAAAGAAAGGTTTGCCAAGCAAATGGTCTGAATACTGATATAAATGGGATATTTAATTTTTTAACAAATTAACAAAACATTAGAAACTCCTGTTTTTGCTTTGTCATTGTAAAATATTGTGTGTTGACTGATTGGAAAATATGAACTGAATATATTTTAGGATGAGTCTTAGACATAACAAAATGACAACCACTTGAAGGGGTCTGAGAATTTTCCACATACACTGTGTGTATTGTATCCTTGCCCAGTGCTATTGAGCCCTGGTCAGCAAGGACGCCTGCACTGCACAGTATGCTTGTTCTTCGTTCACCTGATTCAATTCCTAACACATTTATGTTCTGCTGTTAGTGGTCGGTCACTGCTGTTACATATTCCTTTGCCTTTTTTGTTAACCGGTTAAAGTGTTATGATTTAACCTCGCCATTGAAAACAGTTGACCAGTCTCGTTAGCTTGCCAGACAGAACAACAGTAGCCGTTGGGAGTGAAGTTTAAGATTTAGGCTATTTTATTATATGCTTTTGTTGGATGCCCATGTGACAACATTCTGGTTTTAAACTCTCAAATTTGGTCTTTTCACCTTCACAGGACCATTACCACAAAATGATTGAACTCACATCACAGGCCAGGAGAGCTTATGAGGTCATGATTGCTAATGTGGAGGTAACATTGGAGGAACAACAGGGAGAAGAGGAGACACCACAGAACATGGAGACACCATCCGAGTCTCCTGCAACAGAAGAACCCGAATACAGTAGGTTCAGATATTTGTCTGCTTTGCGGTAGAGATTTCAGGATCTTGAAACTGTTTTGCTCTAATATCTTCATCCCCTTCGCTTTGGTGATTTTCTTGTCCTTGCATGTAAGCTTGCAAGCAAGCGAAACTGATGTCCTGCTGTTATGAATTAGTCTCTTTTTTTAGTTAGTCTTGTAAAGCTTGGTTATTTAGTGTGACAATTAAGTTTTTTGAACATCTAGTGTCACCTTTTCAAGTGTGTTTTCCACGTCACTTGACACTGTTTTGATATTAAACACTCCGCATGACCCAATTGATGCCATAAAGCCACAATGCAGGAGGCTCCCTTATGCCCCTATAGTCATGGACTCTGGCACATTGATGTGTATTCAAGAGGAGAAAAACATTGTTTGTTAAATGCTAGAGGTTTCGAAAAGGTGTGGGTGTCCATAGTGAGCTGGGGCTGTAGTATATTTTGTGGATTGTAAAATTATTTTATAGAGGTCAAAATTCCTGTAACATTTGCCCTTTATATATAAGTTTGATTTTCCTTTTTTAATCCAATAGTCAGTGATTTACTGACTGACATGGTGGGCTTCTGTTCTTGTCCTATTTTTATTAGTTCCTTGTGAAGATATATTTTGTTTTTATAACCTAAATCTTTCTTGAGAAGACATGATTGTTTTTTATATAGACTGTGGTCTAGTTTAACCTTTTATTCTAAGGTTTTGCTTGAATATAAGATTAATTCAGTGATTTAAGAACCAGAAGGTTGAAGTTTTTGGTGCACATTCACAGTATTTTTGCAGATCCCTAAAAATGTGCAGGTTGTCTTGTGTCAGTCAAGTAAGATAAAATATGTATTTTCTATTCCATGTTCATTTTTCTTTGCTTTCAGTTAAAGTTTGGAAGAAAATGCTGGAAAAAGACTACAACCACAAGTTTTTGGCCCTGGAGGAGCAGTTTTCTTCAGTTGCCCTCAGCACAGATTCAGACATGCTGCCAGACGACCATGATGGAAGTTGATAATTCACTGGTTGCTTTAATACACTAGTAGCTTTTGTAAGGAGTTGATTACTATGTTGTAGATTTCTTCATTTATTCAGATGATTGTTCATATTGAATTTTTTTTTTATGGACGTTTTTATGGATGTAAATGTTTACAAATTTGCTGTGGCAAATGTGAATTTTTTATTTTTTTTAATTTGATATCTTGTTTTATGTGAAAAATTTATCGGAAGGTTATAGGGTCACATGCAGCTTGTATTGCGTGGTGAAACCTGTTCGTCTTTGTTGTCCTTACATAAGCCCCCCCCTCCCTACCCTGCCGTGTTATTCCTCCTGGAGCTTGACCCACAAAATCATCTGCATATTTAACTCTTCAGTGTTTTTCACTTCCTGTGATTATGAATAACAAATTGGAATAAAAGTAGACCAATAGCAATAAATAGAATAATGAATCATGCAGCAACAACTTATCTATTGTTGTCTCTGCAAGACTTTATGATACACTCTTCAAAAACACAAAAGGTTCCCTGAGCGATACAAAAGGACTTTCTTTGTTTTGAATGTGACACGTATAAAGACCCTACATAGAATATAAAAGTTCTTTACCATTTTAATCTCACATCCACTTTTACAAACCAGTTACAAAAATTATTTTAAGATCTATCCACTAGTTCTTTTGGGAACCAAAAATGTTTATTCTGTGGCATCATGCAAAGAACCTTTCTGACACTCCCATTTTTAGTGTATTTATGTCACAGCCAGTAAAAGCTTGTAAAGCTTTATGGAGTCACCAAAAAGATATTTTGGACATAGTGGTGCTTCATATATGTGGAGCAAGAACATGCGTAAAAGAAAAGTAGTGTTTCTGAAAACAGTGTGCACTATGCAATACTATATGAATCATTATGAATATCATATTTTGATACCAAAGTAAGTAAAACAAACATTTGAGAAATAAATACAACAAAATGTTTTGAGTTCATCATCATCCACTATCCAGTAAGAACGCACACAACCCCATTCAGTTCATTTTTGCATATAAAAGAAGAGCTGGACCAGCCGGCACAAAACAGCAAGGCCAATGTACATACTAATAAAGATGCACTATATGGCCAAAAGTTTGTGGACACCTGACCATGACACCCTAATTATTAATAAGTAGTTGCACCTCCACTTTTCTATCTATAGCAATTTTCACTTGTCTGGAATGTCTTCACAGGTTTTGGAGTATGTCTGTGGGGTTTTGAGCTCCTACAGACAAAACAGACACTGGTGTTGGGTGAGAAGGCCTGGCTCCCAATCAGTGTTCCAATTTATCCCATAGGTGTTCAGCTGGGTTGAAGTCAGGGCTCTGTGCAGGCCACTAAAGTTCCTCCACCCCAAACTGATGTTTGAATAGTCTTAACAAGTGGCAGGCATGGTTGAATTCTTTAAATGCTAAGGAAAGACACTGCAGTGCTTCCTTGAGCATATGTAACAATGAAATGGCCTTCCCTAAAGGAGTGATGAAATCCGACAATTCCTTGTGGCAGAAACATTTAATGTGGTGCACCTGTATCTTTACCATGGCAGACAATTTTTATTATTTAAATGGTATTTTCATCATATAAATAAAGCACAAAAAATAGAGGAACAAATAATATAAAATAAATACATGCATTATGAGTTTTAAGAGCCTTCCTATTAGAATAATGTTATTCCTCTCAGCATATCCTACATCTTTGAAATTGCATTCATGGATAACGGCAAACCCACAGCAACAACATCCGCCATGGATAATTATGTAGCCTAGTGTAAGCACTAATGGATTGTCTTAGCAGCACTTTGGTCCTCATGATTTCTCCTTCACATCTTTTCTTGACTGCATGTTTGCTATTTTTCGACTATTTGACTGCAGCCCATGTTTTTACAGCCCTTGTTTTACGTCTGCAGGGGCACAGTTATGGTAGAACAGGAACAGGCCTTCCCCAAAATGATACCACAAAAGTGGCAGTGGTTGTGTAAAATGTGTAAAAACGATTCCCCCTCACTGAAATGAATGGGCTGAGTCCAAACCCTGCATAAAACTGCCCCAGCCCATTATTCCTTCACCTCCAAATATTTCTCTTTGCATTCTCCTAGTATCTGTCATTCCCATATTCATCCAACAGACTGCAGATGCAGATCATGAAGATCATGAAGCATGATTCACCACTCCAGAGAGCACATTTCCACTCCTCCAGAGTTCAGTGGCAGTGTGTGTTGCACCACTCCTGCCAGTGCAGAAATTTCACAAACTCACAAATGTGTGTGCCACGTGTGAAGGCTATGTGCTTTGTTTTATACACCTGTTAGCCATGAGCGTGGCCTAAACACCTGGACTCAATATGTGTCCACATACATTTGACCATGTAGTGTATGCTAAGAACCAACTGAAACTTCTGTAAGTGATTTTGGATAAAGTCTTTGGTCACTTACAGATGCAGTGCTGAAGATTCTTTTATACGGAAAGATATATGTTCATTATTTGATGCATGATTGTGCCATTCTTTGCTGCTCTTTTTGTCCAGCTGTATCAGTCAAAAGAAAACGTTAAGGTGCACCTTTTTCTTGTGGGAGTGCAGTGATAATTCCTTAGGAAAAAAAGACCGGTTTTCCCATAGCTGATATGCAGGAGAAGTGTTTTTTGAGAAATACACTCTCTGATGCTCATCCTTACATAGTAGTTACATAGTCCTGAGCATCTGCAGCATCTTTTGCTGGGAAAGATTTTTCGTCCTTGATCTTTCGAGGTAGCTCTTCACAGTTCCTCTCTTTGTGTGTGTGAATAGGGACGCTATGTTTTTGAAGCACAAGCATGGTGTCATTATAAACCCTGCTCACTCTGCTGTAGTCTTCTCTTCCCTCTTCTGTTGTGACAGTAGGTTTAGAGTCTGCCCTCTTTTTATTTTCAACATAATCCATGAATGCACTCGGAGTGATGCTGAGTTTGTTTAGCTCAAAGCAGCTTGACTCTGACTTTTTGACCATGACTTTGCAGGACATAATCAGCTCAAGGTCCAGTTCCTGCTGAGACACATGTGTGTTCAAGCGTTGGGTATTTAGATGTAAGGAGAAAGTGCCTGTGGTTCCAACCATAGATTCAGGATCACTATCCTGGCAGTCGTGTACAATCAATGGTGTTTTCCATTGATCATTCTGAGGAATGTTTAGTTTCCTCTCAGTAGCTAAGACGGTGTAGTGAACTTCATCAGGATCTGAAGAAGGCTGGTCTGTCTTTTGATGTTCCTCGGGAGCTTTATTTCCAGACTCCTCGCTGTCCATCCCACTGTCCACCACCACTAGATAATCTACCTGATCAAGGTATTCTGCAGTTGGAGGGAAGCCTTGGGTGGTCAGGGCATTGAACAGATATTCTGACTTCTCCTTCTGTAAAAATGCAGGGATAAAAATGTTGTTAGTGCTGCAGTGAATTTACCATGGCTGCAGGGGCACTGGACACCCCATTAGGCAAAGCCTTAACCCTCCTAAAAGGTGGGAAAATAAAATTGGAGCATCTCTACGATAAAAAAATACCCTAATATAAAGAGTACAACTGATGCAACTCAAAGAGTTTATTGATGCAATAAACAATTCCACCAATTGAGGTCATTACAGTTGGCTATGGTTGTTAAGTCAAATATGCTTTTGTTGTGTTATTGAGGACTTAAACTAATATGCACAATCCAACATGTACATCATTTTCTAAGACTTTAGAACCGGAACTACCTGTTTTAGAGTAGGGAGTCACAACCACATGTCCTACTGAAACTGTAACACCTGATTTGAAAGACAGTTAAGGTTATACTCATTATATAATGTTGCTGTACCTTCACAAGTTCCTTCACGTCAAAACCTTTGATCTTTGGCCCTGGAACAGGGGGCAGCAAGCAGTGCTTAACACTGGAGGAGAAAAAAGACAAAACATTAACTTAAATGAATATATTGACCAGAAATTTACATAAGTTCCCACTTATTCCAAGTGTGTTCGATCATCCAAGACAGGTTTGGGTTCACTGTTTTGCTTTCGTGGTTTTGCATTACTGCCAGGAGGCTCATACTGTGAAAAATAGAGTTTTGTGTTGAATATACTATGTAGTGGAAATAAAAAAATAGATTTATTTTGACATTTTTTGAATGCATTCGTCCTTTTTAAATGTTGTTCCTTCCCAAAGTGATGGTTTTAGCTAACACTAAGGGATTTCATTTTTGTTTGTTGCTTGTCCTTGCAGCTCGAGGTCAAAACTATGGAAAAAGTCAACATGTTTGGTTGGCTGGCCACACTTCAGGTAAATAGAGCTATTCCTTTAAACATTAAATATCGAGTTCAGGTAACTTTAAAGCCAGTGTCTGGAACTGCCACAATGATAATGGCTTTCAAAGAGTCAGAAGGCAAGAGGCCAGCACCTGCTCAGGTGTGCGCATATACTGTTAGCTGGTTTGTTTTTGTAAATTCAAATTCTAGTTTTTATGATGCACTATATGGACAAAAGTAATGGGACATGTTTTTCAGGGTTTGGGCTAGGCCCCTTACTTCCAGTGCTTCATCATACCAAGACACTTTGGACGCCATGCTTCAAACTTTGTGGACACAGTTTGAGGAAGAACCTTTTCTATTCCAGCATTACTGTGTCCCAGTGAAGGTCCATAAAGACATGGTTGGATGAAACACTGTGGGAAGCCTTTCAAGAAGAGTGGAAGCTGTTATAGCTGTAAAAGGGGGGCAAATCCATATTAATGTCTATATATTTGAATGCAATGTCATTAAAGTCCCTGTTGGTGTTGCTGTCCCAACACTTTTGTTCATATAGTGTACTTGACAGTGAATCAAAGATTCGTTTTTAGAACAACTAACAAACTCAAACTTAAATGTATTAATAATCGTTAGTAATGAAAAAAAAAGTGTTTGATGCTTACTGTTTTCTTTTGAATACCAGTAGCCCAACAGCGATCAGGAAAATAAAGGAGCTGATAATAGCTGTGAAGATCACAACTGATCTCTCTTGTAGGTAGTCTGCGAGAAGACAAGATAATGACCAGGAATAAGACTTTGAATATTCTATTGGAAGTAGCTTCTTTTAGAAGCATATGGCAAAGCATATGGCAAAAATTGTTCAGGAAAGGTTTGCAAAGTTCAAAGACAAAGTTCAGAGCGTTGCCCTTCACTTGACCTTGGGGAGAGAAGTCAGAGCTTTGGTGACTAACAGAGTGAAGAAGTTGCTGTTTGCTTTTGCATTCTGTAAAGATCCATTCTAGCAACCTTAGGTCAGACAGTAGGCTTTAATGTTTACATAGACTGAAGAAGGTGTGTTTAGCAAAAGTCAAACTGATAAGTGTTATGTAAAACCTTTGAAATTGATTTACTTCAATGAGAAGGTGTGACAACCTATAAATCCTTACTGTTTGGGACTTGGACAGAAGTTGGAGTGCTCCAGTCGCTCCATGTGCCTTCATCTAGTCTGCAGCGCACTTGAACAGCATACTTTCCTCCAGGTTGCGGGCTGTAGATGCTCAGCTCCTTTTGTTTACCAGCACTATACACCTATGACCAAAACAAAACATGGATCTTAACCTAAAAACGTTGGCAGTTCATCCAAAAAGGAGAAGAATGTTCCCTTAAAAACAGATGAATGTTTGAATATTAACACATAAGACTCTACAGTAGGAACCAGGCAGCTTGGAGCATACCTCCCACTCTTTGGCCTGCTCCTGTCTGCTGTTCTCCAGTTTCACTCGTACTTCATATTTGAGAGTTACCCAGCCTGAACGAGTGTCCGTGTCATGCGGGGCCTCCCACTGCACTAGAAAATACGGGTTGTCCTCCTCTCCCACCACAGTCAAAGTCACATTCTCTGGAGAGTGAGGCTGGACTGAGTGGAAAAGAAAAATCCTAAACATCAACAGCTATTCATTAGCGACAGCTAGCTAGCATTGGTGGACAGAGTTGCATAATACCATGTAAAAGTATGAACGCCAATGAAATGTTGAAGAAAAGGAGGGTTAAAGAGTGTAGAATTGCAGTGAACCTAGCATAGGTACAGAAGCTTGGCACCATTGTTCCCTTTAAAGCATCTTTTGGTGGAAAATAAAAAGCTAAGAGCTCAAAAATGAAAGGTGTGAGCAATGGCAAAGCAGTTTAGGCGATGGATCAGAATTATATTAATTTTAAGAAAAAGTAAGTGACAA
The DNA here is from genome assembly GCA_037974485.1 of Hemigrammopetersius urotaenia. NCBI lineage: Eukaryota > Metazoa > Chordata > Actinopteri > Characiformes > Alestidae > Hemigrammopetersius > Hemigrammopetersius urotaenia. The sequence continues at coordinate 6,993,837 of JBBPDC010000039.1, read as the reverse complement.
TGTAGTTGGCTAAAAAGGTAAGTAAAATGAACATACTTCCCTTGCAAATACATCTTGAGTATGAGAAAACGTATTAGTTATTAGCTACTTAAGTAAACAGAGTAAATGCAACAATAGTTGCTACCAGAGTAAACTTGGCTCAGGACTAGAGGTGATCTAGCTGTGATCTAGCTGTTTTAGTCCCAGTAGTGAACAGTCTGAACTATAAGTCATTTAGCATTGCTTCACGTCTTCCTTAGGAGTAGCAGTTGGTGTATCATGGTGGGTACTGCTCCCCTACAAGCAAGAAACTGGGGTTTCACTTCTTGCCCAGGCAAGCACACCATGCTACCAAATCTGTATTAGTCCTGGGGCAAGTTTACTACAGTCTCCTACTTCTACAACAAGACTGAAGTTATACGTCACACCAGATAAGAGCATTGGCTAAATACATAAACACATAGAGTATACTCCATTGTGTACATTCAGTACCATTGCATTGCTAACAGACTTTTCAATATGTGTTTGGAATAATAGACCTTAGTTTGTACATTCAAATTCATTTGATAAGGGCGCTCAGCATCCAGAACAATATTCTGAGACCATGTACAAAGTTCCAAATGACAGTTAAGAAACAGCTAAAAATGGGAAAATAATCCTGTATACAAGCGAAACTTACTTTGGTAGACACACAGTGTCCGTTTCTAAAGTGAACCCGCACAATGAATATTTCAGAGGTTATTTCAGCCCCGGATGGTTTCTAAAAGGATGACTCATGCTTAGCCATCAGTCAACCACGTACAGCAGCCGGTACATGACATTTGACACAAGGATAATGTCTTATTACCCCATTATCTGAAATAAGTTATCCTTCATTGTATTCTGCTACCAGCTGCCCAGCTTTGAGTTGAGCCCATATTGCTCCGCTCCTTACCTGACCAAAACATGTGGTAATAGATTTTTACAGATGATTAATGGTTTTTCAGGGAATTAGATATTCATTATTAAAACATGATAATGCTGCTGTGGGTGAGCGCCATTAGACTATTTTTTTTTAGAAAGAAAAGGGGTTTTGTTTGGGAAAATGCCATAAAAACACTTTTGTTTACCTTAAAATCGTTTCTATGGATGTTCCTTTAAGTCCAAATGCATTGTGATGCAAATGAGTGTGAGGAGCCTTTTAAAACTCCACATAATGTAAAGCTTATTTTCCAATGAAAGGATTTTCACAAAACTCACATCAATACCAAGACTCACCATAATATTATATTATATTATATTATATTATAAGCATTTATAGTGGCTGTAGAAGTAATCACCTCTGGGCTGGAGATGCTATTTAATTGGACTTTATTCTGTGTGATTTGATTGAACTGTCTTAAAACACAAAGAACAAAACAAACAACAAACAACAAAAATGGCTAATAAATGAACTCACCAATATCCATGACGTCCACCTCCACAGATTCTGAAAAGGTGGTCCCGTAGGCATTAGAAGCCATAACTGTGATGTTATAAATCACCCAGATGGACGTGTATGCTTTGCTGAAGAAACAAGAGTTGTTCCCTGCACTGTTGTAGTCGGGACACTCAAACACATTCTCAGATCTGCAACAGAAAAGAGACTGAAATTCAAAGAGAAGAACAGGTTTTCTTTTAAATTACAGCGTAAAGTTTGAAGATGTTTGAACGGGTAAAAAATTCTGGTAATAAAAGATCTCACACAATTATCACACAATTATCATATATGTAGATTCCAGTTGCATTTGGTGTTTATCCAACCGCTGTAAGTGGGTAGAACATTCAGGATCCATGTTTAAACATTAAATATTGTGAAGCCCATCAAAAACAACAGCCATTATTTATGGTTGAGGTAAAATGTGGAACCATAGACAATATGGTTTCAGACCACCTTGCAGGGGGGCACTGGTAAATCATTAAGGAGCAGACTCGGTCCTGAACATCTGGGTGAAAGTTAAAACTAAAGTCACTCACCTCTCTTTTCTATAGAAAAGCTGGTGGCTAGTGGGCGAACCTCCTGTGGACCCCGGTTCCCACCAGCAGGTGAAGGTTTCCTTCTCAGGAGAGCGACACCTTGTGAGTTTGGGCCTTCCAGGTGCAGACTGACCTATCAAGCCCAATATACATAGTATTAAAAAAGCATGAATATTACAGGCAGGGCTGTCAATGACATTATATTAGTAATGAAAAACTCTTAGTCTGTTAATAAGAGTTAAAGAGTAAAAGCCTTTCACAAAGATTCTAAATTACTGTACTGGAAAAATAGATGTGCTGGGATGCACTGAAATAAAAATAGTTCTTTAAAAATACATATTTCATTCATTTTCAAAGAAAGTACATACATGTTTATATACAGTACCAGTCAAAAGTTTGGACACACCTTCTCATGCAACAATTTCCTTTGTTTTAATTATTGGCTTCATTGTAGGTTAATATTGAAAACATCACCTATTGCTCTGATGACAGCTTTCCACACTCATGAGGGATCAACCTGAAATAGTATTTAATTAACAGGTGTTCTTCGACAATTTCTTGCATTTCTTATCAGCAGTTGTGATGGTCGGGCTGGTCCACAGTTAGTGATCCTGTTCCACTACAGTTCTACTCCACATTATGGCAAGAACGAATTAACTATGTTAAAAAAAACAGTCCATCCTTTACGTTATTACAGAACATGTTCTGGTTTGTTTAACTCTTTTGTTTACTGCATAATTCCATGTGTTTCTTCATCATTTTGTTTGTTTTCAATATTAATCTACAATGTAGAATATAATAAAAACAAAGACAAAATATTGAATGAGAAGGTGTGTCCAAACTTTTAAAACGTGCGCAAGCCGGACAATATATTCATCATAGCTTGCGTAGTGTTGACACAGCTCACTCTGTCCGGGGGAGAGACCGAGACAAGTTTAAAACGTGCGTGAACCGGACAAGTCCCTGAAATATCAAGGTGAAATTCATCATATCTTGCGTAGTGTTGACCCAGCTCCCTCTGTCCGGGGGGGGTGGGGGGGTGGGGCAGTTAACGGCGATATTTTTTTATCCCGCGATAAGAATCTTAATTAAGAATCTTAATTAGTGCTTAACGGCCCAGCACTAATATTTATATATACATATATATATATATATATATATATTCCAGTCAAAACATTGGACATACATATATATGAATAGTCTGAATTACCAAATAATCAATCCATCAAAACTGAGTTTAGGTAATTGTTACAGTCCTAGTATCATGTAACTCGAATGTCTAATGTTACATGAATACCAGCAACAAATGTGTCTTACAACCTTGAACAAAAGGAAACTCTATATTATAAACTCTATATTACTACTATATTATATAATCTGTTACTGCTTAGTCACACTGAAACATAAAGTTTAACCTTGACATCTGCAGGCAATGGCAATACTGCATGTAGTTTTTGCCCTTTGGGCCAAATGGAATCCTTAAACCCGACCAGTGCGTGTGTTCTTTCAGCTTTAACCAGTGTAAGCAGCACAGGCACATTAAGTACATTTAGTTTCATCCCATTTGGCGTTGTTGTGAGAATTGTGAGATCTGTCATGACGAATGGGCCACCATTATTTGGAATAATATCTTGTTCTATTAATAGTGGTGCAACGGATCAAAAAATGAATTTTCCGGAGCACGTGTCTCTCTCTCTCTCTCTCTCTCTCTCTCTTTAGCGCGCGCCTCACTCCGTCTCTCTCTCTCTCTCACTCTCGTTCGTGACTTTTCCGGAGGGCGCGTCTCTCTCTTTCTCTCTTTCTCTCTGTCTCCGTATCAGCCTTCGTCTTAGCTTCTGTCACACCAGGGTGTTGTCGTTTCAAATGAGCGGCCATGTCCGATGTGCTGCCAGTCTCATACGGCTTCCTCGTGCCACACTGCCGACAAACTGTGGTGGTTTCATCCACCACCCTTTTCCCATCAATATATTTAACGGAGAAGCCAAAATGCTCCCACACATGAGATTTAAATTATGCTGGGGGGTTCTCGAGCCCCTCCACTCCTCCACCTCCGTTGCCGCTGGCCATGACTATCGCTTGACAGACTGACTACGCGAACCATTCAGTGGAGCTTTCATTTTTCTTTCGGATCTTCGGATCACATGCGTGCCGAACCGTGGAGAGGGATCGGTTCGAATCCCGGATCAAAGGTGATCCGTTGCACCACTATTTATTAACTTACATTAAAAGTTAAGAGCTATTTTCCTTCCCTTGTAAGAGTACCTGTATAGAGATACGGAAGATATTTGTGATTCAAATCACAAACATGCCTAATAAATCTAGGTTTCAGTCAGGTCACAGTCTGCCTCCTACACATTTCTCTTGGAGTAGATTTGATATATTTATGCCATTACTGCCCTCAGTAAAGAATGGAATTGAATTTCAAACGACAAATCAAAAGCTATAGGCAATGTTGCTGTCACTTGCAGTTGGCAAAGTCAACACATATTGTTTGCTCTGTGGCTGCAACAGGGCAGTGATATAGCAGGACAAATTCAACTTTTGATGGATTTGTACTTGAGTGGGTTTAGTACGGCCATAAACAACCAACTGGTCATGACAGTTTAACCTGCATATCGCCATTGGAGACAACTTATGTCTCCAAAAAAACGCTTTGGGGCAGAAAAAAGAACTGTTCCGTTTAATTTCATGTAACAAGATTTTATTTGAAGTCATTTTTAAAGCATTTCTATTGGTACCATCATCCCGTTTTTGACACAGCAGCTGACACTGAGGTATGTAAAAAGAATAATCGACATAAAAACAAAAATGGAGAGTGGAGATGCACTGACAGCCATTCTTGTTGATGCTGCTTTCTGGGTTTAGATGTGCTGATCTAGGATCAGGAGAGATCCTAGACGATCTCTCTAGGAGAGAAGGAATCTGAGCCGAGATCAGTCCTTTCGACTGCTTTGTGAAAACCCGCCTGACGCCTTGCCTTATGTCTTATAATGATCTTTCTGTCATTTTTAACAATTCCATATCAAAGATCTGTCATGCAAGCAGAAGAACCAGCACTCACTTTTTCCAGGGAGGACCCAGGGCAGTAGAATCATCGCAACCAGCGCGAGTGTGCCGTCCCCCCACATGTTGCCTCAGCCCCAGATGCGATGCATCCAGTTAGGGAGTTGTCAACAGGGAGCACATCGCCAGCTGTAGGACTGTTTTGACATCAAACATCAGTCGAATAGTGGAAAACAAGCGCTTAGCATGTGTAAACACCGCTGCTTTCTAATGTGTGTGGAGATGAGCTACAAACCTGTGCTTGATTAACAGTAATGAACCAATATGCTTCTGCATGTTCAGGTAGACAAAACAACTGGTAACTGTGTCAGTGGATGGATATCTATATACTTTATATCATATCTATATTGTGCAATATCGTTATGTGAATCATATAAGAAAAAAAATTTCAAGACAGGAAAACACTAGCATAGCTGAAATTATGTATGATATTAAACACCTGGTGCAGATAAACAGAACAAATTTATCCAATCTGTATAAATAGTATAAATAATATTTATAAATAATATTTCACTAGTTCAACCTAAAAAGGGCTATCAGCTTTTCTCCATTGAAAAAATATATACAATTGAAATATTATATATTATATTTATGGCATTCTATAATATATATAGAGTATATGTGTATGTATAATGTATAATTATATATCTTCATTGTTACTTTATTAATGCTGTTTTTTTTTAATATGGGTACTATTTCACAGTGCAGGCTCTCTGAGTAAGATACCTTAATCTAAAAGTTGAGGTGTATTTAGAAGAAAAGTCCCTCAGCTGTCATTTGGCTGTTATTGGCTTGACTTTAGGTTTAAGTTGTATGGCTAAACTCTTAATTGCCATGTTTTACCAGCTTTTCTATTCAAGCAATTGTTAGTTATTGTTATGGTTAGTTTCTACCACTACTACAGCTTTAGTGTTCACACAGTTTCATCAGAGAGCGACCCTGGGTCTAGCTTATTGAGTCTGGGCTCGTGGAAATCTACAAGGCTGTTGTATATTAGAAGTCACTCAGACGAGATAACAGGGCGTGGAGAGCCCAGAGGTATAGCACTTAATGGAAAGTTACTGAATAATCCAGCTACCCTGCAGAAGAAAGGCTTGGCTTTAAAACACTGTGACTCCACAAGGAGAAAAGGTGTGTTGGTGTATTAGATGTTTTTCAGTCAATTTCACCTGTAATCAGTTCTATGTTGCAAAGGAGAAGGAGAATATATTCCGCTGTGTTCAGTCTAAAACACTCGTGAAGTTGAGACAGAGGCCCACAGAGGAAACGGATGGAAGACAAAAGATAAAACCAAAAGAACGATGATTATCCGATCACCTAGAACACGGTGTGTGTCTGTAAAAAAGCTACATCTACTCCATATTGTCAATAAAAGGTGTTTGTCTTGAGGAAGCAGGCTAAAGTCCAGTCTCAATTTAGCGCTTTGGTCAGTAATGGTGATTCACAAATGTTTTCTATTTTGAGCCCAGTAGGTCATAAAACTGTGCCATGATTCACATCGCACTGTTTAATGGGGAGCTTCACTGAAAAACTACATTCATTCAATTTTCCTCTCACCTTAACACATGCTTGGTCTAAAATATAATGGAGGTCTATGTCCATATGAAGTCTATGACAAAACTTTGCACCTACAGCGAACAACTTAAGAAGCAAACATTAGACAACAAACATGTTTGGCCAACTGACCCCATTTGTCTAATGGGGAATGCTGGGAATTTCAATTTTCATCAAACCATCCTTTTAATGACAGCAGACGAGTGTTTATGCTGCCTCCATATGTTAGGTGATGGTGCATGGTCATGTAAACTCTGAGCTTCTGAAGTCCTGACGTCAAGGATAATTTACACAACAAAACCATGCGAACTCATCTCTCTCTCTCTCTCTTTCTCTGTCTCTCTCTCTCTCTCTCTCTCTCTCTCACTCATGTCCTATCTCTCTCTCTCTCTCTGTCTCTCTCTGTGTCTCCGTCTCTCTATCTCTGTCTCCCTCTCACTCATGTCCTATCTATCTCTCTCTCTCTCACACACACACCTTATCTCTCTCTCTCTCGCTCTCTCTCTCTCTCTCCCTCTCTCACTCACTCCCACCTACACACCCTCCGACACCTCTCTCGATTAATCTAATGTGTGAACGAGCATTCATCTTTTAAAAGGGATGAATTATTTACTCCTAGCACTAATTATTTACACCTGCTGGGTCGATAAAGAAAGGCAGGCAGCCAGAGCTGCTACTCAAGCACTGATGAGACCTTCCAGTCTCAGAGAAAACAGCAAACTAGCCTCAAAATGTTCTCCGAAAAGTTAAGGAGACCATTTGAAAATGTTTATTTCTATACTGCTAAGCTTGTTTCAGCCCCCTTATATACACACCTCCTGGGGTACTAATTTTCCCAAGTGGTTCATACTGTCTTGGTTGCTGTAGGGACAGGTCACAGCAAATTCCCAAACTACCCCAGCGTTTTAAATGGAAATCATATACATATATTATATATTGTGCAGAATATAGTCATATACTTAAACTACATTCTCTGTTGTTTATTCTAACTAAAAGTAATCCACTTTCTACAGGGATCATACTTCTAATAATAAAATTAATACTTTAATACATTTAAATGTAATACATTTCAATATATTGAAATATCTAAGAATAAAACATAAAATTATGCCTGTGCATGTTTATTTTTTGCACTAAAGTTGCAGAACTTCTGACTGTACATATATGGATCATGAATAAGTCAACGATATGTGATTAGAGAGGCGGTATTCAAACTATGTATGAAACTATGTATGACTATGTATGTTCATTGGAAAATGAAAATGTGGAAATTGAGACCTGGATCACCATTTTCTATATATGCTACATATTTTAAATATAGAAAAATGAATAAAAAATCAGATGTTTGTATAATAAAAACATCATCAAATATGGACAGGGAATAGCCACATCTAAACATCTGTCTGGTGCCAATTCATTTTTCAAGCAACGATGCCAATATTATCAAACCTCTCTTCAAGTAATGTAATATATGCAATATCAGTTAGATGTCATAATGTTATTTAAAAGTTACAACCGTCCTAAAGTTTCACAGCAGCCCTAACAGAAAAGCACTCATCCCACATGGAGGAAAAAAAACAAACAGATCAGGATAAACTGCAGGACCCAGAGAGGGAAGAGGGCTGTTTACACATTTAAAACACTTCATACACACATTACCTTCTTTTTCCACAGAGTTACCGGTGCCCAGCGAATCCCACAGTGAAATCCCAGCAGCTCATGCACCTGCAGCTCCTTAATGAAGAATAAGCTCTGCTTCTGCTCCGCCTAATGGATCTTCTCACCACGAACCCGCTGAGAAACTAGGCGGAGCTGATCTCTCTGCCCAAGACGGAAGTGCAAGAAAACACAGCAAAATCAGGACAGCGGTGCTTTTAATTTTCCCACCCGTATTCCGCCACGCCCCGCCCACTACACTTTGATTGGCAGGCATCGAACCCTAGAATTGGAATCGAAAAAAGAAGAAAAGTGGGTTCTTTTTATTTGAATCCTGCACATTTCCCCTTATAACATTTGGGTAGACAATATTATAGTTTTTCAACCCCTTTTACATTTAAACGGGCTGCGTTTATCAACTTCAGTGTAAATGGTTGGGCTGTAAACTGAGTGGAGGATCTGTGTACTGTGTTGGTTTAAATGGCATCACAAAATTAATTCCCAGCAGGCTGTTATGTAACTTGTGGATGTGTGTGTGTGTGTGTGTGTGTGTGTGTGTGTGTGTGTGTGTGTGTGTGTATTGTGCAGTGTTATAACATTTGGTTTACAAACACTTTAAACAAATAAGGTGCTTTTCAACAGCAGCATTCCCTTTAACACTGTCACACAGCTGCCGTTAAAACATTTCTTGTAAATCTCAACTTAAACATTAATGTAATCAAATCAATGATAAAAACCAAAGCTATTTGCCACTGCAGAGCATTCACGTTTTATCTAGTTTATTATTAAAAAAAAAAAAACAAGTTATCCTCTGAGTCCAGATCATAACATTATAACAGGCATCTTTCAAGCAAGAGCAAGTTAACATTAATAAATGTTTCCTTTTTTTCTGAACAGGTGCCAGCACAAACAGATTTCTTTTATCAGGGAGCAGCAGAAACAGTCTATGTTCAGTAGCGAATGCCCCTTTTAGAGTGAGGTGAAGCACAAAAAAAGCAATGAACTTTTAAAATAATAGTAATAAGTTAAGTTAAAGTTAATGTGTTGTCATTGTTTAGTAAATAATGCATTAAGTTGCCCAGCCCTAATATCTATATTAGGACTGTAATGACACTGCATTCAGACTTCAATATTGAGTCGGTCCCTCTTTGCAGCTGCTATAATGCTCTGGATTCTGAGGGTACCTTGTTTTTCTATAACAACGAGATAAAACGTGAATGCCCTGCAGTGGCAAATAGCTTTGGTTTTATATTTGATTTGATTTGAAAACCATGAAATTAATCTTTTGTGGGAAATATGCGAGACATCTGGGTTAGTCTTTAATAAACTTTTTTAACAAGATTTTCTCAAAAACATGTCACAATTATAAAAAAAACCCCATAATAAACTCACTGCAGACCACAAAAGTAGCCAGAGGAGTCCTGGGCTGAAGATCAAAAAAGGGATATGAAGAGATATGCAAAAGGATGCAAAAGGATTTTCATCAATAAATAAAAGTGATGTGCTGATAAAGTCATGTATCAATTACTTTATTTGTCCCATACATAGTTATACAACACCTAGTAGAATGTGTTGCTGAGTCAACCTGTGAGACTGTGCAACAAAGTTATCCAATAAATTAAATTTAGGAGAAATGTGAAGAGCTAAACCACACCGTCCACACAATTCTGTCTTTGGCCAGTGTGAACTGATGTTTCTATCTGAAAGTGATGCTCCAATATGAATCAAGCCAAATTATATACAGAGCCTTAATGGATGTCAATCATTCTGGATCTCCCTGTATTAGCCAATAGCAGGGCGATGTGCGGGGTTTGTCAGAATGTAGGTGTGAAACGAAATGTCCCTGGACTAATGGTGCTTTCTCTGAAAGATGCAGGTAGAGACCTTTTCTGGGTGGACCAGTTTTGGAAAGAATTGGAAATAATACGTCAAATTATTTGTGTCAGTTTTGAGTCTTCTTAGCAGCGCGAGGAGATGCGCGCGCGCACACACACACACACACACACACACACACACTCACACACACATGCATACATACATACACACCGTGACACACATCAGGAAGTGGAGCTCGGTGTGAAACGTAGACATGTTGTGAGTTGAAACGGACTTTCCCCACATCTCCCCCAGACACAAGGAAACTACAGCCATGCACCGGCCTTTTCCTTCACTTTCCAGCACCTCTGATCAAGTCGAAGGTAAAAACTCTTTCTCATAACTCTTTTAATCTTCCCACCGCTTCAAATAATGCCCACCTTTTCTCTTGTATATCCTACAGAAGCCTGCAGATAAACGCTGACAGCGCTTCTGCAGGTGGTCTGTAGGAGAACCTGAAGACCTCCTTTGTGCCAGACGTGTAAGCAGGTTTGGGCCAGAATGTCTCAGGACTCGCAGGACAGCTCTCTGAACATCAACTTTCTGAAGGAGACCGTGCTGAGGAGGCTGTGTGAGTGTCTGGACAAGTCCAACAGTAAAGGATGGAGGAAACTCGGGGAGACCGTCAGATTTAGCGACCGGAGATTTAGAGTCAGGTACAGATCCCCAGATCAGCCGGGCCTGGAGGGGCCATGGACGGGGAATCAGTGTTAACATCTCTTCCTCGCCTTCTCACTTGTTATGCTGTCTTGCACTCTCTTCCTCCTCTCACTTTCTCTCCGCGGTATGTCTGTCTCTGTCTACCTCTCCGGTCCCCGGTCTTTCTTCCTTTCTTTCTGTTGTTTTTCTTTCTTTTCGATCACTCGTTTCATTACTCTTTTTCTCTCTCTCTCTCTCTCTCTCTCTCTCTCTCTCTCTCTCTCTCTCCCCTCTCTCTTTGTCTTCATTTTTTCTCTTTCCCCTCTAATTTTTCTATCTCTATCTCCCTGTATCCTGTCACCCTCTCTGTTAATTGTTTGATCTTCTTTCTTTCTTTCTTTCTTTCTTTCTTTTTCTCCCCTTCTCACTTGTTATGCACTCTTTTTTCCTCCTCCTTCTCTCTCTCTCTCTCTCTCTCTCTCTGTCTTTTCTCTGTTTATCTACCATATCACTTTCTTACTCTTTCTTTTTTTTTTACCCTTTTCTTTCTTAGTATTTTCACTTGTTTTTTACTCCCCCTCTCTTTCTCTCTGTGTCTGTCCTTCTCTCTGTCTCTCTATCTCTGATTTTTCATCTCTCCCATCTCCTTCTCTCTATATCTCCCCCTACTACCTCACCCTCTTTCCCTCCTGCTGTTTTTTCTTTCTTTCTTTCTTTCTTTCTTTCTTTCTTTCTTTCTTTCTTTAATCCTCCCATTCTCACTTTTTATGTGTTCTTGCCATCTCTCCCCTACCTGCTCTCATCTCTGTCTCTAACTCCTTGCTTGTTGGTTTGTTTGTCTCATTCTCTCTTTCTTTTTCTCTTCACCCTCTCCTTCCTTCCTTCTATCTTCCCTTACTCCATCTCTTTCTCTCACTTTCCTTTTTTTTATTTCTGTTGTGTTACTATTTTTTATTATACTTTTTATTATACATATTTTACTCTTTATTTCTCTTTCTCTTTTCTCTCTCTTGTTCTATTTGTTCTCTCTCTCTCTCCCTCTCTCTCTCTCAGTGTAGATGATATAGAGATGTGCTCTCTGAAGGTTTTGGAGGTGGAGGGCAGCCCCTCACGTTGTCTTCTGAGGCTCATGGGAGATCGAGGCTGTACGCTGGGCAACCTGGTGGAGTTCCTCAAGATAATGGGACACAATGAAGCCATTCAGTGCCTTAAATCAGGTACATCGGCTTCTGACTGAATAGCGTTAATATAGCTGTGCACTAGTTCCACATGCTAATTTTTCTTGTGCAGTGTTACTGTTTCTTTCAGTCTTTGCTGCTACCAAGCAGCTAAGAATACTTCCATGTGTGTGTGTGTATATATATATCCACTGTGTACATACAGTGTCCACAATTATTTGCACATCGTGTAAAGATTAGCAAACACAGTTAGAAAAAATGCACCTTTTGGCAAAGTACCTTCATCTCACGCTGAAAAAATGAGAAAAATCCCTCCTTTAAATTTAATAAATTCATTCAGAGAAACTTTCCCCTTAATAAATTGTTTTCAACTGAAACACATGTGGCAAAATTATTGACATCCCTGCATTTAATTCTTTATAGAACCTCCCTTTCCCAGTAAAACAGCACTGAGGGTTCTTCTGTAGCATTTCTGCTGTAAGATTTTGTGTTGCTTTGGATCGTTGTATCGGGCAAGACCCAGTTTTTAGTTTCCCAACAGAGAGAGTGAGATTTTTACTTAAAATGTCCTGGTGTTTTGTGTAGTCCATGATACACATGCATATGCACAAACGTCTATATTTATATTTGTGTTGAACTGTTATACACTATAATTGTTAAACTGTTATACACCTTTAATACACACAGCAATGCCCCTTGCTCTAAATTAACGGACTACAAAATAACAGTAAACCACTGGTATACCAGCTGTATTACGTTTACAGAAATAATTACAGCAACACTTGACTTACTTTGTGGTTTGTTTTTTGTATTTGTTACCAACAGGGATTCAGATTCTCGTCCAGCCTCAATCCGTGGCTGTGATCACTGGACAAAGCATTCGCCTCAGCTGCTACGCTGCTGGAACCTCTACTGTGGAGTACCAGTGGTTCAAGGCCAAAGAAGAGGTACAGTGCTACAGATTTGGTGATGTTAATAAGTAATTGTTCACTTTAATCCGATTGCAGGTAAAACACTTTGTCCCTGAACTCCATCAGGTGCCTGGCAGTTCCTCTCCAGACCTCGTGCTGAGTTCTGTCCAGCTCAGAGACGCCGGCTTTTACATCTGTAGAGTGAACTGCGGCGAAGCCTTCGAGTTCAGCCAGTGGGTTCAGGTGGATGTGCTTGATGTGATGCCAAGGCTGTATGGTAAGACTTTATTTTATTTAGCATAGTAATGAGATGTGATGTGTTTGGGAGCAAAAAGGGTAAAGGGGGCATTTAGCTGTCGCTTTTATCCAGTCAGTAATTACAGGGACAGACGCCCTGGAGCAACTGAGGGTTAAGTGTCTTGCTCAAGGACACAAAGAGAGAGTTTAACCCCTAAACTGCAAGAGCCACACTTTCATTACTATTACTAAGCAAAAAGCTTGGTCACCTGCAAAAATAGTATTTAAAAACTGTTTTGAGGATTGATTAATATTACTAAATATACTAAAAACAAAGAAGATTCATGTCAAATATAAGTAAACAAAAGAAATAACATTATACGGTAAATAGTGCTTTTATGTTTACTATATCAAAGTGTTGCCATGTATTATTCCTTTTACAAATGAAACAAATCTTGATCCTTTCTGCTGCTTTCTTATTTGTTTGCATTTATTCTTTCCTAGCAGAAAAAAACACTTTATCACACTTTAAGTCTATAAACAATTTGCATATGTGCAAGACTTTTGCATAGTACTGTACATAACCCACACATTATTTTCATAGTGATTGCCAAATTACTCATTATATGTGTTATTATTCATGATAGGTGTTAGTAGCCATTAGATTAATAAATGAACTATAAGCCTAGAATTCAACTTTTCTCTCTTGGTACCAGTTTGGATATTGTCACAGTTGCACCAATAACATATGATAAGAACCCCCATCCTGTCATGTCCCTTTTCATTTAAAAATACATGTACAATTGTCTGCATATTAACAAATGCGTCTAAATCTGTGTGTTAATGTAAAGTTAAAGCAATGTGTTTGATTAATATAGGAATAATGTACACTTTAAATCAAGTACATTCACTACAGTATGTTCTACTGTGCATATATATACTTTTCCGCTATGAAAGTGGTAGAATCTGCAATTTTTTACATTCCATTTCATGTCTTTATTATTTCACACCTCCCAGGGTTGATGTCGCTTCCTTCTGAGGGACGACTGAGAGTTGTGATTCAGCCAAAACCCCAGTCCCTGATGGTGGGAGATCATCTGCATCTGGAATGTGGAGCTGTTGGAAGGCCTGTGCCGCACTACCAGTGGTACAGAAATGGAGTTCCACTCAAGAATGCTACCAAAAGGAAATTTATTGTAAGATATTAAACACAACATATACACCATTGATACGTGTTTGTATTATACATTGGTTTGGATAGTTGTACGGAAGGGATAAAGTTTAATGAATGTTTTGATCTTTGATGTGGTCATTCATCATACCGTTTGGTGGGTCCTGCACCTTCATTAAACAACCGGGGAATCTTTTAAATCTGTTTTTAATGAAACATGCACTCACATGATATGCATAGATAAATATGACATGGTGTAATTTATCATGGAATTATCACATCATCATATCACCCCTAACCACATGTGAGCACACACACACACACATATGCACAGCCAGTCATGTTAGATCACATGTTTCATGCATGGGAATGACATCACTGTAATCACACTGTGTACAGTAGCCATTAAGTAATGAAGTGTTTTATTGGGTATGTTAGATTTCCTATTTGCTGCTGGAGCACCAGGGAAGATACCGCTGCGAAATCTCCTGCAACAACGAGCGCACTTGGAGTAATGAGGTTGATGTCATTGTTGGTATGTCATCTCATTTTTTATTACAAAATACATGTACAGTCGTCCTCACATTGAAGAAACATTATGCACTCTACTTACTTAATTAAGGTCTGTGCATAATTTCCATGTTAATAACATGCTACGTCACCACAAGCCATTTAATTGACCTACATTGGCAGGAACTTTGTTAATGTCCTTTTTTATTAATATAGTAATAAGTAGGCTTGTCACGATACTGAAATTTTGATACTTCAGGGGGAGAAAAATAATTTAAAGTGTGCTCAGGGGTGGTCGCACCAGATCTCTGTGGAGGAGAGCTGGGAGTGCCTGTGAAATTTCGCAGTGCTAGGCTTGAGTAGACAAACAAAATGCCTTGTAAAGTTTGTCTAACTCAAAGTTATACAGCGTCTTTGGGTATTTTGAAAAGCTCTTTATGGGACGAAGGTTTTGGGCTAATAACTCTGGATCTCAGTGGGCAAATGAGGGCTTGTCGGTAAGGTCTCACGGAGATCTACCGGGATGTTAATTTGTTCACGACACCGGCTTGGAAAGTCAGTGCTCACGGGACCGATGCGCTGGTTCTGTGGGGAGGAGAGCTTTACCATCGGCCATGTTTGATATGTCTGGGGGTGCTGAGGGTCCGTATAAAATTGTACGGCACTAGGTTGTTCCCCGGCCGAGCTACATTTAAAGGTGCACGTGAACCGGCTGTCATATAAACATTGGGTCCTCCAGGTAGCAAAGGGAGGGACTGCCTGCGGCAATGCCTGTTGAAAATTAGTAATGAGGCACACATTTGAATCTAGCAAATTCAATACAACACTTTGAGCACTTTTACATGGAAATTGAGGTTAGAAAGAGTGCAATTTTCAAATTTCAGGCACTGCACTTTTAATTATGAGCTATTAAGTTTTAATTGAGGAAAATGTAACCTAATTAGCTAATGTTCATGAACTGTCAGTCTGGCACACTATATGCAGTGTTTAAAAATGAATGTGCAAATGTTCTTGACAAAAAGGAGGCCTGGAATGTGATTTAATGAAAAATAATTAGATTTAAATTGCAATGCAACACTGATCAAAAATACATTTATTACATCATTCTACTTTTCTTAATCTGAAACAAAAGGGCCAAAGACATCTTTGCAGTTTTCTGGGGCAACGGAATGCTCAGAAGGTATTTAGTAAGAAATAAAGTGTCTTTATGGTGTTTGTCAGGGAACTGGGGGCTTTTAATCCTTTTACCAATCTGAATCTGGTTCTATATAAACCCAGTTGAAATCAACTTTATGCATGCTTGATCATTTCTCTGGAGCTGGGGTGGACCTGCTGTCTTCATCATTCTTTCTTACTGTTTTGCTAACTGACTCCAGGGAGGCAGCGACTATGAAAGACCGTAGATCTGAGCTTCTGCTGAAAAAGCTGAATGCGGTGGTGAGAAACAGTCACATGTGCACGGGCATGCTGTGAATGTGTCAAACCTTGCGGGGACGGTTCTTTTATTCTGTTCTAACAGGCAACAAGTATTGCTTCATTCTTTTAATCTTTATGCCATGCAAAGGCTGATACTTGTTTCTAACTTTTTTAATGTAATTAAAGTCAGCAGGAAAATATCCTTGATAGCCTGTAACCTTTTCCTATGAATTGGATGTCCTTTATTCATTCATTGATCTGATACATATATATGGACATCAATGCATGCATATATCTATTTTTTTTTTCAATAAGTTAGAAAGTTGTTCTAAAGTATTCAGAAATGCATGGACTTTTAGGTGCTGATCAGGTTTTCTCTTCCTCACACAGTTCTTGAGTTTCCATCCTGATATTGGAATTTTAAGAATCTTTTAGAATGATATAGTTCTTTCATTCAAGAGTTAATTAATTTATTCACTTATTTGTTTGTTTGTTGTTTTGCCAGATGACTTTATTGCCTTTGGACAGAGTAAGTGTTGCCTTTTTGACACTTTAGTTCTAATTCCTCAAACTATTCTCGGTTGTGTGCCATGTTTGTCGTGGTAATTTTGGTTCTGTGGGTTTCATTTCCAGATAACAGTTTTGAGAAGCCTTACGGTACGTAAAGCAGAACTGCACTTCACAAAACCTAGCTGAACATTTGGCATTTGTGTGCGACAGTAATTCCTGCACATAATTCCTGACTGATACTATTAAAGGGATTTAAATGTGAGTTTTGAATGTTTTACTACCATTATTTCCCCACAGCCACAGACAAAGTGGCCCTCCTTATTGGGAACATGTCATATCAGAACCATCCTCAGCTGAAGGCGCCCATGGTGGACGTGTATGATCTCACCAACCTGCTTCGGCAGCTCAACTTTAAAGTGGTCTCCCTCCTCGACCTGACTGAGTCAGAGATGCGCAATGCAGTCGAAGAGTTCCTCTCGCTGCTGCACAAGGGCGTATATGGTAATGCTGCATTATAATGAGAGATTTCATTTCATTATTAGTGCCTTAGATTACATGATGATTGTTATTATTGTTATTGTTATATATAGCTTAGGTATTAGTCTCATAGTGGCTGCTGTATAATAACCTTAAGATTAATAACTGAATAATACACCTAAGCTTTATTCCCCAGTTAATTTTATGTCAGACCAACTGACATTTTCTCACATTCATTTATCACATATAAACCTTTGGGTCCACTGTGCAAACATGTGCTCTTCTCTTTAGGCTTGTTGTACTATGCTGGGCATGGTTATGAGAACTTTGGGAACAGTTTCATGGTGCCTGTTGATGCCCCGAACCCGTATCGCTCAGCCAACTGCCTGTGTGTGCAGAGCATTCTGAAACTGATGCAGGAGAAGGAGACGGGTCTGAATGTCTTTCTGTTGGACATGTGCAGGAAAAGGTGGGTCACCATTTGTACTGTAGCACAAAACACATTTGCTAGCTACGGAACATACATAATCAAAATGAAGGTTTTTCTGTTTTAAATATAAGATGAAATTGTATTTTTTAGGTGAATGATGCTAATATTTAATAGTGTCTTTTCATATGTTAGTATAGTAATAGTAATAGTATATTTCCAGATTTTGTAACAGTTTGGAACATTTACAAATGTTATATGAAATACTTGTGTATATGAAATATGTCAGATACTCATAAATGGTTTGAATCTTACGTATAAAATGTTTATGTGTATTGGACTACGTTTAAAATATAGCTGCTGTGTTTTTGAAAATGCATTATGAATCAGAAAAGGTACTGTAACACACAGAAATAGGAAACTTAACAGAAAACTCCATTAATTTACGTATAGGCAGTACAAATAGATCTTAAACAGATGATGGGCAATATAAGTAAATTCTGAATTGGATCATGCAGTCACATCTATATTCTGTTGATTAATCGAAGTTAAACATATTGAAAAATAAACGCTGCCTTTTGCAAGTGCCAGGCCACTGTTTCTGTTTTCCCCAATAAGTTAAAATAAGCAAATAAACAGAAATTGTGCAGAAGTGTGTTCTCTGTAGATGATGTATATTTTCACTCTTAAAAAACATGTACCTCATTTCACATTTTCTTTCTGATTGCACAGAAATGATCATTTTTAATATCACTAATTCCATAAATGTGATTTCAGAAACTTTCATGATAAAGACATGCCAAATGTCATGCTCCAGGTCACAGCCAACATCGTGTTTGGATACGCCACGTAAGTGCTGTGGTTACAGTTTTTAGTTTCACCCAGTGGGTTTGGGGTGTTTTTGAAATGTTATTGAAACCAAACGATCATCATCTAATCTAATCATCATATCTTCTGCAGCTGTCAAGATGCTGAAGCTTTTGAGTTGAGCTCAAGTGGACTCACCAACGGCGTTTTCATCAAGTTTCTGAAGGGCCGCCTCTTAGAGGATGAAAAGATTACTGTTCTCTTGGATAGAGTGGCAGAAGGTGTGCTGTACCTCATAATTGAAAATAATGTATAACAAGCATGCAAAGGTTTATAAAAAGTCAGGACTTTCTGATATTTCCAAGCCACTAATTAAATCCTTTAAGTTTCATTCACATGAGATATGTGTATCATGAGACAATATATGTATGCATATATACAAGAATGCTGAGGAGAGACTGCGTGTGTTGGGAGGAGGATGCTGAGGAGAGACTGAGTGTTGGGGGGAGGATGCTGAGGAGAGGCTGTGTGTGTTGGGAAGAGGATGCCGAGGAGAGGCTGAGTGTGTTGGGAAGAGGATGATAAGCAGCAGGGAAGAGGAGAAGAGTAAGGCCTATTAGGAGGTTTATTGTTGTGGTGAGGGAGAACATGCAGGTGTGAGAGAGGAAGGTGCAGAGGAAAGAAGGAAATGGAGACAATCCCCTAATTGGGAGCCGAATGTAAATATATATATATATATATATTTAAAAGTGAGTTTAAATGTCAATTTGGTTTCTGTCTTCCTGAGTAATGTTGTATTGGGTTGTAGATATGGGTCAGTTTGACCCCACTAAAGGGAAGCAGGCTCTTGAGATCCGCAGCAGCCTGTCCGAGAGACGCTCCCTGACTGACCCCATTCTGCCTGGAGACTGCTCTGATGTGACCCAGGCACACAGTCTGCTCTGGGCTAAAGCGCATGGTAATCTCAGTAAAAACATTCAATAAACAAATATAACTTTAATCTGGAAGAGATTTTTAGGCGTAGTGTAATACATATTAATAAAATACACTGGTTGTTGATTTTACTCCAGAACTACCAGAGAGCAAGACTCTGGACTTTGAGTGTGGAGTAAGGATAAAGATGGGTTTCGCGGCCGAATTCTCCAATGTGCTGGTCATTTACACCAGTATTGTGAAGAAGCCAGAGGAGATGTCCAGCTGCCAAGCTCATCTCATTAACCTCTCAGTGAGCTGTTTTCTCTTTGTACTGAAATGGAGTTCCTTTATGAGTAATCAAGGTGTTCACTCTAATAATTATTTACCAAGCTACATTATATGGATAAATGTATTGGGATGCCTGACCATTACACCAACAGGGACTTTCAAATACATTAGACTTTAATATGGAGTTTCCCCCCTTTCAGCGTTAACAGCTTTCATTCTTCTTAGAAGTCTTTCCACAAGATTTTGGAGACTTTGTGTGGAAATCTGTGCCACTGATGTTGGATGAGTTTATCACAAAACCCTGGAAAACAGCTGTGTCCCAATACTTTTGTCCATGTAGTGTATGTAATTATTAAAGTCTTAAGTTGTCTTTTGGTGTCTTCGGCTGCGATTGAGATTTTTACCAGTGTTTTAGGATTTTCTATTTGCCTGTTCTTGCAGGATCTGGACCCCAAGCGAATGAATAAGGAAACTCCAGAAGAGACAGGGAGTTACTTACTGTCAGGCAGTCTCCCTCAACACTGCCTCTATACCAGACTCAGCTCCCTACAGAAGCTCAAGGTGGGACCCATATGATATGGGCCTGAAGATAAATATTCCTAATGATTTTTGTAGTGTAGTGGTCGGTTTTCAAGGTTATTTGCAGGGCTGGGTTTCCCAAAATCATCTTGGCACAAAAATGGTTCTTAAATAGAGTGAACTCTGAACACCCTCTCTACTAGTTAAGATGACCAGGCCCACGTGAATTAATGGTATATATCACATAGTTTAGACTCTGAGGTTAAATTTGGTTAGTGGTTAGAGTTATGCTTTGGGAAAATACAATTTTATCCATAGTTGTCACGAGTGGAACTGCTAAGCCCCATCCCAGACTCACCTCTGAGTAAGCAGGAACGGGCAGGAAGCCAGAGATCCATGCAGATATGTTTATTAACAGAAAGAAAAAC
>JBBPDC010000039.1:6961104-6973182 GCA_037974485.1 Hemigrammopetersius urotaenia | reverse complement strand
GTGGAAACTCACTCATGTGACAAACTCAGACATGTGACAAAAGCAAACCCCAGGAACTATCAAAATAAAAGCCCCCCCAGAATACAGAAGAGAAACAACAAACCAGAGCAAAAAACATTAACCAAAAAGCAGTGGCCCTAACCGGCCACTGACCTAGCCGTGACAGTAGTAATACTCATTTTTGATCATTTTGTCTCTCAATGAGTCTATTTCTAAGGAAACAAATTAGCAGATCATTCTTAAAACAGTTTTAAAAATGAACACAACGTTAACAATAAACACAGCACACCATTTTTTTTAAAAAAAGTTTGTGATTGAGTGCATGTTTGAATTGATGAACACATTTTTATACTTTCCTTCAATCTACAGGAAAGGCTGGTTTTCACTGTGTGCCTGCAGGCCGAGTTCACTTCTCTGGAGGAGCAGGTCCACTGGACCAAGGAGGTGGACATTGGGAAGCCCCTTATAGCCGAGCTGGACCTCCACCGTCCCACCAGGAGAAACAGCTGCCAGCAGACATGTCGCATGCCCCATAGCCCCTGCACGAGCCCTAGTCCCAGCCCAGGGGCCGAGCAGCTACTGCTGCAGCAAATCCCCTGTCTGCACCCACAGCCCAGCAGCCCCTACCTCAACATCTACGAAACTGTGCACGGAGCTGCTGGGGGTTATGGGAACTGTCTGCATGATGACTATGCATATCACTATGAGGACACTCCTTATTCGCCCTACATACCCTTACCTAGTGTACCCATTGAAACCACTGATGACATTGAAGATATGCAGAATAAATTCATGAATAGCTTGCATCTTTACAACCAGCCCTGAATATGAGATCAGCTACTTGTGGGCACATAGTAGAACTCAGATACCAGGAGAAACATTACTTAATTTAGAGTTACATTATATAGATTATTCAGAGATCACAACCAGTTTTTTAGTTGTGAAGACACTTTGCACAGAATACTGATTTATTATAGTAGTTATATGGCTTATCTGTAATCTGGAGATTACAGGCATCCCTTATGTGATCCTATTACCTCTATAGATTTAATACATAAAATGCATTATAGTATCGGATTGTATTAACTGTTCTGAAAATAAATAAGAGTATTAAAGTTGAAGAATGCCTGAAGCTGCTCTTACTTACTACCTGATATTTTGTATGAATTTGCATCTGCATTTTGTTTCCCTTGAAAATGTTTTTGCATGCCTGTGCAACTCCATCTTCCCCATGCGAGTCTTAGTCCAATCTCCCAGTCCTGCCTCTTTCTCTCCTTAATCCATAGTCCCGTACAGACTCAACTCATTGTACTTTCATTTGTTGAAGCGGCAGTATGAACCAGTAAAATAAACATTTTTATAAAAATGAATTTGATGTTAGTGTTTATCAGTATGAATTATTATAATATATTATAATAAATATTATATTGGCTGAATAAGTTCGCTATAGACTTTTTTTTTAAGTCATATTGTACATAACCATACTGTTCTGTTCAGTACATTGTTGCAGCTTCAGACACAAGGTAACAGTTTGACAGAAATGGTAACACATTTTTATTTTCCTTATCGAGACTTGCAGTGAAACAGGGCTGATAAACGAGATGTTTTCTTTTAAAGGTCCCATTGCACGAAAATGTTGCTTTATGAGGTTTTTAACATTAATTCGAGTTGCCCTAGATCACATAGCTCACCCATTTTATCACAGCATAGCAAACCCTCAAATGTATTACTGTTGTTATTGCACGGTTTGTTATATATTTTGATAAAGTTTTAGCTTTTCAAACAATCATGAGACAAAAACTACTTGCCAAGAAAGTTTATTCACATTCCGAGAAAAAAATAGGTCCTATCTAGTGCTGCTGTATTTATGCAACTTAACGAAGTCTTGCGGGAAAAAAAAACATAAGAATGTCTACACTGGAAACATTGTGTAGCTTAGCTTAAAAACATTAACTGAAACTGAAATACTAATGTCAGCAGAGGCAATAGAGGAAGAGTGTCACAAATCACTTTTCTCCACCTCATGGATTCATTTCTCCACATTCTCTATTGACTGGTTTAAGCATATTTGACTGGAAAATGTCTTCAGTGCAGTATGTAAGGTGGACAGGTGGCTGGTATGGACAGCCTGGCTAATTATATTCGGTTGCTTGTTTGCATGTTAGGACAAGATACTCTTCAATATAGTTTGTAATAAACTTTGTGGTGGCTTTTATGTGTTTTAGTGGCTGTTTTGTGTTTGCTAGGTTAGAGGCTTGTAAGGCAGAGTGATGCTAAAAGAAATTTAATTGAAAGTGCCATTATAGTGCCTACTGACCCTCATAAAAATGCTTCTCAGCCAGTCACATTACAACGTCGGAACTAACTGTGGTATTAAAATTAAAAACAACGATTTTAGGCACATGTACTAACAAGTTGAAAATCTAACTTTGATCCTGAGATGATGGACAGATTATGTGAATGGATAGGAAGACTACTGATAACTGTGGAGGCATTTACAAAAGAAATGCTCTTTCGTGTAACCACTAACATCGTTCTTTACATAACAGTGCACTTTTCTTCAGCCTTGGATTTCATCTCCACCAGTGTGGCCTGAGCTTTCTCTTTGATCTGCTCCATGTCCATATTTTGAATGTTCTGCATTTGATCCAGTATGGACTGCTTCTCTTCTTCCTCCGGAGCATTTTCATCCACCATCTTTACCATGTCTTCAGGCACGTCGATGTCATCTCCTGCCTGCTGGATCATAATTTCATCCTGCTCACTCTACAAAAAAAAGAAGATTTGTTTAATCATATACACTATGTGGACAAAAGTACTGGGACACACCTGTTTTTCAGGCTTTGGTCTAGGCCTCTTACTTCTAGTGAAGGACAATCTTAATGCTTCAGCAGACCAAGACATTTTGAACAATGCTATGCTTCCAAGCTTGTGGACAAAGTTTGGGGAAGAACCTTTTCTATTCCAGCATGACTGTACCGCAGTGCACAAAGCGAGCTCCATAAAGACATGGTTGGATGAGTTTGGTGTGGAAGAACTTGACTGACCCGCACAGAGTCCCGACCTCAACCCCATCCAACACCTTTGGGATGAACTGGAAAGGAGATTGTGATCCAGACCTTCTCATCCAACATCAGCACATGACCTCATAAATGAATGGGCACAAATTCCTCTCAGAAACTCCATCATGTAGAAGGCCTTCTGAGAAGAGTGGAATCTGTTATAACTGCAAAGTCAAAGGACTAACTCCATATTAAAGTCTATGTATCATTAAATTCCTTGATGGTGTTAAGGTCAGGCATACATTTGTCCATATAGTGTATATCATACTTCATTATCCGTTCTGCCTATCCTTAACTAGGGCCACAGCAGATGCCTAACCCAGCAGTAACAGAGCCAAACAGACACATCAGCACACACACCAATACACCTGACGTACATGTGTTTGGACAATGGGAGAGACCAGAGTACCCAGTAGTAACCCAGACATGGAGAGAACATGCAAACTCTACACAGAAAGGATCCTCAGGCGCATAGCTCAGGACGTTCTTGTTATGAGGCAACAGTACCACCTACTGCTTGTATCTAATTAATTCAGTCCCAAAACTTCCGTGTTACCTTAAACCAATCGTGTCAAACTACGGTCCTGCGCAGTTTGATGGTTCTCCTCCTCAATAACATTTACTAAACCTGACAATTAACTGGCGTGGAGGACCAGGTGATTCTGAGGAGGGAAATCACCAAAACCTGCGGGACCACAGCCCTCCAGGACTGGAGTTCGACACCCCTGCATTAAACTGTTGCTTTGGACAAAAGCATCTGTCAAATGAATGTGATATAAATGTAATGTGGTGTGGTCGAAAATGTTGTGGTTCACAGTGTTCCCCTTACCCTGAATGTAGTCACAGAGTTAAGACATTTTGTGCATAAAGTTTGATTTTGGTTGCCATACAAAAGAAATGCTCTTTCGTGTAACTAACATTGTTCTAACAGTGCACTTTTCCTCGCCTTGGATTTCATCTCCACCAATGTGGCCTGAGCTTTCTCTTTGATCTGCTCCATGTCCATATTTTGAATGTTCTGCATTTGATCCAGTATGGACTGCTTCTCTTCTTCCTGCGGAGCATTTTCATCCAGCATCTTTACCATGCCTTCAGGTAATGAACTGAACTGGATTCCCACTGTGTGGGTTAACCAGTGTGTAAAGAGTTAAGTTGCATGGCGCTTTAAACCGACACAGATGGACTGAACTCTGTCGGGACATTTGTGGCCTGCCAAAGCTGTTAATTCCTATTCTGTGCTCTAATCTCTTGGCGTGATGCAGCACTGCTGGAGTCGACTATAAGCTGGTGCAACCTGCATGAGCGACAGCAACTCATACTGTGAACCGTTACTATTCTCGTGCAGCACTAAAGGCAGAAGGGGGCAAAGAGAATTATTCATGTCCTGAGAGGAGTCATCTTCTATTTAAGTTAGAAATCTCACCTTTGGCA
Organism: Hemigrammopetersius urotaenia; assembly: GCA_037974485.1. NCBI lineage: Eukaryota > Metazoa > Chordata > Actinopteri > Characiformes > Alestidae > Hemigrammopetersius > Hemigrammopetersius urotaenia. Next base: position 6,968,689 of record JBBPDC010000039.1, on the reverse strand, counting down.
GACGGTACTTGTCTCTCAGACATGACCTCAGGCAAGCCCTTTCTGCTTTTTTGGTTGCAAACTCAGCATCTCTTTCCATCCTTTGAGCAAAAGAGCAGAAATGTAGAAAAGATATATAAAATACCTCTATATGTATATATATATATATATAGAGAGAGAGAGAGACTTCTGTGCAAATTATTTAAAGCCATTCTTCTCAGCATGTGATAATGTATCTTTCTGCTAGCAAAGTTAACATCAGACTACATCCAAACAAAGAAGAAAACAGATTAGTTTTGTTTGTAAAATAAAAAATGTGAAAAAACACTCACTGCTCAACTACTCTGTTTTAAATATTAGTTTACTGGTGCCTAAGACTTTTGCACAATATTGTAAATTACTTTTAAAAACAAAACACTCTTACTTTTTTAAAACACTGCTCAAATAGCATGAAACTATAGTGGTCGTTTGTTGCAGATACAAAATTGTTTCAGTATAAAATGATTCAAATATGATGTACTTTAGATTCCAACGACTGAGAATGAACATATGCTGAAATGAATGTCCAGAAAATCTCATATTCAAAAACATAAACATGTGGCCTGTGCAAAAGTTATTTGTTATTTAAAAGAAATGATGAATGTCTATAAAATTATCTTTCAATTTCTTCTCTATAGAGGATGAGGTCTCTATTGGGTGTGCCTGAATCTTTTTTTTTTGTATTACAGCTTATTGGTTAATATTTGCCAATGTAAGGTACCATGCTATTACTTCTACCGTTGGTGTCTACACAATTTTAATCTATGTCTTGTTTAAGTTATTATGAAATAAAGTACAGTTTCAGACTGTTGTAGCTCCCTCTGTTCAGCCTTTTTAAATGTTAAGGTTTTCGTTTTAAAAAATAACATTTTTTCATCATCAACATAATAATTGTTGGTATTTTATTTGGTTACCAAAACATCTTGGTGTTGCTTCAAAACGCTCCGGCACTTTTATTTTGAAGCGGCCACAATTAAAATCCTTACTGAGAATCCTGCATTAAACTGAACAGCTTTAACCTCTAGAGGTTACACATGTTGAACTTACTTCTCCTCCACCAGCTGTTTCTGGTACTCCTCATACTCCTCTCGTGACATTCCATCATGGGCCATTTTGCCAGGTGGTCTTGCTCCTTCCACAGAAAAGTCACAATGACTGTCCACTGAGGAGCCATCCTACAAAAGCCGGCACTGCTCTTCCCTTTTTTTGTGAATGAAAGTCATGATTGGTCTCTCAGGGGAGTAAATCCTATGAGAGGCTTTCCAGCATGACAAGGCCTCAGACTGGTTGCATCACCAAGGACATGCCGATAGTGAGTGCTGCCAAAAAAAGAGAGAACAGGATTGCCAGACTCTGTAAGCTGGACTGACAGTTCTGTTCTCTGCAGGCAACATGAGGTGGCAGTGAATTTTTACACTATTATTTGACTGATTCATGCATCCACCAAGGTCTCAGCTTACTATCGAAAGTCCACCCACCCAAGCTAAAAAAGTTTCATTTCATACTGATTGTAATTTGTTTGGATGCTGTCATTTCAAAAAGAAATTCAAGAGAAATCTCTGGACTTTCAAACATTTTTTACTGGTACAAATGTAATGTATATGTTAGTAAAAATAAGTTATTTAATAAGTATAACTGAGGAAAAACACAAATTGAAATACAACTGAATACACTGCTACAATGAACATTGTATCTTTGTACCTTTATACCACAAATACATGTTTTTTTATTTGTTTTATCAATTTTCTGTATTTTTAAAAATATTTATGCACATATGGCATTTCTACTTGTTTATCACGCCTGGAACCTGAATATGTGTGTATTGCAAATCATGCAAATTCCATTGTTGGCTGCTGTTACCATAAAACAACAACTTTTGTTGGTGTAAATGTAACAATAGGTCAAAATGTTAACAATAATGGTGGTATAAGATCAGAGAATGATCATTCAAGAGCTTGGTATTCATGACAAGGTCATTGTTTGGAGACACGCAGGAGCCCTAGCCCAGACTTTCTTTTTTTTTTTTATTGAGGCTTATTTCAGGGCAACCAATCAAAACATGTAATTTATATGCACTACAAAGGTACATAAAGGTACAGTAACAAAAACAGTTTAATTTAGAGTGATAAAGAGAGGCTGAAAAATAGTTATGTAAAATTGAATTCTGACTGGATTTGGTACATAAACCTACACAAGAACTACAAATGTACACACTTAAATTTAAAAAAATGTAAAAAAAAAATGGCCTGGTCCCAGTTATAAGGTCTTTTCCCATTTAGTATGTAATTGCACCCCTGCTGGTGGACTGTGGTACTACCACATTTGTGAGTCGATTTCCAAAAAACATTTGCGTGGTAGTTCTGCCAACCCACTGAAAAAATCTCTTAGCAGCAGCTTTAAAACAGCTTTTAAAAAGTAATACGTTACATACATCATTTTCATTTTCATCGATATGAAGTCAAATACCTAAATATATCTTATTATAACTTGACTTTATCTTTTCCTGTTTTGTTGTTTTTTTATTCATGTAGAAATTAGGCACCAATTTGAATTTTATATATTTTTCAGTGCAAGTGTGTTTTTTTTTTTGTAGTTTTCAATGCAGGATGCCACCCTGAAACATCGTGTTTTGATGTCTCTGCTCCTTTCTCACTCCTTCGCTGTTTCCACAACGTGTTAAAGAGACAGTACCTTACCGGCTGCAACTCTGTAGGCATTTGGGCCGGACATTCTAACTACTTCATGGTCATCTATCATTGCTGAACTGTGTAATCATACTGTGCAAAACACCTGCGCAAATTGTTTACAGCTATTTTTCTCAGCGTGCGATAAAATACTGGAAACACATCAGTAACAAGAAAGAAGTAAAACTATCAATACTTATTTTTTGAGAGTTTATGTTACAAAAAAAAAATTGAGCTGGTGAGGAGAACACAGGTTCGGTTCCAGTTCCTCCAACCGTTGTTTGTATTTATAAAATTCCACCAGCAGCTCCTGATTGCATTTAATGAAGGACTGATTGAGTCAAATACTACAGGTAATACTGGACTTACACAAGGAACACACTGATATACTGTACATAAAATCCCTGTTTACTGTTTAAATTTGAGACCTTACAAAACCTTTTTAGTATTTCAGAATTTATTTTCATTCAGTAGTATTCGTGTGGGGAAAAATACTCGATTAACTGCTCGTTTAAATTTCATTTTCACTAGAGCCTAAGACTTTTTCACGGTACTGTATATCATTGTTCTCCTGTGTCATTATCCTCCTGTTCAGTTCTGGCCTGGTAAACACACGCCTACGTGAGTGTGTCAGACGAGTTCATCTGATACAGGCTGGGCTGCTGCTGCTCTCTTCTCATGATTCATTTAAAACGTGGACATAACAAGCAGGTCCCACTGCTGCAGAGTCACCATGGCTGCAGAACCAGCAGTGGGGAGGGGCGAGAGGAGGAGGAGAGAGAGAGAGCGAGCGAGAGAGCGAGAGAAGGCAGAGGAGGGGCGGGTGGTTGAAGAGGGGCCTGCATCAGATGAGGAAGCACTGAAAGAGAGATGCCTCATACCGGACAAACGCAGAGGAGCTACAGAGAAACCTTCCTGAGTTCTGCCCCAGACGCCATGCATCTCCTCCTCATTTTCTTCTTATGTCAAGGAGTGTACTCAGGTACAGTATATGTGGAGTATTTGTTTCTTTTTAAACTATATATTTCTGTGTATTTATTATATCAGTTTCAAGACTAACGAAGCCCCAGCTGATGCTGTGTATAAATTCTGAATTATGAACACCCTATATAATAACAACATTGAGATTGAACTTTTATTGTTTTCTTATTCTCTTCTTCTTACTCTTTTCTTACTTTGACCTCTGTCCGTGATGATGTGATGACCTTGTGGCCTGTTGAGATGCTTCTGGTGTTACTAAAAGAGTGTGCTTTGAATATGTACTCGCTCTAATTCAGGAAACAGTAAATACGCAGTGTGCTGGGTTGCCCGTGCAAAGTCTTTATAAATAGATTCTGAAGACTGTGATGATACATTTTCACCTCCTTCATCTCTTGCGTGTGATTTCAAATCAGCATGTGGTCGACATAGAAACTCATCTGGAGTGTAGACATGTTTGAACTTTTAGTTCCTGATGTTTTTTTTATTTTTTTTTTAAGAGTCCTCCCAGTCGCCGTCTCCTAATGATGCTTTGAACAGCACTTCAAAATCCACAGGTAAACCAGCCTCGTCATTATTCTGTTGTTTTACTGAACTTCTGCTAGAACTGAGCAACAATAGGAAGTGGTTTACTAAAGGACGTGATGAAACTTTAACTGAATGTGTTGCCACATGGTCTCTCCTTTTTCAATTGTCTTCACCTAAGTCTTTTTTTTTTTTGTTTTTAGATGTCACAGCTTGTGTTTAATTATGTCAATATTGGAGCATGTAGTTTTCACACATTCATAACATGAGGCCTGCTGTCCGAAACCCTCCCAAAAGTGTGTAAAATTCAGCATTAATAATGGATTTATCTATATTCGATATACAATATAAAATTATTAAATGATACATTTGTTATTTTGATAGAAAAAGTAAGTTAATAGTACCGTGTCAGAATCCGTGTCAAAATCTAGTATGGTGTCGAAAATCTTCTTAAGCGTTTCCATTTCAGCATACTCAAGTAAATAAAAGTGTAAAGTAATTTTGTTTACAATGTAAAAGTTTCCTTTGTTTGTTGGTGTGTGATGCAATGGTGATGAATTGTGGTACGAGTCCGTGCACACAGTCAAATTAGCAAATTCCATTTCACACTGTTGTCAATTTGGTTCTAGTAATGGTAATTGCTGGAGTGGGCCATTGCTATATGAGTCATCTGCCCAGTGAGTTAAAGTGAACTGAAGTAGATCAGATGCTTGTGAGTGTTCATCATATCTTCAAATATATGTACATAATCTATGTTTCATTACAGGTCTTGAAATTAAAGAGAGAGACAAGCCCATTGTGAGCTATATTGGGGATTCCGTTGTACTGCAGTGCCAAATAAAATATGAACCAAACATCTGGCAGTGGTATAAAGCCAACGGCACTGAAAAGGTAAAGGACTGCGGGGTCTTTGGGTCTTTGAATAAGAGTCAAATGACTACCCTCCAGCATTTACTGAAAAATACAGTATAGCTCAGCATTACCAAACTGTAGCGTCACCCAAGCACCTGTAAAGTCAAGTTTAGCTGTAAAGCTAAAGCCTTTAGTGATGGATTAAAAATGGATTGGCTTGGAGGTGTTTAATATGTCTATGTTTTGTGATAAATATACAATCTTACAAATAAAGGTGTCAGAATAGGTTCCTTAGGGCGATGCTATCTAAGAAACCAAAATGTTTGATAGTCCTTACAAATTCTTAAAGACCAATTTTTAAATCTATTTTTCCTAAATGGACAAAAATAAATGTTTTAGTAATTAGGCTAAAAAATCATTCTAGTGGGAAATGAGACCATGGTACCATGCCATATTGTCTCACATCTAATTATTTGTGTCCATTATCCAGGAACTCCTCAACGCTACCGCTGAGCCTATGAAGTACACGGTGGATTTGTTGGCAAATAAAACTAAGCTGACTGTGAAGAACCTGACTAAGGAAGACGCCGGTAAATATGTCTGCAGGGCGGAGTTCAACACCACCCAGTCCTTCGGTCATGTGGAGCTGAAGGTTTTGTCCTTCATCGAGCCCCTCAAGCCTTTCATCGCCATAGCGGCTGAAGTGGTCATCCTCGTCACACTCATTCTCCTGTATGAGAGACATAGCCAAAGCCGAAAGAAAGACGCAGAAACAACAGGTAATGTGGAATTTCCTCCTGGATTTCATCAAACCAGTGTTGCCTGAAATAGGACAGGCTACTAGCCTATACCTGTGATAGAAAAAACTAGTCCAGGGGCTCCCATAGTGTGCAACTGTCTAAACATCGGCCCCATCGATCAGGAGACCCCACAGGTGATGCCACAGCCATCCATGGTCAGGAGTCCAAGAACTGGCTGGTTCATACCAGTGCTACAATTGGTTAGCTTTGTACCTTTGTACATGAACAAGGATCGGCTAGTGGTTCATACCTGCACCTGGACCTGGATGGCCTAGTAAAAAGATCACACTGATCACACAAAAGACAAAATATATCAAACATAAATAGCAGCCTGTTGTAGTTTTAAAATGCTACAGTTTAAAATTATACACATATAGACTTTTATACATGTTTTTTCATGTCTGGGGCCTGAATGTGTGTATTACGAATTGTCAGCTACAGTTACCACAAAACAAAACACCAAGAAAAGTATTTTTCCTTTTTTGCTAACGATAGTGTTGGTAGAAGACCAGATAATGTGGAAGAAGGCCAGATAATTTATAATTCAATGAATTCGATAACAACTGAATGTTAGGTAAATTCCAATCATAACTGGTTTTAAGTATTAGAAATATTAAATATATTTTTAATTGAGTTATTGACATGTATTTTTTCACCAGATGTTGGTAACAACCCAAGTAATCCACACATTCAAAGAAATTAAAACAAATATGTCCATACATTATGTGTAATAAAATGGAATGAAAAATGGAATGAACACGCTTACTATAAATAATCTTCAAATCCGGAAGGTTCCTCTGATCTTCAGTTCTTTCCTTAGTTTTTCAGTTTGGATTCAGGTGAGGTGATTGGCTGGGCTATTCTAGCAGCTTTATTTTCTTTCTCTGAAACCAGCTAAATGTTTCCTTGCCTGTGTGTTTGGGATCATTTCTTTTCTTTAATTAAATGAAGTCTGCCAGTACCAGGTCCACATCATGATGTTCTCACCTTCAAATTTCACTGCTGGTATAGTGTGTGCTTTGACATCCATCAAGTTCAATTTTGACCTCATCTGACCAGACTATATTCTCCCAGTGTTTCATTGGCTTGTCTAAACGTTTTCAGCTAATTTTACAGTGCATCAATAAGCTTTTTCTTCAGTAACGGAGTCTTGCGTGGTGAGCGTGGACACAGGTCATGGCGGTTGAGGGCATTACTTATTGTTTTCTTTGAAAAAACTGTACCTGTTAATTCCAGGTCTTTCTGAAGCTCTGCACAAGTGGTCCTCTTGGACGACTCTTCTGATTTTCTTTTCAAACCGGTCAGAAATCCTGCAAGGAGCACTTGGTTATGGCCGGTTTATGGTGAAATGATGTCCTTTCCACTTCCAGATTATGGCCCCAAACAGGACTCACTGGAACCTTCAGTAGTTTAGAAATTCTTCCGTAACCAGTGCCTTCAGTATGTTTTGCAACAGTAAGGTTGTGAAAGTCTGGAGAGAGCTCTTTGCTTCTTGTGTGGCACATTGGTAAGAAGAAACCTTTTAAAGGCCTTCAGTTAGGACTAAAAAAGCCCTATATTCAATTGCTGACAGTATTCAGCTGGTTTCTTGGTTTTCCTCCTATTAATACTTATTGTCTGTGTCATTTAACTTTATTACACCATTTATGTGTAATATTTTAAGAGGTGGGTATAGATTAATTTTTTTAATCTAGATTAATCTCATTGTAATCTTGATTAGGATGGGGG